>OZ030020.1:46853847-47443847 GCA_964023405.1 Apodemus agrarius | reverse complement strand
TTCATGAAATTCTTAGACAAATGGATGGAACTGGAGAATATCATCCAAAGTGAGGTAACCCAATCACAAAAGAACACTCATGATATGTACTCACTGATAAGTAGATATTAGCCTAGAAGCTTGGAATACCCAAGACACAATTCACATATCAAATGATGCCCAAGAAGAAGGAAGGAGAGGCCCCTGGTCCTAGAAAGGCTCAGCGCAGCAGTGTAGGGAAATACCAGGACAGGGAAGTAGGAAGGGGTAGATTGGTGAACAGGGGAAGGGAAGAGGGCTTATGGGACTTTTGGGGAGGGGGGAAATCCGGGAAAGGGGAAATCATTTGAAATGTAAATAAAGAATATATTGAATTTTTAAAAAAGCATAATAAGGTCGTCAGCCTGTGTTCTATATTTAAGAACAAGTTTTGATTTCTTCATTGAAAAACGCCACATACAAATTAATCAGGAGTCCTGTGCTTTTATAACATAATTATTTAAGTATTTTTAGACTAATTTGTCTTTCCTGGCTGTATGAACCCCTATTAAGGCAGAGAGCAGCTCGCTCTTGCTTGCCTTGAATTTTCATTGATATGACTCAGTGATTGGCACATAAATATTTATAGGATCAGTGACTGAGAGAAGCAATGGAGCATGTGATTCCAAACTAAAATGGGTAATTTATAAATATCAGTGAGGGTTGATTATAAGCAAATGAAATAATCTTTAATTGAAGCTGAAATTGACAAGAGCATGCATGAACCCTAAAGTGATTGTCCAGTCCTACAGATTTTGCTTCCCTGAGATGCTGTGGAAATGGGTTAGGAAAAAAGTCTTCAAATGACTTTGTAGCTCTGCTTTATGTATCCATTCGAGGTAAATGTACAGGAGTTAACCACTTGAACACATTTGTTACCCGTACATAATCTTTGCTGATACCCAAATTTAAGATATTAAATAGTAGCTTATTATCTCTCTGCTTGAATCCACCAAATCGTGTTATCCATTTACATGTTGCCTTGATTTCATTCTGTAATAGAAAGCCATATGGCTATCCTATCTGAATTAACAAGCACATAGTTAACTGATGTAAGAGTTGTTCTTCTGATCTCTGATAACATCACACTGGGGATCATTCTTCATCAGATCTTGATCTTGATCAGACAAGATCACACCATTTTCTGTAAGATAAATATCTATTAAGAGTATTCATTGAGATTTTATCTTTTTCTTGTGTTTCCCTAGAGCAAGAATGAGATCCTATGACCATTAATGAATGAACATGAGTTGACTTGAGGGTCTGCTTTAGTACTCTAAGTGTCTAAGACAGGCTTCATTTCCTGGGTCTACCTCACACCTAGTAATAAATCAAACCAGTCCTGGGAGGACACGAAGGAGCCGAAGCACCTTTCAGCTTTAGGATACCTAATTTCATCATTGCACTCTGGTTTAGGTATTTTGAGTTGTGTCTATTTGATTATCTGGCAACTGATTTCTTACATTTTTTTCATAAACCTAAGTACAAAATATATCCTGTCACATGTATACAGTTGTTTGTGATATTTTAGATAATAACGAAGGACTCTGGCTATAATAGTCACATAAAATTATTATTTTGAAGTGAGTCGGTCATTGTTTTATATTTGGTATCTAACTTCTATATGCTTCAACAAAATTGTGAGAAGCAAAATTAATTTATTTTGTTGCATGACTTGTAGTTTCATAGTTTGAATCTTCTGGGAACATTCCAATGGTAGAAAAGCCAGGGGTAGAGATGTAGATGGCCAAAGATTTTTCTTGCGCTAAGCCCTGAGCTTGATACCAAATTCTTTGGAGGATCCCACATGGTATCTCTGAGACCGCAATAGTGTTTTTTGAATCAAATGAATGAGCCCCTAGGTACCTCCTAAGAGCTCACTTGCTCATCAGACATAATCATGGAGCCCTCTCAGTCTGAAGCCAGGGTGGCTTCACTTTGACCTTTATCACTGAGAATAAGCCCCAAGCAATGTTTTCAAAATGCTATTTTAAAAATTTCTGCACTGATAGTCATATTGGTTTTTTTCTTCCATATCTGTGGATTACATTATTATTTCAGATTTTAAGTCAGATGAGCTAAAACTAAATGGAAGGCATTTACCATCACAGGGCATGGCTCTGCCTTCAATAGAATGTATACACTGGCAAGTTAGAAAACCAAAGGGTCAATAATAAAACCATTAGAAGAAAGTAAGGTCTAAATTTCACAATGTGTGTGAAATGCTTGGTGGAGAGCCTGCCTCAGTAAGCTAACTCTAAAACTGATCAGGATGCAAGACTATGGACAGTGTTGCCCTGATGATTACTTTCAAGTGTGGATCTCTTTTGCCCCAGCTCAAGGACAGTTTTCAGCTAAGAGACCTGAAGGAATGTATCCAGAGTCCAGACAAATGGTTTACTACCTGGGGATATAATTTTTTACACATAAATATTACTCATCTTTATTGCCACACTATGTAAAGAGAGACAATATATTCTGGCTAGTTAATGATGCTAAACTGAGTAATATAATGAATACCAGAGTATATGTAGAATAGCATAGAATATGATAAATAGTTTTATAAGTTATTTTTAGTTACCCAATGTTGGCTGAATAATGATTCCTGAAAAGATGCCCATATCCTATTTCCTAGAACCTATGAATATGAAAGCTCCTATGGACACTGTTGTTTGGATAAATCTCCCCTACTGTCTGAATACTAAAGGATTGATCCCCAAAACAATACTACTAGAAAAAGGTACAAACGTCTGATGAGAAACTTTTCAGACATTGAAGATATGACGTAGTATAAGGGAGTAGTAATCCAGTCTGTTTCCTTTTCTGTCTCTGATTCCCTAGCCACAAGATGAGTTTTTTATGCTTCTGCTTGATGTCTTGGCTTATGCAAACCCAAATGTAGCAGTACAGTAGATCATTGACAGAACCCTCCAAAACCATGAGCTAACATAAACCCTGTATTAGCTGATTATCTCATATATTTGTACTTCAGTTTAAAGGTAACTAACAACTTAACAAAACGAACTAGTTTAACTATCTCTATGTAGAGAGATTCACTTGGATTATCCAGAAAGGAGATGATATTTTATGATCACAAGGGCAAGAGAGAGGGGCAAGAAAATAAGGCCCAAGATGGAAACATGACAACACAAGTGGAAATTGTGTTGATGTGCTTAGCCATGGACTGCTGGTGACCTGTAGAAACAGTAGGACAATAGGGATGAAGTCCCCTCATTGGAGTCTCCAAAAAGAATCAATTCTGGGACATCTGGATTTTAGCGCACAGGACTAATTTAGGCAACTGAATTCCTGAACCCTAAGGTAATGAGTTTGTGGTATTTCAAGCCACTGAGTTTGTTTGTGGCAATTGGTTATAAGAGCAACAGGAGATGGTCCATGCCTAGCTCATGGTGCCATGATGTGCCCTTTACCACCCACAGAAGCTGCATCCATTGCTGATTTCTTGAGTTTGCACATGTCTTTCCTTACCTCCTTCTGAATTCTGACATCATTACTTTTCTCACATCTTCCCTACCCCCAAATTCCTTCAAATCTCATGGGTGGAGGTTGAGGGACAAGACCATCTAAGAAAGAGATTGATTTAGAAAAGAAGAAAAGAAGGAAAGAAAGAAGAAAGAAAGGAATAAAGTAAACAAAAGGAAATGAAAGGGAAAAGAAAGAAAGGAAGAAAGAAAAAGAAAGGAAGGAAGGAGGGAAAGAAAGGAAAGAGAGAAAGAGAAAGAAAGAAAGAAAGAAAAAGAAAGAAAGAAAGAAAGAGAAAAAGAAAGAAAGAAAGAAAGAAAGAAAGAGAAAGAAAGAAAGAGAAAGGAAGAAAGAAAGAAAGAGAAAGAAAGAGAAGGAAAGAAAGAAAAGGAAAGAGAAGGAAAGAAGGAAGGAAGGAATCTGGTAAGTTGGGACAAGAGTCAAGAACACATACTGCTCTTCTCGAGCGCATGTGTTCAGTTCCCAGCACCCATGTTAGGAAGCTCATAACCACCTGTAACTTTAGTTCCAGAGGACTTGACCATGCCTAGCTCATGGTGCCACGATGTGCCCTTTACCACCTACAGAAATTGCATCCATTGATGATTTCTGGACTTTGCACATGTGTTTCCCTACCTCCTTTAGTTCCAGAGGATTCGACTCCTTTTGGATTCTGTGTGCCTACACTCACGTACCAAAACACACACCTTAAAATTTATAATAATAAATCGAGAGAGAGAGAGAGAGAGAGAGAGAGAGAGAGAGAGAGAGAGAGAGAGGTTCTAAGATTCCTAAAAAAATGTTGTGGTGCTTCTCTTCTATAACACCTGAGAAGGATTCTGCTCACAGCATGATTTCTTTATAGCTCATCCAAGAATCATACCTTAGAAATGATTTTATTGGAAAAAACACCCAACTAGTAATTCAATTTCTGCCCCCCTCATGTCTGCTGCCAGGTTCCTTTCTATGCTTTGCTTTTACCAAATTGAGCTAAAAATCATGATGAGCCCCACAGACAAATATTAGGTGGAGCTTGTGGAATCCTTGGAAGAGGGGGAGGAAGATTTGTAAGAGCCAGAGGGAGGGTGAAGGACAGCAACAGAGCAAGATCCAGAAATCCACTAGGCAGGGCTCCTAGGGCCTCAGGGAGACTCAAGAGGCAATCACAGAGCCCGCATGGGTCTGTACTAGATCTTCTGCACATGTATGTTATAGTTGTTTAGTTTGGAGCTTTTTTGAGACTCCTAACAGTCGGAGTAGGGTTATTTCTGATCCTTTTGTTTGGACTTGGTACTCTTTTCCTCCTACTGGGTTTCTCATCCAATCCTGATATGAGGATTTGTTCCTGGCCTTATTTCATTTGTTATTCTGGGTTAGGCTCGTATCTGGAAGGCCTGCTCTTTTCTGAAGGGAAACAGTAGCAGTGGATTTAGAGGAGAGAGAAAACGGGGAGAAGGGAGGGGTGGGGGACTGGAAAGAGTGGAGGGGGAGGCTGCAGTCAGGTTGCATTGTATGAGAGAAGAAGAAAAGAAAAATCGAAAGAAATCTTGAAAGGTGTGTTAATTCCTGATCTTGTCCACAGGATATTACAATGCTTCTCTCCAAAATGTTTCCACCCATTTTTAATACGCTAAGTGGGCAGGATAGCTGTTATCACAGTGTCATCAGGAGGAAGGGGTATAGAAAATAATTAAGATGGAGGTTAACAGCGAAGGTTAATCGCAGTGTTTGGCATTTAGCACTGAGACTGTAGAGGTAGGTAGGCTCATTCAGGCAGATTTTTCTGATATAATAAAGATGCATGCTTTAACAGTCACCTCTCCAGCATGTCTCCTTCGAATCCCTCAATTATGAAGGTGGTAGGATAAACACACATCTTCCTTCTTAGGGAACGATCAACACTGGTTGTGGTGAGAGTGCTGAAGATTTTTTTGCCTGGAAATTCCCAGTTTCAAAGCTCCTCAAACTAAGAAAGATCATCTATGAGATAATTATAAGAAATGAAGTGCTAAAGAGATTTATAAACCATCTCATCATATAACTAAATGTTGACCAGACCTGGCTATTGAATAGCTTCTTTAATTATTAGAAGAACAGAAATGATAGACTATCCAGTAGAGATATAGATTAACTAGAAAGGTTTACGGAAGCAATACAGAAAATTGACGCTGCTTTTGCCTAATATCCCTGTATTACCGGACCACCTGCTGAGTAGTGCACTCATTCTCCAGAAGGGCTCCTCCCACTGTTTTTCCTTCCTCGAAATGTCCTTACAGACCGACCGGAGGCATGCCTCTTTGTTGATTCTAGATGCCTTCTCCTTGGCCACCAGAATTAGCCATCATTATCTCAGAGTGGGTTTTTGTCCTGAGTGGCTTCTCAGGAGAGCCAGTTGCAAATGTAAAGATACTTCATTTGATGCTGACAGCCATAACTTGACCACACAATGAGACTACATTAATTTTCTTTTGATATATTTCTTACTTTAGTTTTAAGTTAAATTATGTTTTGAGTTCATAGATTTGTATTTGTGCATCCATGTTACTATCTGCTTATTCAAGTGTTTCAGTGACGTTTCTAACTGCCCAACCCCACTGCACCTTGTTCATATCTGTCTTAAACTGATAACCAGACACCCAATAATATTTAAAACATAAATAATTAAGTAGTGATTAAATTGAGTTGAGTACATTTATTTCAAATATCTATCATTTATTTTTTTGGCTAGGACCTTTCAAAATCTTTTCTTCTAACTTTCTGAGGTGCTAACTATGTAAGTTCTTATCTATAGCCACAACACTGTGAAACATATTGGCATTACTTGTTCTCCCATTAAATCGTAACAGATCAATTCATTCTCTCTCTCTGTCTCTCTGTCTCTCTGTCTCTGTCTCTCTCTGTCTCTCTCTGTCTCTCTCTCTCTCTCTCTTTCTCTCTCTCTCTCCCTCCCTCCCTCCCTCCCTCCATCTGTTAACCACTGTTTTATTCACAATTTCTACAAGATCATTGCTCTTACAAAATATAAGTTTATGAAGCCCTTGCCTTTCTTAGATAAATTCATTTGGCATTATGATCTACTTACACTCAAGTGGTTAAAAATAACAGAATTTTGTTTTTTTAATATAATGATTGAAGAGTATCCTGTGATGTACACGCACCAAAATTTTTAACAGATTTACCAGTCAATAAACATGTAAGTTGTTTCTCTTTTTGGCTACTATGAAAATTGCTGGGATAAACAAAGCTAATGTTGCTTTTACACACTGATTCCATTTTTTCTAGTAATCCACATCATAGGAGAATTGTGAGATCATTTTACATTAAAAAGTAATTTCTATCTGGGTTGGGTTCATCACTCATTTGGTAAGATGCCTGGGACAAAAGCCCAAGAACCTGAGTTTGAATGCACAGAAGTCATGTCAAAAGCTGGACACAGTACTCAATCCATGTAACCCTAGCTGTGGGCAGTACTGACAGTGGCCAGTAGAGGCCTGACTTATCACGCCTGTCAAACCAGTAGGTGACAGGTTCATTGAGAAAGCCAATCTAAAAAAGAATAAAAAATGAAAGAATAAAGGTGAGAGTCCCCGTGAAAAGGCACCTTATACCAAACTCTGCCCTCCACAGCCTGTGCATATGCACAGAACTACACTTACAAATATATACATCCCAACACACACACACACACACACACACACACACACACACCACAGTAAAATTTACCATATGTAAATTCAACAAAATCATGTGCTTCCTCATGCTATTTTAATACACAAATGCATATTGACCATGTTCACTCCTATTACCCACTCTTGTCCCTCCCCAACTGGCCTCTTTCTGTTTTTAATGTTTGTAGCAAACTGCCATGCTAACTTCCATTGCAACACTTATTTGTATTTTCAACAATGTACAATTCTCTTTTCTCCATATGCCCAAAGATATGAGGATTCTTGATACTAGTCACTCCCATTTAGCTGAGTCATTGCGGTCTTGATTCTATTCATAGATGGTTATTGTTGTTGAGTTTTGTTTGTTACTGGACATTTGCATTCCTTCTTTTGACAATTGTTTATTTAGATCTCTTGCCCAGTTTTTAATTGGACCATTTTTGTTTTGATATTGTTTGCATAATTTCTCATATATTCTTGCTATCAAGGCTGCTTCCCACACACATGATATATGTATGTTATAAATGTCTCTCTATATAAATGAATGTGTATAATATTAAAAAGGATTTTTTAAAGAACTGCAGTTCTTCAACTTTTGTGATATGTTGTATTGCACTGAGTATATTTCCTCTTTCTCAGGAGTTCTGAATCAAAACAAGGTTTCCCATATGCATTTAACATCTGTCTCACAACATTATCTTTTTTTTTTTTTAAGTATGCTGGACATGTGACAGAAGGAAAGAAAGCATAGGTTTTTAACAACCAATCTGGAAAAAAAGATCACAATGGTTTTACATATATTATCTTATTGAATTCTCACAACACTCTGACACAGTAAATTACTTCAGACTTTGAAGTTACCAACTCAGAGAGATTTATTAACATTCCCAGAAGAAATAGAATTTGAATACATGGTCTATGCAATCTCAAAGCTCCCAGTGTGCTTTAAACACAAGCAATGTGTCCCTGGAATAAGTGGAACTAATATAATTCTCTTACCTTGATCAGCTTTAAAGTAGCTCAGAAAACATTGTATTGATATCAGTGGAGAAGTTAAGCAAAATAGTGGTTTAAATCTAGAGAGGAGAGAACAATGGAAGAGAAATTACATTACCAATATCACCAAAGTAAAAAACATGAATTATTCAGTATGGCTCTAGATGTTGATCAAGTTAAATGAATAAATGCTAACTTGCCACACTGTAATGATGATAGGATTCATATTCTCTTCAATAAGTCATTAATTATATTTCTTACAATCTTCATTTTTCTTAGGCATGGCCTAATCTATTATAGGGTTTTGTTGCCCTTTCATGAGTTATATAATTCTTTTATTTTAAAACTCTATTAAAATTATCATTTATAACACTGCACTAACTGTTCAATAGTGAAGTGATTCAATAAAGCCCTTCAGGATAATAGTTAGAAAGTAAAACTAAGTTCTTGATAGTCTTATAATTTTCATCAAACCCGCTAATGGTATATTTTATAATATTTCTTATCATCAGCCTTTGACCATTTCTCAAATTCAGCATGTTATATTATAATGGGTATTGTATGGTGTTATATTTCATTCTCTCATATCATTTGCTTACCATCCATCAGTAGTTGACTACTCAGAAATATCCCACAGTTTTTTAAATGTGTGATTGCAATCCTTCCTCCTGCTCTTCCATAGGAGTCCCCAAGCTCTATCCACTGTTTGGTTGTGGGTGTCTGCTTCTATCTGACTTGAAACTAGACCTCTCTGTACATATGTAGCAGATGCGCAGTTCGGTCTTCATGTGGGTCCTAAATAACTGTGACTGAGTCTGTCCCAAAAGTTGTTGCCTCTGTGTGGGATATGGTCTTCTAGCTAGGCTAGCTTGTCTACCCTTAGTGAGAGAGGATGTGCTTAGCCTCACAGAGATTTGATGTACCAGGATAGGGGATGCAGAAGAGAAAGGGAGTGGGGGATGTGGAAAAGTAATTTGGGAGGGGGTGACTGGGAAGCAGGAAAGTAAATGGGATGTAAAGTAAGTTAGTAAAATATTAAAAAAAATGAAAAATAATAAAATTTTTTAAAAATGTGTGATTGCAGTAAAAAGCAGTTGCTTAAGAAAATGATTGATTTAAATGCTGCCGGTAAATACACTGTTTTCAAGAAGAAAGATTTTTACTGGTATCCACTTTGGTTTTCATTCAGACTCAGGTCTCAGGGAGGATATATACGCGTGAATTATAGCTGAGCATTGCATACTATTATTCTGAATTCTGCAGTGGCATGCAGGCTTGTACTGAGGATCCAGCCTCTTTTTTACGTTTTTGGCCCTGTGTTTTCCTGGCTCTTGTTTTGATTTATTCTACAATAGCAGGATATGCTGGGAACTGCTATGATTATTAGGAAAAGGGAGGCAAATAGCCTCTGTTGTATTTGATTTCCTTTAAAATCTACTTGACTGTGAAAGACCTTAAATATTTGTATTAATAATTAATGCTTGTAAATCAAAAGGCTCCTTCTGGTATCTATAAGGCAGGACTCTTTAAAAATGGCTGGTTAATGCTCTTTAACCCTCCACCAAGATATGTTTCATAGATACTGGAACTGCCAAAGGAGATGTCTGCCACAGAATGGAAGGAAACATCCTCTTTAGAAGTAAGACAAGGAGTCAGAGCTGTTCACACTACATGTTCTAGAGAGTCTTATAGCCGTTTTCCCCAAAAGTATTGAGTCTTAGGAAGCAAGAATGATGACTACCATATGGAGTGTATTGATTTTAAAATCATGCATCTGTTTAAAGTTTGATTTGTAATTACTTACTAAGATGATTGTATAATTTTAACCTCTGCATAAGAATAAATGCTAATTTATGGTTTTCAGTCTATCAGCCTCCAACATTAATCTACACTTTCAACAATGGTCATGGTTATTGGGAAAAGTTTTGTTTATGTCTTGGACATAGAAATTGATTAAAATTTGTTCATAATTATTAATATACTCCTCCCCATTCTTCTTTAAATCCACAGCCTCTTTTTACATTAATTGTCATTGCATAGATATATGTATATCCATATACATTGCTAAATACATATCGCTCAGTCCACATAATGTTACTTGTATGTATATTTGGGGGGCTCACCATTTGGCATGGAATAGCCAATGGAATGGCATGCTCAGAATTTTCCATTTCATTGTACACGCTGAGGAAAAGAAACACAAACAAAATCTCTTTGGGGAAGACTCTTAGGAAATGCAAACTCTTTCGGAATAAGTCTATGTCTGCATTAAGCAGGATTCTTAGGATGCGGTGTAGTGGTTGGTTTTAGTCGAAGCTTATACAGATGTTTGGATGAAAGCACAAAATCACTTGCTGCTCTTCTATGTGTCTTTGATGTATACTGATGCGCCTCAGGGTTTGCTTAGGAGAGATTTGAATTCAACTTGTTTTCTGGTTCTTACTATGATATCTAAAAATGCTCATAATTATCATTTTTGCCAACTATGTATATTTGAAAACAACAACAACAACAACAACCAAAACCATCTGGCTAGGTGATTTTATGAACATAGCTAACTTATTTTTAAAAGTGTATTTTTTATCCTAATATCATGTAAAATCAAGATTATTTTATTTCTATCACTCTACACTTTGTTTCCACTCAACTGCCACTTCCTGAGTCATAATGTCAGAATCTACAGTACAGCAGTCTCTCTCTCTCTCTCTCTCTCTCTCTCTCTCTCTCTCTCTCTCTCTAGAGTACATTTATCCCATGAAACTTCTGATTTAACCTTGGTAATGCTTCAGGAACATGTTTTAAAGTCCTTTTGATTCCACTTTTGAAACTGATTATAGGAAAATTTCACTTTCACCTTTCAGCTTAAAGTGTTTTTTTTTTTTTTTGAAAATTTAAATGGCATATCTCAACGAGATGGATTATGGAACTATTTGACGATTTTTTTCCTTTCAACAGAAGTCAAACCAAGCTCACCTTCTTTCACAGAGATTAAAAATATATTTTACATGAGCACCAAAGTGTACTTTGCACATTTGTCAACAAACATCACTGTTCATTCCATGGGGGACTGAAACATCATGAATTGAATCTCTCTGATCCAACCCATGGTTCAAGGTTGTTGGGAAGTTTCATTTTAAATTCCTCCTACTCAAGAGAGCTTGTGCTCCAAGCTTGTAACCGCACATCAATGCTTTTGTTCCAAGCTTGTACCCTCATATCAATACTTCTAATTGAATCTATAATTTTAAGTATACATACTTACAAACATTAAATAGCAAGCGTTACCTGGCTCTCTGATGTCAGATTCCCTAGACTTCTGTCTTCAGATGGGCTTCAGTAAGTATAGCTAAGCATGCTTTCCTCTTCGCAAAGAGAAGAATAGACCAAGCACATTTGTGATAGGAAATGGAACACACTTGTGGAAGACAACCATTAGAAGATGGGAGTGTATTTAAGAAATAGTAAAATTAAAAATTCCAGTTTTTAAGAAAACCAGCTAGTTTGTGGGAAAATCGACTGGTAAGCCATCGTTGAAAGAAGAGCCCCACCCTACATACAGGATTGTTGATGATGTTTGCAATTCACGTGGCGTACAAATTAACTTTCATTTGATGAGGTCCATAGTGACGCTTGATTCTTTCCCAGCTTTAAAGTACCACACGTCTCCATTTCTTAGCACAGGTGGATATCTTTAAGAATATTTGATGCCCTTGAGTAGCCTGATTCAGCTTCTAAGGGCATTCTAGCCAATGCACTGTATGTATACACAGGATACTCACATACCTCTTGTTAATCCTAAGATGTGTTTTGCACAGTTAGTACATCCTTATTGTACAAACAGTGAGAGAAACACAATTTAGGAGTGAATGGAAGGATAAGACACAGAGAAGGAAAGAGAGAATTCTGCAAAGAAAAAAAAAACGGGTGCATACGGAATGATAGAGATGTAATAATGTAACAGGTCCAATGGAAATCGATGGTCATTAGGAAAATACAAAAGGATGAAAAGAGAAATAGTCCTTTGGAACTGTTATTCTTGGAAGGTATGGGCGTGGAGACTTCTGCCCAAATTACCCGGAATTGTATCAGACAGATATAATCAGGTACCACAGGAAATATAAAACAACACGTTTAAAGGAAGATTGCCATTGCAGTAAGAAAGGATCATAATACAGATCTGTGAAGGCAGAGGAGGAATGGGACCAGGAACTGAAGGAGGGAGGACAAAGAAGAGACAATGACTGTAAGATAAATGAAAAATTCTAAACCAGAAAAAGACAATATGGAGTAATTAAGAAAATGATTGAAATATAAAAAGAATGTAAGGAGACCAGAGCATAGTAGCAGCCATAAATATTTTAGTGCCACTACTCTATGTATAATCTTCATAAAAATTTAGCTGATTTAATCTCCATAAAATGCCCATAGAATGCCTGACAAGTGTTTGATGAGCGAGTAAAGTCATAGAGAGTTCCTATAGACACATATGTTATCAGAATTTAAAGCACAAATGTTAAAGAGGTACCCATCTAACTATTCTGTCACGCTATCTGCCCAGGCTAGAGAGAAAGAGACATTCAGTAGAGCATGACTATGACAAATCTACTCATAGGTAGGGATGGGATTATATGTGTGTTGAGGAATCAGTGTCAGAAAGAGAAAGAGAAGAGGTCTTGGGCAAATGCAGTGCGTGACTTAGAAGGATTAAAGTAGAATGGTTCCCACTTGGTCCAGGAAGAAATGCCTTCCTAGTTAAACACCCAGAGAAACAAAAGAGGAGTTTCCAGAGAATAGTGTGACTCAGAGGGATCACTGGAGTGTGTGCTAGGAGTCTGCTAAGACGGAAATACGTAATTACCAAATAGCAGTTGATGGCTGACACAGAATGACACTTAGAGTAGGGGCTGCCAGCTTCTCAGCTCAGCTTGGAGTCTGGGAGCACGGGCAGAGCAGACAATGCTGAGGTAGAAGGAGAGCTGTGATTGCTTAGCCAAGGCAACCGAATGCTCTCAGGGGCTTGCCCCCTCTCTCTCTCTCTGATCGAAAGAGGTAAGACTGGCAAAAAGTTGCAGTAAAATTGGTCCATGTAATTTTTATTGGCTTATGATTAAAGAGAAGCATTTTAAGATCTTATCTAAAAGATTATAAAAGTTTCCAGTTTAAGCACACTCCATATCTTCAATTTTCCCCCATTCCTCCCACTGAAATATATTTCATTTTATAGGAATTCAATAAACCCTGCGACTTTATTGTTATCAAAGGGATTATAAGGGACTTCAGAAGTTGGTAGGGATGGCAGAGGGAATCTATCAGGAGAAACTTTTCGTGCTGTTTTTAAAGTTAACTCTTTCTAGGGAGAATGAAGCTGCTGAGGTAACTTCCTAGCATTTCATTCGTGATTCTCCACAGCCAAGGTAGACATTTTGGCAGAAATGGCAACTGGGAGTTGGCTGATCCCAGGTGTTTAATTCACCATGAATCCTTGACAAATCCAAACCCAAATCCAACAGTGGGTCCTAATGGCACAGCATAGAAAGCATACATTTAAGGAGCATGCCCTTCCTTGTTGCCTCTTTCCCTTAGGGGAGGAAGGAACTATGGTTAGCCTATGAGATAAGAGCATATATGCCCAGTCTATTTAATATTCTCGATCCTCCACTTACAGAAGCTCCATACAGTGGAGGGAAAAGTTCACTTCAGCTTTTCATTCGGTCCGCTAATGGGGTCAGTGTGTTAGTACTCAATATATAATCAAGTAAGCACACCTCCTCAGGTACATTACTTTTTGATAGACAGGTGAATCACATGCTCCAAAGTACATCAAATTCTTATTCTAAGCAACATGGTACAGGGCTCCCACCCCAATTTTCTGGTCTGCCAAATATTATAATGCTGCCTGTGCACACTGCAGCTATCTAGTCTCTAGATAGCTGCAGTGTGACATTTTCCAGACACGGTGCTGGGAATGTTTAATTGACCTCATTATTTTGGGATTCTTAAAGGCTTCCACAGTGGTGCCCATTCACAAGCACTGAATGCTCTCTTGTGGTGCAAGGCTTGGTCCAATTACTCTCTTGCATGGCATCAAGTGACTTGACAACACCTACAGCAGAGCTTTATGCATTCCAATGACTCCGATTCTGAATATATTGTGACTCAGCTTCTAAAGGCCCATAGGGTTTTGTGCAGAAGAGACTAAACTTTGTTTCACTTATATAATACCTTTGTCTCAGTTTTCTTTTCCCTTTTTCTCATGTTTTTGGTTTCTCTCTCTCTCTCTCTCTCTCTCTCTCTCTCTCTCTCTCTCTCGCGCGCGCGCGCGCGCGCGCGTGTGTGTGTGTGTGTGTGTGTGTGTGTCTGTCTGTCTGTCTGTCTGTCTGTCTGTCTCTGTCTCTCTTAAAATAAAGTTCTAAATATACACTAAGGTATACACTAAGGCTATAAGACAACAACATAAATATATCCCTGAAAAATTCATACATGATCACAATGAGCCCAAATAATTGATTTTAAGGAAATTAACACTTCATCAATTGAAACACAGAAAATTCACAGTTATAGGCTCAGCTTAGCCTCTCCTGAACTAAACCACTGAAAATAACTTAAGTTCATGATCAGAGTGGGAAAGAGCAGACATAAGAGTTAAGTTTCACAGATCAGTGCTCTGCCATAATTCTCAAACCTAGAGGTTTTTAAAGGGAGACAATTTATATCTGATTTCCACAATTTGGTGCATCAGATCATGGTCTGCCCCTTTGGATCCTTGGTATCATGCAGCATAATGCCAAGCTATATTGATACAGTTTTCAAGTATGCTATACTTACATTTATTTACATGTACCTCAGTGTACCTCTTTATGATCACTGTATTCTATTTTCTGTAACATTCACTGTTCTCTAGAAAAACACATCTAAAAAAGTGAGGTGTGTGTGTGTGTGTGTGTGTGTGTGTGTGTGTGTGTTGGTGTATATAGTGGCAAGTCCAAAGTCTTCACAATGAAGTAGATATGAAAAGTCTCATGACTATCTGCAGACAGAATTCAATATTCCTCTAGAGACCTCAGGTTTATTTTAATAAGGCCTCAATTATTTAACGTAAAACAGATACATGATGGAATTTAGTCTGTTGTTACTTAAGCCTACTAATGTAACCTTAAGTCTATCTAAAGGATATGATCACAGCAACATGCATATTTATTTGACCAAATTAATGCTCTATCATAGACAAGTCAAAATACATAATTAACTATGACATGTTCACCTGGGTTCTTTCATCTCATTGTTCAGTCCAAACTTCTGTAAAGGGTGACCACTGGTTTACTAGAGAAAAGAGATATCTTGCAAGCTTAGGCCAGATGTTTCACGATGCTATTATTGCAATCTCTACTGGTCAGAACAAGTCACACTGGACAGTAGACAGTTGTAGACCAGAAGCCATCACACTCCTCCCTGTGGTCACAGTGAGTTATGTTCCTCTCCCTAGAGTGCTATAAGATTGTAGCTGTAAACTCATGTTCAAAGTTTATAAAACAGTAGATATTGCTATGGCTTTTCCAAAGATCTTTGATGGGATTACTCTCTTCCTACCTCATCCTCCACAAGTCCATCTGGCAACATATGTTCATGGGTACAAAAGTGACATCAATTTTATAATCGCAAGGAACAGCTTTCTGATTGGATCAAGACCCACTCCGTAGGAGATAAAGCATGCCTAGTTCAGTAAATCTGTCTTAGAATCCATGGGTGGTGATCTCAGAGACTCCAACTATTTTGTTTTGCTAAATGGACAAGATATCAAATAACCTTCTAAATTTTTATTTATATACTCATAGATAGCACCTCTCTCAGACATTGTCAGAAATATCCAAATATTTCCACACCTTGTCAAATTTCTACTAGCTTTTATTTCTTTGTGCTGTGGTTACGAATTAATGAAAAACATCCACAAAAGGTCTAAGCCCAGCAAATTAAGTAAGAAGTGTGCAGCGCTCTGCCACAAATGGGTGATCTGCATCACCCTCCTGAGACTCAAGTGCCATAACAGAAGAGGAGACAAAATGCTTGTAAGAGCTGGAGGTGGGGAAGGATGAGAAGGAAACAGAATCTTGTGGCAGCAACAGGACTCCTACACTCATGTGCTCATAGCAGCTGTGCTTGGCTGCACAAAACCTGGACAAGATCAAATCTATAACATTCCAGAATGGATGAGGGAGGGGCTCATAGGCCCTTTTCCCAGTTGAGATGCTATTTAAAATTAATGGCTTCTGGTGGGAGGTAAATCAGTTGTTTTGTTTTGTTTTAAGGATGGGGCTCTTGGTAGATCCATTGACCAAGCTCCAAAGGTTGGCCCAGCACTCATGACTATATGCATAACAGAAATTAGACTCAGTGGCTTGTGAAAATAGAATAAAGGATGACACAAAACTGGAAAGTGGTGGGAGTGAGTCTTGGAGGATTTATTGTGGTAAAGTGGGGGTTATTATCAAAATATATTATGTAAATAGATGAAATTCTCAATGAATTTAAATATATATAGTTTTAAAATATAGACATTATTCTATCTTAGTCTGAGAGTTATGATGCTATTGAGGAACATCTTTAAGATGTTTAGACACTCTTCTAAGTTAACAGCTCTTTCAACCTTTTAACAAGATTATTCTATATTATTCCACACCATATGGTTTTAGAGTGGTCTCATGGTCATATTTTACATTCAGAAGAGTAAGAATGCCAAGAGGTAGTCACTAGTGAGGATGTCTTTTGACACTCTTTCATAGAGAATAGTTTTATAGTTAAACTGGTATAGGTTTATTGCCTTCTACCTTTTATTAGTGATATTATTCAAAATGAATGGCTGTATTTTAGAGTTTCGGATTTGTTGCTCATAAAATGGCAGCTATAATATAACAATATTGGGTATGAGGTGTCCAAATGCATCAAATGGCTATGATATATTAATGGTACATATGAAAGATCGACAGTTTTCAATTAGACACTGAAAGTATCAATGTTGCTTCTTCATATCACGGCCAGATCATAACCAGAAATTTGTGCTTACTGAAGTCAAGATTATTTAAGGTAAAATGGTAAAATCCTTTAAAAGGCTAGAAGAGATTAACTATTGGCCAAAAAAGCTATTGTAATTGGTATAATTGGTAATTTGAGATCATGGATCACAGTGATACAATAACACACAGTGATGAAGAAGACTGGAATCACAGGGTAGCTCAAGATCCTCTGTAGTTAAAAAAAAAAAAATCAAGAAACCCCTGAATGTTGAAATCAAATGTAGAAGCTTGGAGGGTTCTTCATCTAAAATAATGTTCTGGGTAAGAAATCCAAGCAATTAAGATTTATACCCTAGTAGTATATTTGAAGGAGTGGTCATGTGGACCAAAAGGAAGAGAGACATGATAGCTTACAAAGATTTCCAAGTTATACTCTAAAACCTGTTGAAAAGAAAAGTGGAAATTGATTGCAATATGTGGCCAGATTTTGAGCATGGTTTGAAAAAGACATCTGGCTAAACTAGGAATGGGTAGAATATCACACAGCTCTTGATGTCGATTATAGCTTTTTTTTCCCCATAGGTTGATAATTATCTTCTCAGTTATTTTCAGTCTCCTCTTCATTTTGTGGGGTATATAATTTCTTGACAGGTAAACTATCTGCAGCATCTATGGTTCCTTATACTCTTTGTTCAGGTTAGTCATCTTCCTAGAGCATGCTCCTACCTAGCAGGTAATTGGAATCCCTGATATTCCTGTCTGCATCTCATTTACACACTGAGAATTTTAAGACACTGGATCTGTCTTAAAATCTTATCTTTCCTCACACTCATTATTATTCTGTTCTGAAAGCTAATACCATGTTCATTTTTCATTGATCAATTCTGAATAGAATAAAATAGAGTTACTTGAAGCCATCTTTAGGGAAAAGTATGATTTCCTGATTTAAAAAAAAAACAAGGAAGAAGGAAAAGGATATATGCATACATACATAGATGCATACATTCATGCAATTCTCATTAGGGTAACTAGTTTTTTTTCTTGTGGTATAGTTCAATTAAAAATTCAGATAATTTCTTTAAAAACTGCATTTAGAAATTCATCTTATTTCTAGGAGTATGTTTTTAATTTTATTTCTTTAGGAATTTTGCCTCCTTCTTTTATGTCTTTTTTTTATTTTCTCTATTCTTTGTTTACATTCCAAATGATTTTCCCTTTCCCATCTTTTCTAAGAACTCTTGATGTTGGAGATTCATTAAAACCCACAGAGGTTTTAACCCTTTGGCAAATTTCTACTGGTCTTCTGTTAGTGCTCCATTGCTGTAGTCATGGCTTGGTTAGTGAACACAAACATCATTAACTTGATGATCTGTTGCATGTAAATACAAGATGTGATTTTAATATCTATTGGAGTTGTTTCTCTATTACCCAGTTTCTTCTTGAACCCAACATTTGAGGAAATGGAAGCTGATGATCGGTGGAACTGTCTGTTCTGATATTGCAATTAGTGTTTTTGATGATTGTGGTATAAGTTAGGAAACCAGCTTTCTGTCCTCTGTTCTGACGCTATTTCATGTCCTAGGCCAGGAGTCAAAAAAATTTCCCTGTGAAAGGCCTGATAGTACTTGTCTCCAGCTTTTCAAGCCAGGCATCTTAGTTACAAATAGCAAACTGCCGTTAGGTCTAGTAACAGTTTATATGTAGTTTCAGGTCCTGAACATAGACTGACAATCTGAGCAACTCCATCTGATTCAAAGTTTGGCTTCTCAAAGTTTCAGTTACCAGAGTCAACTGGTCTAAAAACATTAAATAAATATTACAGAAATAAGTATGTTGAAATTTTAAATAATTTTGATCACTAGACTTTTTATACTTGTTCTACTTGATTACTTTTGTCATTAATATTTATTGGATCTAATGAAGAAATTGAATTTTATCATAGGATTGTTCACGTAGGAAAAAACTGCGTATACCACTTGATACTATGCATAGTTTCAGATATCTACCAGTAGTCCAGTCAAAATGGATGCCCTCTACACCAAAAGGGATGGCTATGTCACTGTCTGGTTAACAAAAGAGACAATGCCTAATACCTTAATATGATGTAGTCTCTTCAGTATAAAAGAAAGACATAGACAATAGGAAATGTGGTTACTAAAACGTTTGGAGGCTGTGTTCTTTTTCTCTGCCTCCTTCCCCAAAGCATCTACTTTGTACCAGGTCTCTCTGTTTCCAAGTATCATTTGTCTTTTATATAGTATCAGTCTAGGATAGGTGTCAGCAAACTGCCACCACAGGCTAAACCCTGCACTTTCATCTTCTCATGACATGCAGATATTCTAAAAGTGCTTTCTGTCCCTTGTTGGCCCGTACAACAGAAAAAACCCTCGGTAGGACTGCACTTTCTCTCTTGTACTGGTGCAGGCTCATTAGGAATTATCATCTTCGTGAGTGTGTGTGTGCGCATGTCTGTCTGTCTGTCTGTCTGTCTTTCTGTGTGTCTGTCTTAAATTCCCAATGAAAGACCGGCATCTGCTTTGCGATGACTGGTGAGGCTAATGGAGCCTTCTGTGTTTGCAGACCTGTCTTCCTCAGTGAAGCTAACAGGGGCTGGTCAGATATCAGAGTTGCGAGCTTGTCCTCATTAGCTTCGTGCTTCTGCCTGTCCACTCTGGGGAAATTGTGCCGGCTGGATAAATTTCTCCTGTGAAAGGATAAAATGCAGCCAGCAGCAGCTGTCCCACTTAGAACGACCTCTGTGTCACACAGCATGTACTTCTGCCTGCCGCTGATGTAACTGAGTCGCTACTAGAAGGCTTTAGTTTGAAATTATTGCCCGTAGTATTAATAATCGGATAGCCCAGCAGTGATTATAAGGAAGGATTGACAAAGCATCACTGCCTGTAAAACTGAATAAAACAATATCCTTGAGAATGAAAAAAAAATCTTAATTTTTTTACATTAGTTAGTTGTGCCATGTTTTAGAAAACAATCACTCTGTATCACAATATTTAAGTAGACTGTACCATGTGTACAGAGTTTTACAAGTACACAACGCCAAACGAGAACAGTACATAGATATGGCCATATGGCAACATTTTTGTCATGTCAAGTCTGTTTGTGTGTGTGGGTTTGGGGGTTTGTTGACTGCTTGGTAGTTTGGTATTTCCCACTCAGATAACTTATTAATATTTAACCATAATTAATAAATGTCTATCAGCTCACAACATAACAACTGGGTGCCAGTGTAGTAATGAATATAATTTCTATAACTGAACACATTTAGAATCACGAATTTAACACTTTCCATCTAACACTATTCCAGCCTGCTTCTGTCCTTGACTGTAAGGACTGTCAATTTACCCATGTTGTACACTTAAATGCTTGTTGCAGTTAAAATATAAAATACAATTGCTGAGGCAGGCACAGCAGGTATAGGCACTTGCCAGTCAAGTCTGATGGCCTGCATTTGGACCTCAAAACCCATGATGGACAGGGAAAATCCACTCCCAACTGTTGCCCTCTTGCTACCACATATGCACAGCAACACCTAGGCACATGCATGCATATACAACATAAGTGACATCGAAGTAGGTAAGGAAGTCTCTCCCTGCCGAGCCTGATATAAACTGAATGATATAGAAAGAAATTTTAGATATGATTACTAAGGAATGCTACATAAGCAGAAACAAACACTTTCCAGCAAAATGAATATATCTCAACTAAGGGAACAAAAACATACAGTAGGTAGTAGGCATAGGCTATGCGCAAGACTATGTGCCTTGCCAGAGGACTGCTTAGCTCTCTCAGTGTGTCTTCACTTGGTATCTCTCATGTGGAAAGCATTGTAACCTGGGAAACATCATATCCTAGTCAATAGCAGAAGTGACTGTGTTGTACCAGTGTTAGCACTTAATTAATGAGGTCTCAATGATTTTATTTCCACTGTGGAAATATGTGGTGGGCCATGGTGCTTTCCACTGTGTCTGGCTCTGTGGTGAGCCCTGAACGTGCTTCAGCTCATTGAGACTCCATAGCTGCTTCCTGACTGGAAATTATTACCTGACTCGTGTCTCTGTGGGGATCTGCGACAAATAGCTGGCCTAAGTCTTTGAAGAGATATGGAACAGTACACTGGAGATAAGTCTAAGTAATGCCAAGTTTTAGGGAAGACAAAGAAAGTGAATTCTCCCGTGTTATAGCCTTAGGAAGTAGAAAACTAATCTTATTTCCATTAGTTCTTTTTGAAAGGCTGCTCAGAGATGTATGTCTAAATGCACTCTGTCCTCTAGACTTCCTTTTTTATATTTCTGTGGAGGTCACAGTGCAGACAGTCAGCCCAGAACTGGGAAGCCAATTTCTCTGAAGTTTTGAGTCTGACAAGGATACACACATAAAGCTTTCGCTCTCATCAGCTTGATTTATGAGATTTAAATGAATTAACTCTAGAAAAAAAATCAACATCTTAAAACGATACATCCATCTCCATCCTAAACAAGAAACTGTGAGTTTATTGTAACTAATGACAAGGAAGATCTGTGTAGCTCCATTCCTGTGCAGGCACTGAACTGCCGAAGAGAGCTCCTGACCAGTTGGGGCTTGTGATCTCTGGGTTACAGACCCTCTTCTAGTATAAACAGTCAATGTTTATCACCCTTCTAACTTGATCTTAGTTTAGATTTGATGTTTTCTATGTACATACCTCTGTTATTTTTAGCCTGAATCCTTGACACCATCTGGTATTCTGTAATAACCACTTACAGTTACCATTTTTTTCCATCTGACCTCAATATTGATATCTTATGCGAACACTATTCTAGTTCTCCACTGCTTTACTCCGTATCCAACACAGGTATTTAATAAATAATTAGCGAGTAAATAAATATGTCAGCACTTTAATCTTAGAAGCAGTAGCTGGTTCATGAACACTTTTACTTACAAATAAGATATGAAGGAAAATCATATTATACCATAGTATTAAATAATTATTACCAGCCTAAATTAGGATAAAGAAGCACCCTAGAGGAAAGTAAGCCATAGACACTGCGATTTAAATTTTGAATTTATTTCTTTCATTGGATATTACTTTCCTCTTCTAGCTTTCTATTATTTTTAAATGCTTGCATGGAGCATAAAGCCTCTCATATAATTATTGTGCAAAAGAGTTTCATTATATTACCTCTTCTAGTTGCATTCATTTTCCTAGATGCAGGTTTAAAATGAATCTTTATAAAAGCATTATGTACCTTAGAAAAACCAAGTGAAAATCATCTGTGTATGTGTTGGATAGCTGATATTGAAGCATGTCAGGTTGAACTGGCTATCTTTTCCCAAAGGAGCAGCATATCAGATATCTCTACTATCTGTCTACATTTCAGCAAGTGCTTAATAAAGTGCACCATGTTAAATGTATGACTATTATGCAAATGGTCATAGCACTTACTGTTCTTACAAAGATCATAGCTTCATTTCCCAGCATCCACATGGTACTTGCAGCTACCTAGTTCCAGGGGACTTAGTGTTCCTGCATTCAGGTAGTACTATAAACTTATGCAAGCACATACTTATACATCTAACTTCAGTTGTAGGTGATTTGGTGTGCTCTTCTGAACTCTGTCAACGCATGGTGCACATATATCATGCACACACACACACACACACACACACACGCACACACACACACATGCACACACACACAAATGCACACACACACACACACACGAGAGAGAGAGAGAGAGAGAGAGAGAGAGAGAGAGAGAGAGAGAGAGATTGAGTCATGAAATGAAGCATTTAGACATTATGTGATCGGCCCCAGAAACTAAAACCAGATAAGAAAGACTTTCTTTTAAAGATGCAAAGAGATGAGATCTCAATAGATGGCTGTTCATGGGTGTTCCTGGGTGGTTCATAATAATAAACTAAAGGATTTAATGTGTGTTACTGTGTTTGTCAATAATTACATAGAAAACGTTAACCACATGGTAAGCTAATTCACAGATGATGCAAAGATAGGAGGAATAGCTAATATGATTGATAACAAAATAAATGTCAAAATAACACTTGACAGACTGGAGGGGAAATGTGACTATAATAATAGAAAAATTTTAAAGAAAAAATAAAAATATTCAAAACAAAAGGAGAGAACACTAATGTTCAGAGTGTAGACAGGGCAGGGATGAGAACTATTTGAACAGTAATTGAAGGTGGGGATTGCTGTAAAATAAACATAAAACAGGGCTGGAGAGATGGCTCAGTGCTTAAGAGCACTGACTACTCTTCCAGAGGTCCTGAGTTCAATTCCCAGCAACCACATGGTGGCTCACAACCATCTGTAATGAGATCTGATGTCCTTTTCTGGTATATCTGAAGACAGCTACAGTATACTCATACACATAAAGTAAATAAATAAAACTTTAAAAATGAATAAAGAAACAAAACAATACTGTGCCATACCTCAGCAGTGAATATATATTCATCTTTGGGTTTCAAATGTAAATAATACCCATAATTAATTAATTAATTAAAAGTTTAAATACATCATAACAATATTACCAAAAGGGTATTAGCTGAACTCAATAACTGCTTGGTTCTTCATACCTAGTACTGTGATCACAACCTAAATAGCCAAATAACTCACAAAAGAATACAAACTGTTGATGTAGCCTTTGGTTGCCACCCAAGGTTGAGGAAAGACAGTACACATTTAAAACAAAGAACTCATGATTTGAGCTGTATCTGACCCTAAGCCCTCTCTCCTGGTTCCAGAAATACTATGCAAATTATCAAGAGGAAAAAAAAAAAAACAACCACAAATTCCTACCCAGCTGGAACACCTATAAACCATCACAATCACTTAATTATCATCATGACAAGATGATAATGGCTGCATTGCTGGGAATTGAGACGGGGACAATATCAATGCACACGTTAACAGGCAGTGGAGAGGAGCTTTATGGGACCCTACCCTAGATAAAGGACTGTTGACAGCGGCTGACGGAAGAATCAAACTAAAAACTAAAACAAAATAAAATTTAAAATGTTTTAAAGTGCAAAACATTTATGGAGGTGGTAGAATACACCCCACCAATTACAATTGCTATGAAAGTCTGATCTATATCAAATGAAGAATGAAGCTGTAGTGTCAACCTTGTGGTATTCAGGTGTGCTTCAAGTGACCCATTTATAGAGTTTTCAAAGTTTGAATCACTGGCAAAAGTTTCAAGATTGGTAGATGCTCCATTACAGTCTTTCATTGGTCTTGTACTTCCGGCTGGAAACTAACTATGGAGGACTCATGGTTTACTTTTTTTGCTGTTCCTTTCAGTTAACTTTACAAATTTACTCCAGATTCCTTGGACCTGCCAGGATTTGAGTACTTTGTACCTGAATGAAAGAACTGGGGAAGGGGAGTAGATGAGACAGCTCTACTCAGTAGTTGAGAACACTCACTGCTCTTGCAAGGGACCCAGGCTCCAATTCCAGAATCCACCTCTAGGGCCTCATAACCTCTTGTAACTTCAGTTGTAGGTGATTTGGTATCCTCTTCTGAACTCTGTCAACACACGGTGCACATAGATTACACACACGCACGTGTGTGTGTGTGTGTGTGTGTGTGTGTGTGTGTGAGAGAGAGAGAGAGAGAGAGAGAGAAAGAGAGAGATTGATTGATTGATTGATTGATTGATTGATTGATTCATGAAACGAAGCATTTAGACATTATGTGATTGGCCTAAGAAACTAAAGCCAGATGGATAGAATTAGAGTAAATTCTTCATGGTGACTGGAGAGGTTTCTGTGTTTTGCCTGTGTCAAGCAGTACCTACTACTGAGACAGAGCTAGTTCATGGTAGTAAACTCTACTTCAGGAGCTGGTGGCATATAAACTTTTGAATCTTTGTCCATTTTGTTTTCTGTTAGACTATAAATCAATGCTTGTTGCAGTGTAGATGTCCATTAAATATACTCTGATTTTATGACTGAAGAAACTCATATATAAAGTGGATTATGGTCTGTTCTATAGCATCACAGTGAAAATTCATCCACTACATAGGTGGAGACTGATGAGATAAGGTGGCTATTGAATTGGTTGTGAGTTAAAGTCACTTCCAAATGTGAAAGGAATTTTTTTTAGCAAGTGATATAGAAGGAAAATATATTAAATCAAATTATAAATAGAGCAAAAGTCAAAGTCAAGAGTGTGTGTGTGGATCTTTCCTCTGGGCACTGCGAAGGCTGGTAGCTCTAGCCAGGTGTGTGGACAGACTCAACCTAACATTGACTACCGCTTCAGGCCCCTACCAGCACCCAGAACCGGAGCAGCTCAGCGGCGGTAGGAGGTCTGTGCACCGACAGCTTGGCTCTGCAGACTGCTGGGGTCCAGCCCGATCGATCGGCTTGCAGAGGAGGGCGCCATCTTTCCTCGGGGCACTGCGGGTGGCTAGCAGCTCTAGCCAGGTGTGTGGACAGACCCTTAACCTCACATCGACTACCCCGTCAGGCCCTTGCCGGCACCCAGAGCTAGAGCAGCTCGGCTGCGGAGGAAGGTCTGTGCACAGACAGCTCGACAGTACACCCAGAGCCAGATCAGCTAGGCTGGTGGTCTCTGTGCCGACCTGGGCAGGCACCAACTTGCTTGGGGGTCTATGTCTGAAGTACAGCCAGAGGCCGACATCTTGCCTCAGGGCACCACAGACAGCTAACCAGGCAGAGCCCTGTGGACCAAGAGTGCCATCATCTAGGCTCATCCAGAGCTGAAGAGGTTATTTTGGAGCCCAGTAGCAGAAACCTTCCAGTTTCCACCTAGGGAGCAAAGATGCCCTCTACGACAGAAGCACTAAACCCCAGGCTCACAGGAGTTTCAAACACCAACCAGTAACAAGACCAACTAACTCCAGAGATAAACAGATGGCAAAAGGCAAACATAGGAACATTGCTAACAGAAATCAAGGCAATATGGCAGCATCTGAACCCAGTTCTCCAATCACAGCAAGTCCTGCATACCCCAACACACCAGAAAAACAAGAGCTGGATTTAAAAGCACTGGTCCTGATGCTGCTAGAGGAACAACAACAACAAAAAAGACATAAACAAATCTCTTAAAGAAATGCAGGGGAACATGAATAGGTTAGAAGCCCTTACAATGGAAACACAAAAATCACTTAAAGAATTCCAGGAGAATACGGGTCACCAGACAGAAGCCAATAAAGAGGAAATGAAAAAAATCACTTAAAGAAATGCAGGAGAAATTGAGTCAACAGGCAGTAGTCATGAAAGAGGAAACACAAAAATCTCTTAAAGAATTACAAGAAAACACAAACAAACAAGTGCAGGAACTGAGCAAAACCATCCAAGATCTAAACACAGAGGTAGAAACAACTAAGAAATCACAAAGGGAGACAACTTTGGAGATAGAAAACCTTGGGAAGAAATCAGGGGTCATAGATGCAAATAACAACAGAATACAAGAGATCAAAGTAAGAATCTCAGATGCTAAAGATACCATAGTAACCATTGACTCCACAGTCAAAGAAAATGCAAAATACAAAAGGCTTGTAACCCAAAGCATCCAGGAAATCCAGGACACATGAGAAGACCAAACCTAAGGATTATAGGGATAGATGAGAGTGAAGATCTACAATTTAAAGGGCCAGTAAATATCTTCTACAAAATTATGGAAGAAAATTTCCCCAACCTAAAGAGAGAGATGCCCATGAATATACAAGAAGCTTACAGAATTCCAAACAGACTGGACCAGAACAGAAATACATCCCGTCACATAATAATCAAAACCCCAAATGTACTAAACAAAGAAAGAATATTAAAGGCAGTAAGAGAAAAAGGCCAAGTAACATATAAAGGAAGACCTATCAGAATCACACCAGATTTCTCACCAGAGACCATGAAAGCTAGAAGATCCTGGGTGGATCTCATGTAGACCCTAAGAGAACACAAATGTCAGCCAAGACTACTATACCCAGCAAAACTCTCAATCAACATAGATGGAAAAATCAAAATATTCCACGACAAGACCAAATTTACACAATATCTTTCCACTAACCCAGCCCTACAAAGGATAATAGGAGGAAAACTCCAATACAAGGAGTGAAACTACAACGTGGAAAAAGCAAGATAGTAACCTTCTTCCATCAAACTCAAGATAACCACTCAAAAACAAAATTAACACCAAAAATGACAGGAAGAAATAATCACTATTCCTTAATATCTCTTAATATCAATGGACTCAATTCCCCAATAAAAAGACATAGACTAACAGACTGGATATGGAAACAGGACCCTACATTTTGCTGCATACAGGAAATACACCTCAGGTTCAAAGAAAAACACTACCTTAGAGTAAAGAAGTATAAGAAGTATAAGTATAAGAAGACAATTATACAAGCACATGGTCTCAGGAAGCAAGCTGGAATAGCCATTCTAATATCAGATAAAATTGACTTTCAACCTAAAGTCATCAAAAGAGACACAGAAGGTCACTTCTTGATGGTCAAAGGAAAAATCCACCAAGAAGAACTCACAATTCTAAACATCTATCCTCCAAATGCAAGGGCACCCTCATTCATAAAAGAAACTTTACTAAAGCTCAAAGCACACATTACACCTAACACAATAATTGTGGGGGACCTCAACCCTCCGCTATCCTCAATGGACCGATCAGGAAAACAGAAACTAAACAGGGACACAGGGAAACTCATTGAAACTTTGTACCAATTGGATTTAACAGATATATATAGAACATTTCATCCTAAAGCAAAAGACTATACCTTTTCCTCAGCTCCTCATGGTACCTTCTCCAAAATCGACCATATAATTGGTCACAAATCTGACCTCAACAAATATAAGAAGATCAAATTAATCCCATGCCTCCTATCTGATCACCATGGAGTAAGAGTTGTCTTCAATAACAACAAAAACAACAGAAAATCCTCATATACATGGAGGCTGAACAATATTCTACTCAATGATACCTTAGTCAAGGAAGAAATAAAGAAAGAAATCAAAGGCTTTCTAGAATTTAACGAAAATGAAGGCACAACATACCCAAATCTATGGGACACAATGAAAGCAGTGCTAAGAGGAAAACTCATAGCCCTGAGTGCCTCAAAAAAAAAAAAAAAAAAAAAAAACACAAAAAACAAAAAACAAACAAACAAACAAAAAAAAACAGGAGAGAGCATATACTAGCAACTTAATGGCACCCCTGAAAGCTCTGGAACAAAAAAGCTATTTCACCCAGGAGGATTAGAAGACAGGAAATCATCAAACTCAGGGCTGAAATCAATCAAGTTGAAACAAAAAGAACCATACAAAGAATCAACAAAAGCAGGAGCTGGTTCTTTGAGAAAATAAACAAGTTAGATAAACCCTTAGCCAGACTTACCAAAGGGCACAGAGACAGTATTCAAATGAACAAAATTAGAAATGAAAAGGGAGATATAACAACAGAAACAGGAAATTCAAAAAATCATCAGATCCTACTACAAAAACCTATACTCAACACAACTGGAGAGTCTCCAGGAAATGGACAATTTCCTAGACAGATACCAAATACCAAAATTAAATCAGGATCAAATAGATCGTCTAAACAGTCCCAAAACCCCCAAAGAAATAGAACGGGTCATAGAAAGTCTTCCAACCAAAAAAAGCACAGGACCAGAAGGTTTTAGTGCAGAATTTTATCAGACATTCAAAGAAGACCTAATACCAATACTTTTCAAATTATTCCACAAAATAGAAACAGAAGGAACACTACTCAACTCATTCTACAAAGCCAATTACCCTGATACGAAAACCACACAAAGATCCAATTAAGAAAGAGAACTTCAGACCAATCTCCCTTATGAACATCGATGCAAAATTACTCAATAAAATTCTTGCCAACCGAATCCAAGAACACATCAAAACGATTATTCACCATGATCAAGTTGGCTTCATCCCAGGATTGCAGGGATGCTTCAATATATGGAAATCCATCAACATAATCCACTACATAAACAAACTCAAAGAAAAAAACCACATGGTCATCTCATTGGATGCAGAAAAAGCATTTGACAAAATTCAGCATCCTTTCATGCTAAAAATATTGGAAAGAACAGGAATTCAAGGCCCATACCTATACATAGTAAAAGCAATTTACAGCAGACCAGTAGCCAACATCAAAGTAAATGGAGAGAAACTTGAAGCAATCCCACTAAAATCAGGGGCTAGACAAGGCTGCCCCCTCTCCCCATATCTTTTAATATAGTACTTGAGGTACTAGCTAGAGCAATTCAACAACATAAGGAAATCAAAGGGATACAAATTGGAAAGGAAGATGTCAAACTATCACTTTTTGCAGATGATATGATAGTATATTTAAGTGACCCAAAAAACTCCACCAGAGAACTCCTACAGCTGATAAACAACTTCAGCAAAGTGGCTGGTTATAAAATCAACTCAAGCAAATCAGTAGCTTTCCTATACTCAAAGGATAAGCAGGCCAAGAAAGAAATTAGGGAAATGACACCCTTCACAATAGCCACAAACAATATAAAGTATCTTGGTGTGACTCTAACCAAACAAGTGAAAGATTTGTATGACAAAAACTTCAGGTCTCTGAAGAAGGAAATGGAAGAAGACCTCAGAAAATGGAAAAATCTTCCATGTTCGTGGGTTGGCAGGATTAATATAGTTAAAATGGCAATCTTGCCAAAAGCAATATACAGATTCAACTCAATCCCCATCAAAATCCCAACTCAGTTCTTCATAGAGTTAGAAAGAGCAATTCTCAAATTCATCTGGAAAAACAAAAAACCTAAGATAGCTAAAACTATCATCAACAGTAAAAGATCTTCTGGGGGAATCAATATCCTGGACCTCAAGCAATACTACAGAGCAGTAGTGTTAAAAACTGCATGGTATTGGTACAGTGACAGAGAGGTGGATCAATGGAATAGGACTGAAGACCCAGAATTGAACCCACACATCTATGGCCAATTGATCTTCGACAAAGGAGCTGAAAACATCCAGTGGAAAAAAGATAGCCTTTTCAACAAATGGTGCTGGCTCAACTGGAGGTCAACATGCAGAAGAATGAGAATTGATCCACTCTTATCTCCTTGTACTAAGCTCAACTCCAAGTAGATCAAGGTCCTCCACATTAAACCATACACACTAAAATTAATAGAAAGGACACTGGAGAAGACCCTTGAAGACATTGGCTCAGGGGGAAAGTTCCTGAACAGAACACCAATTGCTTATGCTCTAAGAGCAAGAATAGACAAATGGGACCTTATAAAATTACAAAGTTTCTGCAAGGCAAAAGACACTGTCAAAAGGACAAATTGGCAACCAACAAATTGGGAAAAGATCTTCACCAACCCTACATCTGACAGAGGGCTAATATCCAATGTATACAAAGAACTCAAGAAGTTAGACCCCAGAAAACCAAATAACCCTATCAAAAAATGGGGTACAGAGCTAAACAAAGACTTTTTACCTGAAGAAATTCAGATGGCTGAGAAACACCTTAAAAAATGTTCAACATCATTAGTCATTAGAGAAATGCAAATCAAAACAACCCTGAGATCTCACCTCACACCAGTCAGAATGGCTAAGATAAAAAACTCAGGAGACAACAGCTGTTGGTGAGGATGTGGAGAAAGAGGAACACTCCTCCACTGCTGGTGGGACTGCAAGTTCGTACAACCACTCTGGAAATCAGTCTGGCGGTTCCTCAGAAAACTGGACATGATACTTCCAAAGGACCCAGCCATACCATTCCTGGGCATATACCCAGAAGATTCCTCAGCATGCCATAAGGATACATGCTCCACTATGTTCATAGCAGCCCTATTTATACTATTTAGAAGCTAGAAAGAATCCAGATGTCCCTCAACAGAGGAATGGATACAAAAAATGTGGTATATATACACAATGGAGTACTACTCAGTCATTAGAAACAATGAATTCATGAAATTCTTAGAGAAATGGATGGAGCTGGAGAATATCATACTAAGTGAGGTAACACAATCTCAAAAGAATACCCATGGTATGCACTCACTGATAAGTGGATATTAGCCTAGAATCCTGGGACACCAAAGACACAATCCAAATACCAAATGATGTCCAACAAGAAGGAAGGAGTGGACCCTGGTTCTGGAAAGGCTCAAAGCATCAGTGTAGGGGAATACCAGAACAGGGAAGTGGGAAAGAGTGGATGGTGGAACACGAGGAGGGTAAAGGGCATGGGGGACCTTTCGGGGCAGGGAACCAGAAAAAGGGAAATGAAATGTAAATAGAGAATATATCCAAGAAAAAAAAGAAAAAAAGAAAATAGCAATAAAACAAGTGTGTGTGTGTGTGTGTGTGTGTGTACATGTGTACGTGCATGCGTGTATGTGTGATTAAAAACCGAAAAGTAAAACCTTTGTAAGTCTTTGTGGTATGGATATGGGATCCTGGAACTTAAAACTGCATAGCCAGTTGCTCTAGCAACATTTTTCTGATGTTTAGTTATATCTTTTATTCATACTGACTTCTATGATTTTTAATTTTTTATCTGTGTTGTGCCAACTAAAAAGCAATTAATCATTTCTTTACAATGAAAAAATATTTTATCCTCTCATATCCGTAATATTGCATAAAATTCTTGTTGCCTTGAGGTTTGGAGTGATTTGCTATTTTATCCTTCAAGGAAACCCATGGCCACAAATCAAACCATTGTGAACTGATTTCAATTGCATTGTTTGGGGTGGTAAATGGCATTTGAAAAATCATCTTATGAATAACATAGTCAATATTATTTGGAAGTCAAAATGTGGCAGAGAAATGCAACAGAGATTTTCAATTTTAAGTGCTTATAAAAATTTTATGTACCTTTTATCATGATATTCTAACTCTTTGAATGTTCTAAAAATTAAGAGGGAAATTTCCTTACAACCTTGAAGGAAAACAAGGTCTTAGCCTTGAATTTGAGTGCCAGGAATGAATGTATTCTAAACACAGTCCCAAGAAGTGAATTCTAACCATAAAAAAAAGTAACATTAATTTCTTGCAGATTATTTGAAGCAGATATGGTAATTGGGATTTTTTTGCTAAATTTTGTTTATAAGGGATAAAATATTCTCCTGAGTATCCAGTTTCAAGACCCAAAAGAACAGAAGTGTTTAATTATGAACAGGCCAGTGATTGCTTATTGATTGGATTAGACCTGTGAAGTAACATTCTTCACAAGACAATCAACAATGTAGAAACTCCTATCCAGAAAGGGTATCATATAGGCCTAGAATCTTATGTCATCCTTTTGGTAATGTGTTGAATATGCAGAGCCTCCCTCTCTGAGGAATGCTTAGCAATTTATAGGTTTGTTTTAATGAGTTTTTAAGACTTCCTCATAGGTCAACATTAATAAAACCTTAGCCCTAGTTTTAGATTTAGTCTCTGGTAAAACAGTGTTGCACTTTCATTAAGAGACTTCTACTTGCTACAAATCCCCCTCCTGGCATAGCACCTTATTTCTCCTCCTTAGATTTAAAGGAGAAAACATCCATCAATCTTCTTATGTATGAAAGTATGGGGAGTTCTGTAGACCCCCACAGACTCATGGTCTAGTTTCAACAGCCTGATTCTACCTCCTTCTGTGTGCCTCCACCCCACCCACATATCCCTCCAGTAAGATGCAAGTAAAGTCAGCATAATATTCCTTCATATGAATTTCAGAGTATGTCTAAAGGCAGATTTTTAATTAAATTATTATTAAGATGCTTGTAAACTTCCCGCATTTCTTGATTTCTTAATGTCAATTTTTCTCTGCTTTATGAAATAATGTTTGCTTCAAACAAGGTTAACAGGTTAACCCTCTGCCTTTTAATCCTCTTTGAGACCATTAAGTCCCCATTTATGTCCTATCTCTGGAAATGTTTTGTTGAAAATATCTGGGGCACATATTCTTAGAACTTTTCATTAATAAGATCTTGCTGATTGCTACATGAGCATCTGGCTGAATTGTCTAGTGTTTCTCACTTCAATAAAAGCTTAATAATATTTTTTTAAAAAATGAGAACAGCTCATTGTAGGTTTGCTTTATTGTAATAAAATTAACCCCGGTTCATAACCGGGCGGAAACAGCTACTCCTTTTGCTGGGCGTGGTGGCGCACGCCTGTAATCCCAGCACTTGGGAGGCAGAGGCAGGCGGATTTCTGAGTTCGAGGCCAGCCTGGTCTACAGAGTGAGTTCCAGGACAGCCAGGACTACACAGAGAAACCCTGTCTCAAAAAACCAAAAAAAAAAAAAAATTAAAAATAAGTATGTAAATACATACATGTACTTAAGGTGCACCTCACAGTGATTTAATATGTGTATACATTATATAATAGTTACTACAGTAAAATTAGCCAACATTTCCATCTCCATGTGATTCCTTTTCATGGTGTATGTGTGTGCACGTGTGTGTACACACATGTGCTTGCATGTGTGAACACTTGTGTATTGGCGATGTGGCGACATTTGACACCACTCTGAGCAAATTTCAAGGAAATAGTTTGGTCCAGTTAACTATATTATGTATTCTCTCTGTAACTTAGTGACCTTAAAACAAAAATTTAGTGCTCTTGGATGGGACATATCCAATTTCTTCCCTACTGCCCACCTTAGGAACCACCGTTCTGCTACTTGATCCTATAGCCTTAGTTTCCATGTGTAAGCATGACTTTATAGCATCGTGTTATTCCACATAGCTGAGTGTCCCCCTGGATATTCAATGGAAAGAGTTGCTTCCATTTCTCGACTGAATGACAACATTGCACAGACATACCACATTTTCTGTATTTACCTGCGGGTGGACCTTAGACCATTTCTATATCATGGTCATTGTGATTAATACTATAGTGATTTTGAAGTGTAGGATATTGCCTTTCTTGGAGTTGATACAAGGGATGAAGGGTTTTTTTCTTTTTCTTTTTCCATATCTTCAATATTTGTTGCAGTTATCCTAATACATATGAGGTAATGTCCATCAATGTGTAGTTATCTGCTGTTCAGAGATGTTGAATATCTTCTCATGTATGCACTTGTCATTTGTATGTCTTTATTAGAAACGAGTTTAGGCTATTACCCATTTTTAATTTTAATTTTATTTTTGGCTGAATATATATATATATATATATATATATATATATATATATATATTCAGCCAAAATTAAATATATATAATTTTAAATATTCCCTACTAGCTCAATGGCTAGGCTGTTCCTGAACCTCCCCATGTCTAGCACACACTCTAGTAAGTATAATTTCTTTTGTATTTAAAAATAACATTTGTCAGTGGTACTGGGAATCAAACCTCAGACTTCATGCATGCCAGCATTGTGCTCTACCCCCTGAGTCACACTGTCAATCACCGAAAACTTTGGAAAGCAAATGGAGCCACATACCTTTTCTTTGAAATATTCCAATTTCAATTTGAATATAGACTACCTAAAATAGAAAAGGAACACTTAATGAATCATTTATTAATTATAGTTGGCACTACGTACCTGATGCTATATCCATGTCTTGTTTGTATTGTGTGATTATGACAATCTGGTACAGTGCAAATGTGTTCATCTTCAGCACTGGGAAACCTGAGGTCTAAGGGCTGAGGAATATGCTAAGTCAAATCTTTATTATTCATTTTAAATGACATTATTGATTCTGCTTTTAAACTACAGACGTTCCTTGAATGTTTTCATACTGATAGCCCTGTATTGGTTAAGTTGTTTGAAAACATTTTTACTATTTCATAGCTAGAAAACATTTTTATCGCATATATTGTTTCTTTCGGTACAGATGCTCTTAGCTTGATAATAACTCCGGCTCACCTGTGCTCTTTCAGTATTATTGCCTGTGGTTTTAGAGGTACAGCTAATAAATCACCGACAAGACCAAAATAATGAAGCTTTTCTCCCTATTTTGTTTTCATTTTGGAGCTTTGTGTTTTTAAGTGTTTAATCATTTTATGAGCTACATTTTGAATATGATTTGGGATAAGGTTCCCATTTCATTCATTGTCTTGTAGAAATATAGTTTTATGGGCACAGTTTATGGTTAATAATACCCTTCTAGCAAAGAACATTTTTGAAACATTTGTCAAAATTAGTTGGCCATTTATGCATAGTTTATTTCTGGGATCTCTTCTTTGTTCTGATAGTCTATACTTCTGTGTCTATGCAACTAACATGATTTTCTTTATTATAGTTGAGTACTGTAGCTTTGACATTTAGTCTAAGTAAAGAGGTATGATACCTCTTTACTCTTAACTCTGTTGCACTGTTCAGAGTATTTTGTGGCTCTGTAAAACTTTTAGACTTTATTCCATTTTAGTAAAAATGATGCTGAAATTTGATAAGAATTCTTTTGAATCTGTAGAAAAATCTGGACACTATAGATATTTTAATAATATTAATTGTTCTGATGCACTATTATTTAATCGGTTTCCATGCATTTGCTTTTGTAACTTCTTCCATCAATGTTTATTGTTTAAAGTTTTCATTTATTGCTAAGCTTCAATTCATTTGGATGCTATCATAAGTGGGATTTTTTTAAAAAAATTTCTTTGAAATTTTTTCAAAGGATGTGTATGCATTCTTAGTCAAATGTTCATGTTAATTTTATACCCTTAGTTTACTGAATTTAATCAGTCAAATTAATAGCAGTTATTTAGTGGTATCCTTGGGGTTTGTATACTATGATTAATGACATAATGATATGTGTATAAGATCATGTCAACTCCAAACAGGCTGTGTAGCTTTTTTCCTTTTTGACTCAGATGGTTGGATTTATTTTCCTTGTACCATTGCTCTATGTAGGACTCTCATAACAGAAACTCAACAGAAATGGTGAAACTGAGCATCAATATTTTGTTCAGATTTTTTAAAAATGCAAATTTTAATGGTCAAAATCAATTTCCATCACATTAACAGTATTTCATCTATCCAGAAATACTGAGTTGTAGTTATAAAAGGATGCTTAAATGATTACAGCTGCAGTGAGGTCATGAATGTGATAGGTCATCCTAAAAGACATCTCTCCTGTCCTTCCCACCCCCCAGCTCTTACATCCTTTCTGCATCCTTGTGCACTATGATCTCTGGCCCTTTCTGATGGGGTTGTTAATATTCCATTCAGAGCTGAGCACTCAGTCTCTAATTCTTAGCACTTTGCAGAATATTATTCATTTCTCCATTGACTTCTGTCTTCCGCCAAGAGTCACTTCTCTGACCGAGGCTGAGAGCAACTCCGGTCTATGAATTTACACATTAATATTTACAAGGTAATTTGAAAGCATGACCAGGCCTTTCAGCAAAATAACAATAGGTGTGGTTACATATACAAGTGCCACAACGAATTAAGCCAGAAAATCCTGGCATAGATACAGTAAGTGATTTCTAGGCCCCACCCTTACTGTGAAACTATTGAAAATAATTAGTCACAGGGGCATGCGCCAGAATTTTTCTTACTTGAAGATTTAGCTATTAGTATGTTTCACATGGTTTGGCTCCAGTAGGTGACCCCACACCCATGCATGTACTGGTATCATTAACTAAAACTAGTCGGCTAAGCCTGCCCCCGTCAAATGGGGAGGAGCATTAAATTAGAAGGAAGACATGTTAAAAGAGGAAATAGAGAGATTTTGAAGGGATTTGAAGTGGTTGTATATGACCATATTTTATTGTATACATGTATGAAATTCTTAAAGAAACAGGTCTAAATTTGTTACATGCTTTTCTGCATATGATGAAATAATCACAAATCATGTAAATTTCTCTCTTATCATCTTACTATGACATGTATAATGTATCCTAAAGATCCACATGTTTGAGTGTAAACTCCCTCGGGCACAAGTGGCCAAGCCCTGCTCCTGGACTGCTCTAAGGGCTGGACCCCCCTTTTAGATGCAGGCAGGCAAGCTCCACCCTACAGAGAAAACCAGCCCAAGGTTAATTATAAAATATCACCAATCCCTGAGCTTGCCCCAAGATCAGGCAAACTTTCACCTATCCCAGGCCACCCTGGAAAGCTCCACCTCCCATGAAATCCTATATAAAGCCTGCCTTCCACTCAGTCCTTTGCTGTTTCTTTCCTGACAAGAGGCAGACAAGATCCTGTGTTTCCCCAATACATCTCATCTGGGGTTTATTGTGCTGTGTGACTTCGTGGTATTCCTTTGCTCCCAACCACCAGAATACTTTCCCCTCAGAACTGTAACACTTGCATTGAGTATCTATCTCATCTCTCACCAACGGTGCTGTTTTAAGATGTTGTGGAACCTTTGGGAAGTGGAACCTAGGTGGTGGAGATAGATCGCTAGGAAAGATACATAAATTATATCCATTTCCGTTTCAGTTCTTGGTCTAGCCGCCATGTGAGGTCCTCTGTCGTATATCCCCATATACTTAGAGTCACCTCATCATACTTTTCCCTCTTGATAGACTAATATTCTCCTGAAACCATGAGCCAACATATATCTTCCTCTCTTATGTAGTTTCTATCAGGTATGTTATCCGAACCATAAGAAAATAGCTAAATAAATGCTGTAATCACAGTGTATCACATTTATTGATTTGCATACACTGAACTGCACTTAAATTCCTATGAGTATTTCCACTTGAGAGTGCTAAATGATCCTTTCCATGTACTGGAGTATTTTGCTAAGGATTTTGTTCTGTAGATCTGGATTATTACAAGAGTTCACCCCAGGCTTTCTTTTCTTTTTCTTTTTTTTTTTTTTTTTTTTTTTTTTTGGTTGGTTGGTTGGTTGGTTTTTTGAGACAGGGTTTTCCTGTGTAGTTCCAGCTGTCCTGGAACTCACTCTGTAGACCAGGCTGTCCTCGAACTCAGAAATCCGCCTGCCTCTGCCTCCCAAGTGCTGTGATTAAAGGCGTGCTCCACCACTGCCCGGCTCACCCCTGGCATTCTAACTGACTTATTACCATGATTTGAATATATATGAATCTTTCTAGTGTCTTACTGGCCCATGATGCATCAGAGGCCTGGTCGTGAGCAGGGAGGTTTGGTACTGGACCATAGATTAGGAAAAATACAACTGAGTCCCATCAGAACTCACATCTTAGACCAAGGCTTAAATTCTTACTATCACATTTTAAATTTGATTCTTTGCATATGATTACAAAATTGGTGAGAATCTCATGAAAAGGTTGCTGCACCATTGCATTTTAGTTTACACAACCATTCAGTGATATGTGGAAACTCAGGTTTTTTTTTTGTTTTTATTTTCTATATTCTATGTTTACATTCCAAAGGCTTTCCCCTTTCCCAGTTCCCACCCACCATAGTTCCCATAGTTCCTCTCCCCCCCAACTGTTCCCCAATCATTCCCCCTCCCCCCTCGGTTTCTTTACTAAACTGGATGCAATCTTTATAGGCCCAGGGTCCTCTCCTTTCTTCTTCTTGGGAATCATTTGACTTGCTTTTTGTGTCTTGAGTATTTAGGGCTTCTGGGCTCATTAATATCCACTTATCAGTGATTGCATTTCATGTGCATTCTTTTGTGATTGGGTTAATTCACTCAGGATGATATTTTCCAGGTCTAACCATTTACCTACAAATTGCATGAATTCATTATTTTTAATTGCTGAGTAGTATTCCATTGTATAAATATACCACATTTTCTGTATCCATTCCTCCTTTGAGGGATATTTGGGCTCCTTCCAATTTCTGGCTATTATAAACAAGGCTGCTATAAACATAGTGGAGCATGTGTCCTTATTGCATGCAGGGGAATCCTCTGGGTATATGCCCAGGAGTGGTATGCCAGGGTCCTCTGGAAGTGACATGCCCAATTTTCTGAGGAACCGCCAAACTGATTTCCAGAGCGGTTTTACCATTTTGCAACCCCACCAACAGTGGAGGAGTGTTCCTCTTTCTCCACATCCTCGCCAGCACTTGTTGTCTCTGGAGTTTTTAATCTTAGCCATTCTGACTGGTGTGAGGTGGAATCTCAGGGTTGTTTTGATTTGCATTTCCCTGATGACTAATGATGTTGAACATCTTTTAAGGTGTTTCTCGGCCATCCGAATTTCTTCTGGTGAAAATTCTTTGTTTAGCTCTGTGCCCCATTTTTTGATAGGGTTATTTGTTTCTTTGCGGTCTAACTTCTTGAGTTCTTTGTATATATTGGATATTAGCCCTCTGTCGGATGTGGAGTTGGTGAAGATCTTTTCCCACTTCGTTGGTTGCCGTTTTGTCCTTCTGACAGTGTCCTTTGCTTTGCAGAAACTTTGTAATTTTATGAGGTCCCATTTGTCGATTCTTGATCTTAGAGCATAAGCTATTGGTGTTCTGTTCAGGAACTTTTCCCCTGTGCCCAAGTCCTCCAGGGTCTTCCCAAGTTTCTTTTCTAATAGGGAAACTCAGTTTTAAAACCAGGCTTTAACTCTTACAAATAGACTGACTCTGAACAGTATGACCTCTCTATATATCTCATTTTCCAGATCTGAAAAACAAGAAAATACTGATATTTCATGCAGTTTTTCTGGGGAACAAGCAGCTGTCTGCATATAGCATATAATCTGCATATAGCAAATACAGATTTGCTAAAGAAGGGATTGACTATATCTTATGTTGCTATTTTTGAAGTTCTAACACTAATAACCATGACTAAAGGTTTAATATATGTATCCTTTTATTCATAATTTATCGTGGAAACAATTTACAATGATGTGAACACTTAAGCAAGAGCATTATTCCAGCTTTCTGAGTGCAAAGGGATTGAACTTTCTTTGTATCTTCTCATTTTCATAGCCTAGATTTTGTCACTATATTTTAGATTTCTATACCTAGCTTATTATTATAAACATTTTCTTACTTAGTTGGTGATCTTAGCTCTTTCTTAACTTCACACTTACAATAATATTTTATTAGGCATTTTTTAATTTAAAAGCAAACACAGTAGATTCTTTGTATTTCTGTTCAGATTGTACTTTAATACTCTGTTCCTCAAGAGACAGATGTTCTTTTCCCATGTAGCACTAAGAGAATAAGCTGGCTGGCTGTTACCCTTGGTTTCTAGGAAGACATGACCTAAGGATCAAATATTAAAAATAAAAAATAAAACCCCTACAACAAATGCTGCTCTGTACAAGTGTGATTCTATTACTCTATGCCATCTTGTAGTGAATAACTGGCAGTTACCCATGTCTTTCCTTCAATGTTTTCCCATCGAAGAACGAAATAAAATCAACTTCATTTTTCAGTGTCAGACAGTAAAGTGCAATGCTATTTACAGAAGGTTAATTGAATTCTAGAGTTACTGATAGACTTTATTATTAATGAGAGTATTATTGAATGAGAAATACATTTTATTCCTTTTGGGAAACTTTTTTCGAAGTTTTGGAGAGTTACAGGAAATTTAGAAAATGCCAGTGTTTCTTTCTCTATAGAGCTTTTGGATGCTGGAGAGCTATCTGGTCCCCTTGTATTAATCTGAGGTGCACATTTTCACTGTGTGTAAGGAATTCAGGCTACAAGTGTACATTTTTTATATTGGTATACAGATATTCATTTGGAAATGGATTATACTAATTCATCACAATGTCCTTTTCACCAGAAAAAGGCTTTAGATCAGTAGTTCTTAACCTTCCTGCTGCTGAGACCCTTTAATACAGTTCCTTACATTGTGGTGATCCCCAACCATAAAATTATTTCATTGCTACTTCGTAACTTTAATTTTGCCTCTGTTATGAATTGCTGTGTAAATATCTGATATACAGAATATTTGATATGTAACCCACAGAGGGGTCACAACCTACAGGTTGTGAACCTCTGTTTTAGATATGTATGTCTATTGCTTTGACTTGTCAGTTTTCTGTGGCATTATTTGGGTAATAATAGTATTTAAAGAAAAACCATATATAATCAGTAATGAGATAAAGAGAAAATTTGGCAGGCTGCCTGAATATTATTGATGATTCTCAATTATTACTTTGATATATAATAAAGGATTTTCTTGAGACATAAAAGAAAGGCAGATAAAGGCAATCTACCATTGGCACTTTTTACTTAGATTCCAAATGTGGTTTTCAGTTCAGCTATACTGACTTGTTAAAGTGAATCCTAATCCTTAAGGAATTGGAGTTTCAAAACTGTCTTATTTTTCCTATATATTTAAATTAAGGCAAATCTTACTCTTGCAGAACTTGTTGTGCAAGAAAGGAAGTTTACAGGAAGAAAGGAATGTAATGTAGGAAGTGAGTAAAAGTTTACTTTCATCTTAAGCTGTCCTTCTGAAACCTATCTGTTGGTTTAACATGCCAACCTCCTTCCTCAAAGCTCTAGCCTGAGTACTCCAGGAGTGCTGGGGGTCTGAAACTTTTCATTCTTATTTTATAATTATGGTAGAAATAGTCAATAGTGTGTCCATTCACAGGTTTCTCTCACCTGTACAGATGATTGAGTTTAGGATCCCTTGTAAATGCTAAAATCTGCAGGTGTTTAAACCTCATACTTATAATGGCTTAGTAGGGAACTAGAGAGAAGTCCCAGTGATTATGAGTCCTTATACCTCTTGCAGAAAACTCAAAATCAGTTTCCAGTAACCACCTAGGGTGGTTAATAATCATGGCACTACTACTTCAGCATAAACAAAGCCCTTTTGGCTACCACAAGCACATATAAACATAAATACATAAAACACACACCACATCCACACATAGATAAAAAGTAAAATTTGACATTACAAAGTAGAAGAGGGAAAGACCATGAAATAGACAATAAGGTCTCAACAATATAGGGAGATAAGTAATGCTGAGAATGGAAGATAGAGTCTTCCACAGGAAAGATCATACCTGTTAGTTATCCAATACTAAATACTCATCTCTGAAAATGTGCAGACATGTAACATTATGTAGACTAATATATTTAAGAATATATATTACATATTATGCTATACATAATATATTTTATATATTTATTATATATAATATATATACCTTATATTAAGATATATGTAATATATATGTATATATACACACACACACACATATATATATACATACATATATATATATATATATATGCATGTAACAACAATTAGTGAAAAAAGAAGCCATGAATTTGAAAGGGAGCAAAGAAAACCAGTATATGGGAGGGTTGGGAGGGAAGGAAGGGGAGGTGAAAGTGCTTTGATTACATTATAATATCAAAAATAAAAGAAATAAATAATAATAAATCTTTCAGATGACATAGTAGATGCTTATAAGCCATGCAAAGTCTCCCATATACTTTGGATCATATCTACTATGTATAACACATAATGCATTATAATTCCCATATAAATATATATATATATATATGTATATATATTGATCAGAGATTAATGACAAAAAATCTGTATATGTTCAATATAGGTGATTTTTAAACATTATTTCCTACCATGGTTGAATACACAGATGTGAAGCAGTTATCTATATTTGACTCAAGAATAAAGCAATCTGGATAGCTAAAATTTTCAAAGAAATTCCTGTTTATGTGCTCAAGCTTACTAACCTAACGTATTAGTAGTTCTGGAATGTCTAATACTGGGATCTATTTTCTATATGTCTACATGATTAATTCACTCCTTCAACAGGTTTAGCTAGCATGTTTTTGTCCAAGGCCCTGGCTGTGTGTCAGGGACACAAAGATTGTTTTTGCATGCTTCCCTCCTTTCAGATATAGCCATGCTTCCAGGCTATCAAAGGGAGCAGAGTTGGTATACATTTCTGTCCCTGGAACTTGGATGGGGGTGACAGATAGACCCTGGACAATTGGTGAGCTCCAATCAGTTAAAAAACAAAGAAACAAACACCTGTCTTAAAAAGAAAAAGTGAGGTAAAGATCTATTAAGAAAGACCATGGACACTGACTCCTGGCTTTCACATGTGTAGGTGCGCGCGCGCGCGCGCACACACACACACACACACACACACACACACAGTATCTGTCCTGCTTTTGTGGCTATCCAAGTCTTTTGTTGTTGTTTTTTATTATACATTAGTGATGATATGACTTTATTGTCTTTCTCCCTAAATGGACAAGAATCACTTAAATGAAAGCACTGCCTAGCTTGCCTCACAGCCAGAAAGTCCTTAACTATGTGTTCAATAGCTACTTGTATAAGGAATAAGCCAAGCATCACACTTTAAATTAACTGAATTAAAAATATGTATTGGCATATACATATAACAGCATTTTCTGTAACAGTAAACTGCAAATTTGAGTAACTTACTCCAACAGATGATTATTCATGGGCACATGTGACCGAAATGAAATATTGATGAATGTCAATTGGTCTCTCTGTAAATGATTTTCTGTCCACGGTTTCCTCCATTTCATGCTCTGCCATCTTCTAACATGGAGAGGGAAGGCAGCAAGAGAGAGTGAAGAGCAGGGCATTGTCCACAAAGATTTAGGTGCCATGTCCTTGATAGTGTCACACAGCTCCTCACCTACAAATCCTTCGTATGTAATGTTCTTTGTCCTCTCTACACACACCTTCAAGGAAGAATGTGGCCTCCCTTTATGCTTGTAAAGAAACATTGATGATGTGCAGAATGTGAGAATTTAGAGTAACCTAACCTGAGTTGGTTCCATCAAATCACTGCCTTCAGGGATTACTATTGTTGGGGAGAAGCACCATGACCAAGAGTGAGTTGGAGATTTTACTTTTGGCTTTGCTGTGTTCTGTTTGGGGCTTATGCTTACACGTTATAGTTATAGTCCAACGACAAAGGAAGTCAGGCAAGGAACTCCAACAGGGAAGGAACCTTGAGGAAGGAACTAATGTAGAGGCCGTGGAGAGTGCTGCTTACTGGTTTGCTACTCATGGCTTGCTCAGCCTGCTTTCTTATAGAACTCAGGACCTCCATCCCAGAAGTGGCACCATCCACAAGGGGCTTGACCTTCCCCCAGTCATCACAAATTAAGAAAATGCCCTATATGCGTGCCTGCCTACAGCCTAATCTGGAGGCATTTTCTCAGTTGAGGTTCCCTCCTCTCCAATGACTCTAGCTTGTTTCATAAAACTAGCCATAGCCAGCACTGCTGACCCCTTATCAACTTGGCGCATAAATAAATCACTGTTAAGCCACAACCTTTTCTTCTTCATACCCAAGATCACACATTCAGACATCACAATATAAAACATTTTGCAGACTTAAAATTCACATAGCCTTGCAAATTCAAATGCCTTAAAATCTATCTCTTTAAAAAATATCAAGTCTCTGACTTGAGTTGACATAAAACTGAGCATAAGATTCATCACAGAGATTGAAGGTCAAAGAAAATATTCATGCAATACTAATTGATGTGTGTGTATGTATGTTTAACTTTCTATGCTGTTTAAAAATGTTCAAGAAAACATCTTTAACAAGGAAGGATTAATATGGCTCATGATTTCTTTTTTTCTTTTATTGGATATTTTCTTTACTTAAATTCCAAATGTCCCCTTTCCAGGTCTCCCCTCTGGAAACTGCCTATCCCATCCCTCCTCCCCCTGCCTCCATGAGGGTGCTCTCCCACTGACCCACCCACTCCTGCCTTCCTGCACTGGCATTCCTCTACACTGGGTCATTGACTGCCCCCAACAGGAACAAGGACGGCTCCTCCCACTGATGTTCAACAAGGGTATCCTCTGCCACATACAGAGCAGGAGACATGGGCCCCTCCATGTGTACTCTTGGGTTGGTGGTCCAGTCCCCAGATGCTCCAGGGAGTCTGGTGGGTTGGCACTGTTGCTCTCCCCATGGGGTTGTGGGTCATGATTTCAAAGGTTTGCTTCATGGTTAGCATACTGCATTGCTACTGGCCTTTGACAAAGCAGAGTAGAACAGTGACAATTGTGGTGGTGAGGGTGATTGCTAACCTCATGACACTCAGGAAAGCAGAAAGAATAGAAAGGTATAGGAGACAAGATACACCTTCAAAGACATACCACCCCCATGAAACTACTACTTCCAAGCAGACCTTACCTCCTAAGTGCCAATTTAGTATGACTCACCAACAGATTAATCCATTTATAAACTTAGGAGTCACATTCCAATTGCATCAATAATGCCATTGGATGGGATCTATGCTTTCAGGACATGAGTTGGTTTGTGTGTGCGTGTGCGTGTGCGTGTGCGTGTGCATGTGTGTGTGTGTGTGTGTGTGTGTGTGTGTGTGTGATGGGTGGGGCATTCATATGCAAAAATCACAATATTTGAAGGAAGATTTTTCCATAGAAAATTTAATTTTATATGACCTTATAAAATACATCTTCAAGATTATTAGATTATCAGCTGCTACAAAATTATTACTTTTATAAAAATACACACATACACATATATGTATGTATATCTCTATAATAAAAGCAAGTGGTTTGTTACATACTTTTAAGGAGAAAAGAACAGACAAATTGAAAATGAAAGCATGCAAAACTGGAAGTAATAGTGAGTAATAATGCATTTAACGCTAACCCACACTAACTAGCAATTATTACATAATTGTTTCAAATTTAACTTCTAGAAATGTGTTTATTCTCACACTGAACAGTGTTAAAGTTACTTGCCTGCTAACTATTCAATGCATGTTAGTTAATTATCTGAGAATTTTAGTTTATTATCATCCAAGAGATTCATGTTAAATTCATTCAAAGGCTTCCCAGTTCCTTGTTTTTAATTGTAAATATCCTGGAGCTGAATCCAAGGTATTTCTAATAATCATCAACACTGACTGTTGTCTCACCAACATGACTGACTACCTAAACATCAGCGGACTAAAGACAACAATAATGGTCATGCTAATGTGGACAGGGGAAAGTCTAGGAGGCCTCAACCCTATCCAAAGAGCTACAGGCAACAGAGGAATGCTGAGAGTGGGAGAAATAGTCTTCCCCAGAGAAGAGCACACCCATTGGTTTTCCAATACATATGTTATCCAATACATAATACACATATAGACTGTACATCATACACATATACATATATGTGTCGGTTTATGTAATAACAATTAATGAAAAAAGGAGGGCAAGATTCTGAAAGAGCAAGGGGTGGTTATGAGAAGCTTTGCAGAAGAGGAAAGAAAAGGAAGAAATGATGTAATTATCTCAAATATATATTTTTTTAAATAGTGAATGTTTCATTTTATTATTTGGCTGTTAAAAGTAAATTTTTATTATAAAGTTTATAAAACTAATAATTAAGACAGTCAGAAACAATAGCATTACTAATAACTACTCCCAAGAAGTTTAGATATGCCCTTCCAGAATTTACTATGAGTAAATGACAAGTTTTTGATGTTACTGTTTTATAAACATGAAGATCACTCTATTCTCTCTTCTTCTCATTCAACATTATACAATAATACTATTTTCATAAATTCTTCTGTAGTATCTTAAGAGCCTCACAGTATCCTATCACTTGACATACTAAGATTTGTGATGCCAACTCTTCAGAGAGGCAATTATAATACATTCAGTATTTGTTATTATGAATGAGCTGTAATAAATGTCTTTGTAGCTGGATCTGTGTCAAATAATCCTATCAGACTAGTCTAACCTGTCAAAAACACTATTCCTCCAATGTTAGTGCACATACAAATCTAGATATTAATTATTTTTATTCACAGGCTCTAGTCATGAAGACTGTGATTGGGCAGATGTGGAACAGGCCCTGGATGCTTGCACACAGCCTCTGTGATTCTCACAGAGGAGCGTTGGAGAAGTGATGGCTTAGAAACATTGGAAATACTATCTTCCCATTACTTACAAAGTGTCAATTTTTGAGGACAGTAATATTCATTTGACTCTGGTAGATTTCTATTCCTTTCCAAAATAGGGGAATTGGGCCTTCCACTTTGTGCTTGATAAACTTTTTCTGTTTACTTTGAAAGCATAATTGAAAAACACTGTGAAAAGGTCTCTTCCTATAGTGTCTCAGGTAAGAAATAAGATGTTGATATCAACATCAATTTCTTTGTTACTTTTAACATAAAGGGAAATTTTATGAGATGAGTTTAAACTGACAGTAGATTGGCATAATCATGGTGATTATTTTTAATAAATGTTATTCTATAAGAAGTCATTACCCCTTGAGGCAATTTTCTCCAAAAAGAGGATTTCTAAGCATTATCATTCCATAAAATAGCTATATTGTTTAAAGCAATGTTCTAACTGCAATACTATTGCCTAAAGTGGGCAGCTAAGCACTCAACAGAATATTAACTTTAGACAGTCATCTTCTCCTCCTCTTCCTCTTCTTCCTCCTCCTCTGGCTGCTGTTCCTCCTCCTTCCTTCTCCCTCCCTCCCTCCCTTCCTCCCTCCCTTCCTGCCTCCCTCCCTCCCTTCCTCCCTCCCTCCCTCCCTCCCTTCCTTCCTTCCTTCCTTCCTTCCTTCCTTCCTTCTCCCTCCCTCCCTCCCTCCCTTCCTCCCTCCCTTCCTTCCTTCTCCCTTCCTTCCTCCCTTCCTTCCTCCCTTCCTCCCTTCCTCCCTTCCTCCTTTCCTTCTTCTCTTTCTCCTCCCTTTCTTCCTCCTTCTCATCTTCCTCCTCCTTATCTTCTTCCACCTTCTCCTCCTTCTCCTCCTCCTCCTCTTCTTTTCTTCTTCCTGTGTTCATTCTGAACAAATATATCTACATGTGTAATTTACTAAATTACAACTTATCAGCTATCTTAGGTTGTTGGTCAGGTTCTCGGTTTTGTCTTATGGCTATATTAGATAGCACCTAGAACTTGTTTCTTCTTTGTGAATACCAACAATGTTATACATGTGTCTTCCCCTCCTCAGCCGCATCCCCCTGTCTTGTTGTCATCTTGTTAAGCATTGACTTTACCAAGTGTTGTTGCAAAACCATAATATTTTGGATCTGAAAATTGCCTTCAGGTTAACTTTGTGCAGGCACTTGATTTATACCTAAGATAAGAATCCATAAATTTTAAATGGCATTTAAGACATGGTTTGTCATTAGTGACTCAGACTTACGGTTTCTATTTTCTGATTTAACCAGAAGCTGTCATTAATTTCAATTGTTTATGTAGGCCTGTTCCAGGCTTAGCTCTGCTCACTTTTTAAAATGAGTGTGAGGTTTATGAAACTGTGGTCATTCAGTGTCCTTTTCTAGCAGTGCACAAAATATCAGCAACTGTGCCTGTTATGGTAGTTACACAGTAGTTTTTAGTCTCACATTTAATTAAAAGAGCCTTGGGGTTAGATTTTCACTTTTAACATGATAAGCCATTCTGGCTTGTTTGGGAACATAGTATTTCTCTTTACATGAAATTTTAAATCCTATAGTTAAAATACCCTAGAAAGGCAAGGGAACTTAGACATTACCTTGTTATGGAGTTATTTGGACAATATATAACAGTGTGTATATAAATATACTTTACAAATATAAGTATAAATACACACTGTCATATACACATATTTATATATACTGCCATATATTGTTTGTATGGTGTATATATAAATATACTTTATAAATATAAGCACAAATACACAACATGTACACACACATATACACATTGTCATATAATGTGTATTTATGTCTATATATGTGCATATGTAATATGTGTATATATGTATCTATGTATGTATATATGTATGTGTGCATATGTATATACGTGTATTTGTCCATGTGTGCATGTGTATATATCTCTACATATTTATGTATAAAGTGAGAAAATAGTGCTATCGCAGGATTTTTATGCAAATTTAAGAAAACTTGTATGAAACATAGTACCACTTAATAAATACTCAATAAATATCAGTTTGACATCATTGTTGCTAACATTGTCTTGTAATAAACTTATAGCCATCAAAGAAAAAACTTTCAAAATCTAAATCTGCATATATAGGATTTGGAAGAAATGGCCCCTTTGTTTTAGTTTTGACTTCTGTGTTACTTTTTGAAGGTCCTTCTTGTACTCCATTTGTCACTCAAGTGACAGAATTCACTCCCACTTTCAAGACAGATATCAAGAAGAGATAAATTTTTTATTTGGAAATCAACAAAGAAAACAAGCATCAAAGGCAACATAATAGGCAACCATGAAAGGCAATATAAAAATGATCTAGGGGATTTGCTTGACTTCTAATGATGATAACAGCAATTGTTTTGAGCACAAGATGTTTGTGCTCTTCAAGCTTCACATCTGGGACCGAACATGATCCTAAGATGTAAGTATTATCATTTCAGTCTCAGAGGGAATTATCTCAGTTTTTTTGATTAAAAAAATCAGTCAAATGTGTTTAAATATATCAATATGATAAACAGTTAAACAAAGAATCTAAACTCTTTCTGGATGCTCCCGAGTTGCTGGGGTCTGCAGAAGTGCTAACTTTATGGAACGATGTTAGCTCCTTAGGTGAGTGTCTTCACTTATAACCCTCAGGAAATCGCCATTCGTGATTGCTTACACCATGCAGGCAGTCACCTCTGAGTAGCCCCACATGCCGGGTCTCATTTGATTCTTATAGGCCGTTAGAACTATTTGGCAAATCAGTTGCTTCCTTAGAAAAAGGTTAAACCACCCTCAAAGAGCACAAGTGTGCTTGGGAATGCAAGGACTCAAAAGCTCTCTTCTCCATTGAAGCATCATGCAGCCTTGGACGACTTCATGATTTTGAACAGGTACATATAGTAAATGTTATTAGAGCAGACTTTTCAGCTCCTTAGAACTAATTATTGTCCTCATGGTATATTTTCCCTCAACTCCAGTCAAAATATTCAATTTTCTATTTTATAGTAGGTCCGCTTTGCCTTCAAATGTAGATAGTATATGACAAATTTGTAAAATCTGGATGTACTTTAAATTCTTATTGGGCACTCAGATTTTCATTTATACCTTTAAAATCCCTCCTCACATAGTCTTCTTTTGACACTTGCCAAGAAACCTGAAAATGTGTGTTAAAGATGGAGTCCTACCTAAGAAATAAAAGATGAGAGTCGAGAACTTGCCATAGTACCCCATACTATTATCAGTCACACAGAAGGTGGTGAGAGGAGGCTTGGAAGCTTAGTGTCAGTCTCCTTGTTTGTATAGAAGCAGCCCCTCTATACACAAATCACAAAAGGACTGAGAACAAACGTACAGAAACAGTACCTTTCACAGTAGCCTCAAATAATATCAAATGTCTTTGAGGTATCTCTAATTAAACAAACAAAAGGCTTAAATGAATAGAAACTTCTTTTCAAGAAAGCAGTTGAAGAAGAAATCAGAAGATGGAAAGATCTCCCATGGATTTATGGAATTAATATAGTAAAAATGTCTGTCCCACCAAAAGCAATCTAAAGATTCAAGGCAATCTCCAACAAAATGCCAACACAATTCTTCACAGACCATGAAAGGACAATTCTCAGTTTCATATAAAAACAAAACAAAGAAACAAACAGAAAAAGATTATCTAAAGCAATTCTGAACAATAAATGAATTTCTGGAATTATTACCATCCTAAACCTCAAACTGGACTACAATGCTATAGTAATTAAAACAGCATAGTATTGACACAAAAGTAGACATCTTGATCAGTGGGATTGGATTGAAGACCCAGATATAAGCCCACACGCATGTGGACCAACCAATTTTTATAATGAAGCCAGAACTTTACACTGAAAAAAAAACAGTATCTTCAAAAATGGTTATGATCAAATTGGATGGCTGCATGTGTATGAATCCAAATAGATCCATATTTATCATTTGAATAAAATTCAAGTCCAAATGGCTTAGAGACCACAACATAAAATCAGATAGACTGAACCTGATCAAAAGGGGAAATAGTCTTCAATGTATTGGCACAGGAAAAGACTTTCTGAACAACAACAAAAAATAAAAATAAAAAACATTAACACAGGCACTAAGATCAATAATTGATAAATAGGACCCCATGAAACTTAGAGGCTTCTGCACAACAAAGGATCCCATTGTTCTGGCAAAGTAGCAGCCTACAAAATGAAAAAAACCTTTACCAACTACATACCTAGACAGTTAATAACCATAGTATATAAAATACTCAAGAAACTAGATATCAAGGAAACAAATAACCAAATTAAAATGGAGACCCAGCTCTGAACAGAGAATTTGCAAAAGGGGAAACTCAAATGGCTGAGAACCACTTGAAAATGGTAAGCCTCTTTAGTCATCAGGGGAATGCAAATCAAAACAGAGACACTTGCTTAAGCACATTCAATGTTGCTCTATGCATAATATGCAGAAATTGGAAAGATCTTAGCTGTCCCTCAGTCTCAACAGATGAATAAAGAAAATGTAGCAAATTTTCATTAATAGAATATTACTCAAATGTTAAAAATGACCTCATGGAATTTGCAGGTAAATGAACGGAACTTGGGGGGTGGGGAACATCATGAGAGAAGTAACCCAGATCCAGAAAGACAAATATGGAAATACGGTGTGTATTCACTTCTATGTGGATATTGGCTGGTAAATTGATGATAACCAAGCTACAATCCATAGAACCAAAGAGACTAACATTTTTGGTCTCTATTTTTGTTTTTTAATTAATTAATTTTATTTATCTGCATCCCAAATGTTGCTGCTTCTCCCTGCACGCCCTCTCAGAGTTTCATCTCATCCCCCCTCCCATTTGCCTCTGAGAGGGTGCTCCCCTCCACCCCAAGGCATCCCTCTTCCCTGGTACATCAAGTCTCTACAGGATTAGCAGCATCCTCTCCCACTGAGGCCAGACAAGGCAGTGTCCTGCTACACATGTGCCAGGGGCTGCAGACCAGCTCATGCATGCTCATTGGTTGGTGGTTTAGTCTCTGGGAGCTCCCAGGGAACCAGGTTAGTCGACACTGTTGGTCTTCCTACGGGGTTGCCATTCCCTCAGCTCCTTCAGTCCTTCCCCTAACTCTTCCATAGAGGTCCCTGACTTCAGTCTAATGGAGGGCTCTTAGTACCTGCATCTGTTTGAGTCAGCTGCTGGTAGAGCCTCTCAGAGCCAGCCATACTAGGCTCCTGTCTGCAAGCACAACAGAGCATCAGCAATAATGTCAGGTTTTGATGCCCACCCATGGGATAGATCCCAAGTTATGCCAGTCACTGGTCTACCACTCCTTGGGTCCCTGTTCCATTTTTGTCCTTGCATTTCTTTTAGACAGAGACATTCTTTTAAAAAATTACTCTTTTGAGTTCATTTCTGGCATTTCTTCTACCTGGATGTCTCTAGGATCTGTTCTCTAAAGACAACCTTGGTATAGTTTTGTTTGTTTGGTGTTTCGTTGTTTTCATATTTATTGTGGGTTTGCACTGAGATTTGTATGTCTGTTGTGATAGATGACGCTTATAATATAATTCAATAGCCTTCAAAATAAGCGGCCTTCTTCTGATCATGTGTCTTAGGATATTAGTTTATTGTGCCATGTTGATTAATTTTAAACTGGCCACAGTAGTATACTTTACCTGTAGCTTCTTTGGTTGTAAACCATATGTTTGGGTAAAAAAAATACTATGTTAGATAGAGAAGCTCATTGGTTTAAGATTTACCACCTCAGGCTTCCTTTACATGTGTTGTTGGGAATTAGTTGGCAGCTAGGAAATTATGTCTCCTGGTAAGCCTGTGTTACGGCCAGATCTGGGGTCAATTCCTTTCCTTCAGGCTAGTAATGTAGCTGAGACGCAAAGCACGAAGACTTTGGGTTTAATATGTGCACACTCATGCACACACACACACACACACACACACACACACGACTGATGCTATAGCTCAGTGGGTGGAATACTTAGCTAACATGTATAAAGATTCCATCCCAGTACTCATGACTCAACCAAAATTTTAGAACTGGAAAAGTAGAAGGAGGCAGGTCAGTTCAGTCTTCCTCGTGTACTTAGCAAGTCTGAGGTCAGCATAGACCTACATTAGACCCCATCTCAAACAAACAAAAAATAAGTGTGTATGTGTGTCTGGGGGGGTGTGTCTCCAGATATGGTGGCACATGTCTGGAATATCAGTTACTCCAAGAACTCTGACAGAAGGGACATTAGGTACTATTGAATATGTAGATATCCTAAATCAGAGAGACCCTATCACAAAATAAAAAACAAACAAAACAAAACAAAAACAACAAAAAAATAGAACATTAAAAGTAGTTCACTGGCAAAGCATTTGTCTAGCACATGGGAGGTCCTGGGTTTGACCCCAGCACTGGGAGTGAGAGGAGAAATAGGGCAATAAACAAACAAACAAACAAAAATGATTAAAACTAGTTCAAAGAGAAAGTAAAGATAAAATTTAAATAATTTAAAGATAGAAAACTGAAAAAGAGAAATATTTTAATTGGTTAAGAACAGGCAAGTAAAAATATAATAAATACAAAGGTAAAGTGCCTTCTTCACAGGCATTCTTATACACTAATATATATATATATGTATATATATATATATGTAAGCAATATATATTAAAACATGTAATAAAGTGGGTTTATTACTATTCATTCCACAAAAATAGAAAAACACTTGGCTCATCTTTGATTTTATAGAAATCACACACGAAGTTAGTAAATTCCAGGATCACTAGGGACACCAACTGCTTTGACAAACCCTAAATAAAAACAGACCTATGTTTGAGTTATGAGTTATAATCTTTGCAGCAGATAGTGTTAGGCTAATGCTGTTCATTGCCAATCAGCATTTTTCATGTGTAAGCTGCACTTAATTTTTTCCCCCCAAGGACATATGTCACTACATAATGACCTGTACCAGGACTCCTATTAATTCCGTGTACTTTCTGGAACTTTGTCATAGGCCTCGGAGGAGACGTTGCACTCCTGTAATGAAGAAGAGGACCCTTTCCGTGGAATGGAGCCCTATCTCGTACGGAGACTCTCATCCCGCAGCATTCAGCTTCCTCCTCTCGCCTTCAGACAGTTGGAACAAACAGACTTGCGAAGCGAATCAGAGAACATCCCACGGCCGACTAGCCTCCCCTTGAAAATTCTGCCTCTGATTGCTGTCACATCTGCAGACTCAAGTGGGTGAGTGCCTTTGGTGACGCTTCCGCAGTAGACATTGTTGATGGAGATCGTTGTGTGAGATGTTTGGGGTTTTATATGGGGGAAGAGCATGGTTTGATTTGAGGAGGACAATGAGTTTTTGAATCAAAAACAAAAGAAGAAGAAGAATGAAAGGGTTTCTTCTGGTAACATCTGTCTCTTTAGGATGAACCTGTTCCCAAGAAAGTGTTGAAAGGGTTGGTGACTGTAAGCATCCACAGGAAAAGGAAATTGTACCAGAAAAACCTAGACTGGGAATGAGTGGTTTTTACAGTTCTTAGCAAATGATAACTAATGGATTAATTATCATGTAGGCAGACACAGGCAGTAACTGTAGATAATAATTCATCGGGGCAAAAATGAATCTGGAATTAAGACTATACTACACTGTAATTAGAATAAATGAAGATATGCGATTATATTCATAAGCCTAGTAATTTAGCCTCTGACACTCGTAAGTTATTACCTAAATGATATTTTAGCACTTTCAGTATTGATATTAATAAATCAATTTCATTTAGCCTCAGTAGTTAGAATAGAGTCAGGGGAAGTCTGTCTGTGCCGTACACCTTCCTACTTTGGCAGAGAGAGTACTTCCTATGGTTTTTGATCTCTGTGGCAATGGATAATTTACTCTTTAATAGTAACTTTGACTCATGAAACAGTAAAATGAGGCTAGTGGGCACGCCTACTGTTTGCTCGCGTGGTTAGCTGCATCTTAAAGAAGTTTGGATGGAAAAGAAAGAGGAAAACAGAAGCTCATATGTACACAGACTCCCAAGTATTTCCTATGAAATGCTAGAAAAATCACTTGTGCTACATACAAAATGTCTCTTGTTCATCCTCTGCGGGGTGAAAGGCATTTCTAGAGAAGACACTTTCCAGATTTACAAAAGAAAAAAAGAATGTGCTCAAAAAAATTGTCTAGTAATTCAACTCTAAAAATATTGAATTTAGCTTCTTAAACTGTTACTTACTGGTCCACAAGCCCTGTGATGTTTAAAAGAGAAAGTAAAATCAATTGCTGCTAAATAAGAAGATCATAAATTCTCACTTTGTTAGAATGGAAAGAGGAAATATGGGTTATCATATTTTCTTGATCAATTATACATAAGGAAATTATATAAATAAATATTGAGCAGTTTCATACTATGATGGGCAGGAATTGAGTATGGCAACCTGACAGGCAGATTCTTTGTAACAGTATTGTAGCCCTGACCTTGATTTCAATCAGCTTCACTCATGGCCATTGATATAGAGGAAAGGATTCAGACTCCAGGATGTCAGATATTCTCAATTTCTCCCCTATTTCTCATCCATTCTCTGAATGCTGTAGAACATCCAGAACACATTAGTGATTCTTATGGTTACGATTTATTATGATGATCAGTTTAAAAGAAAAGTCAGCAAAGGAAATGCCACATGAACACCTGGTCAGACACAATCATCCAAAAGACCCTCCCAAAGTAGAATTGGGACTGCTCCATCCATGAATTACAATGGATCATTAGTGAAGTTTTCCCCAGGAACCCTGCATAGAACTCAGGATCCAGATTTTCCACTGGGAGTAGTCACCCTCTCTTCTTCCTAGGAGCCTAGGATGTACCAGTCCAGACTTCCAGAAGAAAAGTGGGCAGGAGGCAGAAACCACAGTGGCTGTATGACCAGTTTGGGCATAAAGAGCCATACAGGGAATGGTGAGAAATGAAGCCTCCAGAAAGGAGTCCCCAAACGACAGCTCAGGGTCTTTCAAACTGACCTTTTAAAATGCAACAGTCACAGCCCTAATTAACTCTTTTCTGTACACAGGTGCATCTTAGAATAATTGCCTTGCTTTCTCCACACTCAAGGAGGAAAGCTTTCTAATTAAATTTCACTAGACTAATTTAAGTCCCTGATATACTAAATTAATGTTGTTATCTAAGAAGTTTGGTGGATAACATGATTTCTCATTCCAAGGTCATGTGCTTTTTAAAAGAAAATGCTTAAGTGTACTTAATATCATCTCTGTGTAGTTTGATAATGTGTATAATTAAAAACCTGAGGTAAGAGCTAAACATATTTAATTAAGTTTGAATGTGTTGCTCAAAACAAATGAAGTCCCTAAGTGGCAAGAAACTAAGGATTTAAGATGCCAGCATCCTAGAACTTTCATTGTTTCAAAATTTGTTTTTCTCTCAATGAAGAACCAGAGGCTTAAGTTTCAGTGCTTACTGTTTACATACTTATGCAATATGATAAAGAAACAAATGTGTGCATTACAAAGAGACAAAGATGACACTTTGTTCCAAAAGACAGCCAAGAGAAGCCACGAAGAATAGACAGTAAGCAGAAAACAGAGACAAGAGAGTTACTTAAGGGACTGCTGTGCCCTAACAAAATAAAACAAGAATATGTTTTGAATTAAATATCAGGGGTCAGGAAATTAAGGAATGTAAATTCCAGAAGTTAGAAGTTAGAGATGTAACTTTGCAGCCCTTTCATTTAAATTAGAACATTAGATTCCTTCCCAGCCATGGATCATGATATCATGGTATCAAAGAAGGGATGGGGAGCTTCATGTTACTCTCGATAAGTTGCTCAGAGCCTTTCATAAGGGCCCGTGTGCCCCTCAGGTCTTCTTGTCAGTGTGTTCCGAGGCCTTAGCGATTGTATCTGTGTCAATGGGAGAGGAGACTGGCAAACATTCACACTTACCTCCCTTTTCATTCTCAGCATCATAGCTTTTTTGCTCTCAACTATTAAGTTTCTAATTAAAAATAATCCCATAATTTTCCTCTGCTCCCTCTGATTTCCTTTTCTCCAGTGCTTCCCATGGTGAAATTCCTCTCAAGCTCATGATCTCTTTTACCTTGGTTATTATTTTTATTCATCTATACAAACATAAATATGATCTACATAATCCATTTAGTGTTGCTCAGATGTTTGTGATTTCAGAGTGAACCATCTGCCATTTTTCTTTGATAGCATATGGCTCTTTCAGTTATCAGGCAGTGGTGAGTCTAGAAATACGTTTTTCTCCTGAAGGAAACCATGCTGTAGCCCTGGGGGCATCCAGCATAGGTATAGGAACCTTAGACTATGAGAACGAGGCTGCTTTCAGTCTCATCATGAAGTACTTGGGTCAGAGGGACTGAAAAGCAGAGGCCCTTTATTAAGTAAGACTTGCATAATTCTACTTTGAAGTGATTTTTTTCTAGTAAGGAAGTGAGCTCTATTTTCTATTCCTGAATTATTGTTATTATTGTTATTGTTGTTACTTTCATTTTCACATATGTGCAGCATGAATAATGTGACTGTGTTCTTTAACCATTGGCTAAAACTATCTATGCCTAAGCAGCTAGGTTGTATTTGTGTGTGTGTGTGTGTGTGTGTGTGTGTGTGTGTGTTGTTATTGTTGTTGTTGTTGTTGTTGTTGTTGTTGTTAGCACAAAATAGGATTGTTAAGACTGGATACACCAAGAAGCCTGAACCCACCCATCTGTAAGTGTTCCATGTAGGGTAGGATTTCTCAAGTACTCTGGACATTGATTGACCCTCTTTGAAATAAGAGAGGCAACTATTAACAGCTTGAAATCATATGAAGTTAGTGATGAACTAACCTGGACTGTGTGGTTTTATATACATCCTTCCTAAGAAATTTACAATCCATTAGTGTTCACAAATCTTATTACACCATAAAGTACACACAGGAAAAATATGTGAAGCTTGAGTCTGTGCCTCTTTTCTGACTTATCAATGAAGAGCACTGTTGCCTGTTGTTGAATCTCATAAAGACAAGATTCCCATCCCTACTTTCCTTCACTTTGGCATCTTTGCTCAAAAAGTATCTTGTTTTTAATCTGTCACTGTTGGTGAAAATATCATTGGTTTGTTGTTTTTGTTAAGATTCACTGTACATTTTGTGATGTACCATAATTTATTTTTCCATGTCTCCTTACTGATTGATAGGCATTAGAATTGGCATTGGAACTGTGTCTAGCTTTGTGATATCGTGACTATACCTCTGATGAATGTTCTGAAGTAAATCTTTTATAAACTTGAGGACTAATTCCTTTCAGATATGGAATGGAGGAAATTGTAGATGTTAGCTTTTTTTGGTTCACTGGATATTCATACCCACTTGGACCAGAGAAAGGCACTGAGATTCTTGTCCCTGTCAGCAATACACATTTACCCAGGACTTCATCTGGTCCAACAATTTCAATCAGTGTACAGAAATTCTTTATTCTAGCTACTATTTATGCTGATGAACAGGTATCTTTTTGTTTTAGAGATTTCTTTTGTTTTTAAATTTTTTTATTCACATGGTAGCTTAAGAAGGCATTGTATTTCATAACAGTTGTGAGCCAGCATGGTTTGCTAGGTATTAAACTCAGAACCTCTGGTAAAGTAGTCAGTACTCTTAACCACTGAGCCATCTCTCCAGCCCTGTAAACAGGTATCTTAATGTGGTTTTAATTTAGGTTTCCATAATGAATAGTGATATTGTTTACATTTTGATACATTGTTGAATATTTTTAATACCTCCTTTGTGGCATTTGCACTTGAATACTTTTCTAGTTTTCTTTTTTTCTTTTACTTGTTAAGTTTAAAGGATCCTTTAGGTAGTCTAGACAGAAGAGCTGTATTAGATAAATGTGTTGTGGTATGGGTATTTCCTCAGAGATAGTAGTTTGAATTTTTATTTCCTGTTTGTTTTTCAACATGGTGAGCCCTCAAAAGTGTGAGCATTTACACTTGACAAAAAAAAAAGAATATCAGAGAAATGAAAGCTTAAGAGACCTGGTGCAGTAATGACAGAAGGTAAGAGGAAAGAAACAGGAGGAAGATCAGAAAGCAAGGAAAATGGCACAAAAGAGAATAATGTGTAGGTTCTGCAGGCAGGCAGTAGACCCTGCTTAATAAGGAAATAGCAGCTGATACCCACTACTAACTCTCAGGGTAAATTCCTCTGGGGAGAATGGTTGTTGGCTCCTGGGATGGTGGCTAGTGGCACCTGGGATACACAGGCAGTGGAGATGCAGACGGAAGAATATTGAAGATGAAATTACACCACGCTTGGTGATTACATTGCAATTACACAGGGGCTGGGATTCTGCACTGGGTGGCTTGGCTGTGAGCTCTACCTTGTCCTTCACCAGCATTGCATCTTGGGAAGGGGCTTCAAGTGCCCATCTCTATAAGGGTAAAAGAGGAAAATGGAGTCTCTCCTTCATAGGTTAGTTTCAAAGGTAAAATAGTTACAATTGTTTTGTTTTGTTTTAGACATTTTGTTTGTGCTTGATAAACAACAAGAGCTTCTATGAATATACTCTTTGGGGAAAGTGTTGGAAAAAATAATATTTGTTGTAGGAATTATCTCACTTTCAGAAGCTGGCTTTGAAGAGCCTCTACTAATATAACTTTGGGATGGAGATAGCTGTTCTAGCAGATGTTGGTGTCAATAAGATAAAGACTTATTGACATATATATATATATATATATATATATATATATATATATATGTCTTTATCTTGCTTTTAGCGTCATTGGCAGATGACAGTCCTGATTTAAGTGCTATTCAACTATGTTTGAAATGACAGTAGAGGTTGTCCTTCCAGTTTACTTCTATAAGTAAAAACTTATTTCTCCATGTTTCAACCTGTTCAAAACCCCCAAAAGGAATCATGGGTTCCATCTGGCCCCAAGCTCATAAACTGGCTTATGTTTCCTGGGTGGCTTATGTACCCCAAGTACTCTAGGGGGAGTTTAACTTGATAACATTATAAGGCAATCACTCCCTGCACCAGAGTATAGAGGAAGGGGAGGGAGGAGGTGCTAAATCTCTCTAGTCATCATTCACTGCAGCATTGGCCATAATAAAAAAGAGACAAGGAGCAAGTTGTTCCCTAGTGATGGGGTGACACAGCTCTGGATGGATGTGTAATATCCAGGCCTATATGTGGGAGGAGAATATTATGAGCATTTCTTCATCACTGGCGTCCTATTACCTGTCTGGAGGAGTACACTGGGTACATTTATATCACTATGTCCTATTTTAAAAATGAAAAGAATTTAAAGGAAGAAATGATACCTCCTGGGGATTAAATAGCACATAGGAGAATTATTTAGTCATATAAAGTTCATTTTACGAGGTTTTTACAGACTTATTTCCACGAGTGGTGTGTCATTCGCATGGGGGGTGGTCCCAGATGCCAGTTAGATGACAAAGTCTTTGATCGAGCACTCAGTGCCTAGTCCTCTTGAGTACAAAGCGTACACCACAGTGAACACACACAAAAATAAGAATAATAAAACTTTTAGCATTTAGTGACTCAACTGAAATCCAAACAAAAGGTGAAAAGAAGAAAAGCAGAAATCTGCTTAGAGCAGACGCCTCTGACTTTCCACATCTGTACCCTTCTAACGTGAAGAGGTATTAGCAATAGGAATTTTGTCTTTGAAGTATTTTAGTTGTAAAGATTTATGAAGCTAAAGGGCTGTATGCCACAGCCTCCTTGTTGAGCTTACACCTTCATATTGATTGTGTGTTCATGTATTGGGAGAATCATTTGCTAGGGTCTTATTGAACATTATATAGAACATCTATAATCTACTGGGCACAGCTGCCTATGACTGGTGGGGGACACATAATCATGATTGTGGGAGGTTCAGTAGCAATACATCATTCTTCGGTTGTATGTGCTTTTAAAAACGAATAACTGAGAAAAGATAAGAAGCAATATACCTAACAGAGTTGAAGACACAAACAACATAGAAGAAACATAATTCTTTTGCCTCTGGTTGATTTAATTTCAATTTATTTACATAATGTTCTGTGCTAAAAGTTTTAAGATAATCACCAAACATCATAGCCTTTCTGTTCAATTAAGTCTAGTCTACTTTGGCTTTATAACTTCTGATTTTTCAAGACTAAAATTAGTCCCAGAATAATGAAGCACTTTCTCCCTACTATGTTTATTGACAACATTTTATTTTGATAATCAGTAGCAATTTGTGTTTTAAATCTAAAATAAACAAAACAAAATGCTGACTTCTTTTCTTCGCACATTATAGACTCTCTGAAGGGTTCACATAATCTGCTGTGTTCACAGTTTACAGAATAGTAGGATAATTATTCAACTGCAGTGTCCTTTCTTCAGAGTATGATTCATTCATTTTATTTTTGTTATTGCAGAACTCCTGGTTTCTTCATTAAGGATTATGTGGTTGGGTAATATACCATGACATTTTACTCTTACATGTATAATGTATTGGTTTATAACAGGAAATAGTTTTATTTATAAATCAAGATGTTTTGTTCATGGTCTCCAAAACACTAAAGAGGGAAGAGGATGTGAATTCATCACACTCTAGCATCTGGGATGAGTGGCTAATCATTTCTCATGTCAACTTGACTTGTTTAAATCATATAAGTTATTTGTAGTCAGATACTTTCTAACAGTGAACCCACTGAACCACTTACTTCACTGAAAAACATAGGAGGAAACAGTAATATATAAATCACTCTGGACAATAACAGACACTCAGGAGGTCAAGGGCCTAAAAAGGTAGGCAGAGGTAAAAGGGAATCAACAGTCCAGAGATGAATGGGGTTAGCATAGATGTCAAAAGAAGAGTTTAGTCTAGAGAGAGGAGACATGATTGTCAGTATATACACATGGATAAATGGAAGTATATTCACAGAAGCTCAGCTAGGAGAAAATAGAACAGCCTTCCCTTGGTGTGTCACAAGGAAGTGACTCCTCAAGAGACACCTGGTTAGAAAGAAGTTAGGATATGAGCTAACCCTCCAGTAAAATGGCTGGAAATGAAGGGGCATTTATTCACCCTGGAGAGAAGAAAACTCTGCAAAACCTCACTGAACAGGAGAACAATGAGAGTGGGATTTAAACAAGAGAGAAATGTCAGAGCAAGGTCAGGCCAAGACATTGAAAGAACACACACAGAGAGGGAAGAAACTCTCTCAGATGGTTCTTCTGCAAGGGACAAGGAGAGCTGACTTCCCAAACATTTATATGAATCTCTTAGCTATTCCCTAACAGAGATTCTCACTCAGTGGAGGGGGTGGTTCATGGCTTATAAACCTCACTGTGAGTTCCACTCTGATACTCTGGAATTCTTGAGATTTTTCAGCATCTATTACAAACATCAGTATCTAGTTTTGAAGATGTTGGCATTTTCTAAATTATTCAACTGTTTCTTAGATTCATTATAATAGAATATATAGAAAATGGAGATTTTTTAAAGATGGATATTTATTTTTATGTTCAGTTAGGGTATAATGTATTTTAAACTCTTTTATACCTAACTCTAATGGTCCTTATCAGATGATATAACAACTTAAGTGTTCTGAGGTAGCTTTCAGGTTTTTATTTGCAAATTTCCTTTCTTATAAATGATGGTCAACTTAAACACTGTAGCCTCCTTTTTTATTTGTAAACACTGTCTCTGAAATATGAGCACTACTCTAGTTAATCATGTCACTTTTGGCAGTAAAATCTATGTAAATTCTATCTGCAGAAAGCATTCTTTAATAAATTGGGTCGCTTTAGTGGCCTTGATAAAACAATGCATATACTGTGTTTCCATGAATTTGTAAGAAATATATTATTTTCAGGATTTAATATAAAGTAACCTGAAGCCTATTCATTTTTGTAAAAGAGTTTATTTTGGCCTATGGTTGTAGAGTGATAAAAGCCTGTTGATACCAAAGCAGCGAAGAATGGCATTGGGCAGGAGGCAGCTGCATTCACCTCTTCATAATATACACAGGAGATAGAGAGAGCAAACTAGAAATGGCTTGAGTGTTTAAACTCTCAAAGTCTACCTCCTCCAACAAGGTCATGCCTTTTAAACCTCAACTGGACCAACTATTCAAATGCCTGAGACAGCTTGAGGCATTTCTTATTCAAACCACCACAAGTAGTCAGGAGGCTCAACTATCTCCATGTACTTTTCTAACAAGTATTTGTTTTCATTGTTGACATTATAATCACACCATCTCCCCTTCCCTTAACTCTCTTCCAAACCCTCCAACATACCTATTAGTAGCTTCCTTTCTTTAGAAACTTGCATGGCACCTATGGCATTGTGAAAGATGAAGCTTGTTGCTTTTGTTTAATACTATCAAAGAATTGCATGCTTGAGACCTACCATTAGCACAACTTTACATTCATTTCAACTTTTCTTTTGTTACCTTGGCGTGGCAATTCTTTTAATTTGAATCCAAATGTCCTAACATAGGATTTGTGACTCTAATTCAGCAACTTTGTAGTATGCTATGTTTACAGAATGACAATGTGCACCATAAAGACCTAAGCAGTGAGTACCGCAACTTGTCTTGAGAAGGTTGGTGTAACAAACTAAGACCAGAACTCACATTTTTTTAGCTTATAGGCTCTAATAAGTTCAGCCTAAGAAACTGAGATGAGGGCTGATAACGTTGTTTCTGTAAAACTTCCCATGTGTCAAAGATACCCTTTGGTATTGGCAAGCAGTGAATAGATGGTAGTGAAAATTCACATGCATCAACCATTATGTAATCATTAAGATGATCGTGGCAATAACTATGGGTGTCTTTAGAATCCATTTAGGAAGACGGGAAACACCCAAGTATGTCTATATTAAAGTTATAGTACTATACCCTGCCTGCACCTATCTAAGAATTGGAAAGCAATGTGAAAAACATAATTATCTGATATAATTTATTCTATCAACAAGATTGTAATGAAATTAAATACAAGCTTTCTTAGCTGTTTTACACACCTAAGTATCTACTAACCCCTGCTACACACTGAGTGAGGTACTAGGAAGATGGTGCGAGCGGGTGATTCTATGATATGTGTGCTTATACATAATCAAATAGGAAATTTGGCAACTATGGGGAAAGGTACATGGACCTTCCACCTTCCCCCAGATTACTTTATTTAATTATTTCTCTTTCAACAACTTTCTAGAGAACACCATCAGAATAAAAAGCAATTGATTAGAGAAAACTGAGCATTAGCTCCCTGCAATGAAGGAGGCATCTACACTAAATTGTAGGTTTTCAGAAAATCAGAGGAATGATACTTATAAGGTTCAAGAGCAGTGATTCTCAACTTGTGGATTGCAACTCCTTTGGGGTCATATGACTGCTTCACAGAGGTTGGAAGATCATAAGAATATACAGATATTTACATTATGATTTGTAGCAGTGGTAAAATTACAGTTAAGAAGTGGCGACAAAAATAGTTGGGGGTCACCACAACATGAAGTACTGTATTGAAGGGTCACAACATTAGGAAGGTTGAAAACTACTGCTCTAGATCCACATCTTTCCAGGTAAAAGTAATTGGAATTTGGCAGAATACAGACCCCATTTTTTCCAGATTGGGTAGGAGCGAGAGTTTTGCCTTCCACAAGCAAAGTTGTGTAACAGGTGTTTACTGGTTGTCCTCTGGCAGTTAGAGCAAGGCCCTCTACTTCTGTGTGTTCAGGCTGACCCACAAAAATATATGCAACTCTGTTGACTAGAAGAAGATTATGGCATTGTATTATGGCTCTTGGAGATGTGGCCAGAGCCAGAATACACTGTGCTGTTGGCCAACAGGATTCCGAGGATACTGTACACCATTAAATTAAGTCCCTGGTTGCTTGTTAGGTTTGTGTCATCCTCCTCCTGCCTGGCACTTCAAACTACCTGTCCATTCTGAATGCTATTCTGTATTCATTTGGTAAATTTCTATTGTTTATGCCTAGGTGGTGATTTCTATTGCTTGTGGCTCTGAACAGCAACAAGGACACAGCCATTGAATTTATTATAAAATGTAGTGCGTTTAGAAATCAAGATGCAAGAAGTACTCTGAGTCTCCTAGAATTTAATTGCCCTATCAGTGGTAAATTTAGTTGGAGGAAGCAAAGAGAAAAGTGAGTTCCATTTCAGTGCTTTATATATATATATATATATATATGTAGGCAACAAAGTAAGGGCAGTAGAGGGAAGAGCCTCTTGAGATGCCACTGGCTAACTTCACAAAGCTCTCAATATGGAGATAAAGGCAGGGCCTCAATTTAATTATTCCCCTTTGACTGTTCAAGCTGGTAGGCTTACAATGGACTCCTAATGAGAGTGGTTTGCATTGCAATTAATTAAGAGCATGAAATTAAAAACTGAATGCCTTTTCTCTCTCTAGAGAATCTTCTTTATAAGTATTTTTTAACTTCTCCATTTGAACTACCTTCCTTTCTCTCTTTCCTTCTTTTCTTCTCCCTCTACCTCTACTGAAGGAGAATTAACTCTGATCCCCAACAGTCTTCAGGTAGATACATTCTTTTTAACACTGGAGCAAACCTTTATCTAACTATTTTTAGTGTCTCACGTTTACCAGTTGTTTCTGATATAAATGTTTTGAAGGCAATTGTGACAAATAAATAAAAATATCCAGTAAGAAAAAAAAATATCCAGTAAGCCTTTGACACAGATGTTCTTGTCCTCTTAAAGTCATTTCTATTTATTATAGTGTAAGAGACCGACAGACAGACAGACAGGCAGGTGGGTAGGCAGACAGACAGATAGAGAATATAAGATTATAAAAACATGCATGAAGAATTATTTCAGAGATATATCATCCCTAGAAGTTGAGAAAGCATAAATTTCTCAGAATGACAACCTTGAGAAGCCTGGTGGTCACACCTTGCCCCCCAATCCCTCCTTCCTCCTGAGCATAGCCCAACTCTAGTCTACCTTCAGCTTTCAAACTTCAGTTATAATCCCATGCTTCAGACTTGGCTTTATTATGAGATCTTCTCTGTGAATAAACTACCTGCTCCTTGTAGGATGTTTTCCGTGCATTGTGAGGTGTTTAGTGACCTGACCAAGGATCAGTGTTAGTGTGATGAAAAGAAATGGATACAGACATGGATTCTAAACTTCCTCACAGCGCTAGCTGCCTGTGGAATATTATTTCCTAAAACTCCAACAGGTCTGAGGATTGGTGAAAGAAAAGTGTGAAATAACTGTTAAGAAGGCGCTTTGGTGCCAATTTGAAAGTTGAAAAGACTAAACATATTACAACATGGTGCCTGTATGAGTGCATGTAAAATGTACATGTATACACACATGTGTAGATAAGTGTCCCAAACCACAAAAACAAGGTAATAGTCCTCATTTTCTTTCAACTCCCTATCTTGTAAAAGTTGACAAGTGAAACAGACTGTATTAGCGTGAACCTTGTGTTAAGTGGTGTGCACCACTATCTTCTTTTCCCAACTAGAACTGCAATGTGGAGGGGTTAAAGAATGTCCTTGGAGTCAATGAAAAGTAAGATATAACCCAAATCTAAAAGTCTCCAGTTTTAATCTATGTATATCAGAATCTCTAGTTCCAGTTTTAATATAACTTTTATTATACTAAATCTCCCCTGTAGAATACATGGAGAATTTTTGGAATTTTGCTTTAATGTACCCATTCTATCCAATGAAGTTCCTACTAAACCCCATGGTTTCTCAAATAGCGATATGAGCTGGGTATAGTTCTCAACTGCTAAGAAAAGGTGTGGCAAAGACTGGGTTCCTGGGACATTGGAGATCATAAAAACCAAACCAAACAAAACAAAAAATCTTCTCTAGGTTCACATAGGAGAAGAGGTGGGAAGGAACTAGAAGGAACTCAAGAGGGGAACAGAAATGGGGATATATTATATGTCTATTATATGAGTAAAGAATCTATTTTTAATAAAGGGAACAGGGTTTTCAAGGTCAATTCTCCAAAACCAAGTGTCTAGCTTAATAATTAGAAAATTATATATTGCAAGTTAACAACCCAAGTTTTATAGAACTATATTAGACATCATGAAAAGAAAATCCTCCTTCACAAGGGTCACCTCCAGCTGGGTTTCACTGTCGTTAATCTGCACTTTTCATTAAAGTGTTTTTAATCAGAACACCACATCACATGACAACACCAAGATCTATAGTTACACTGCCACTGATTATTATTTAAGCAATATCAAAATTAACTTTAGAGAAATAACAATGCAGCCCTGTTTTCGGCTCCATTTACTGATGAGGGAAGCAAAGCCAGAGAAGGTTTTCAGAGCAGAACTGGCACCAATCAAAAATACCTAAGCCAAGTCATACAATTTTGTTTTCCTCTGTTTCTTTTTCATTTTGGTTTTATATATATATATATATATATATATATATATATATATATGACCAAGTAATCTAATATTACAGCATACAGCAACAAAATAATTTTTGGATGGCTCCTAATTTGCATTTAAATCATTCTCATGGTGGCATTATTGTAAGCATAAACAAACAGAAGATTACTTTCAGCAATAAAGGCCTTCACACCCGAGAAATACATTAGCTATAACATTTTAAATTATGGGTTTTAGGTAACACATCTAAAAAGGCATTATATGGATCAGAGTAGTTTTGCTTCTGGAATTTATTTTTCTAATAGTCTGTCTGAAAAGGAACAGTGCCACCTTCTTTCTCCCAGAGAATCATGGGACAGCATTCATATTGGGAGCCAGTTAAAGCTGAAAACAATGGAATTTCCAAGTCAGGCGACGTGGTGATTGTTTTCACGAGGTTTTTATTAAAGCTATCCTTTGACAGTTCCATTCCTGTGTGTGATGCACTCTGGTTGCTCTTAGTCCTTCTCCTGCCTTACTTCCCTCCTTCCCCCCAGGTCTCCTCCCCTACTCCCTCTCTCATATTCAAGTACTTTTGTTTTGTAACCACTATATATAAATAATGAGGGCCAGCAGTCCCTAGTGGCTGCTCAGTTCAGGCCAATGCCTGCACCTTCCACAGAGTAGATGTAACCAATGATTTAGCAGAGAGGGGAGGACCCTGTGCATTCCTCCCAGCCCCAATTGACTAAAAGCCAACTCAACCCTGCATGCGTAAGAGATAGGACCAAGATCCTGGCTTAAGACATTGAATGATAAAGCCAAGCCCAGGTGTCAATTTGTCAGTCAAATTTCACAACTGACTGGGTGAAAAGAAGACCAACAAGAGCCTTGTAGAATGGGAAGGGACATGTTCCATTACAGTACTCTAGTTGTGAATACATGCTAACTACTTGGAATTTATATTGACATGCTTAATTGGATCAACTAATTTACGTTTAAGCTACAGGTTTTGAGGTGTTTGTTTTCAGCACAGAATAAATCAAGGTTAAAAATATCAAGAAGAGATTGGATCATAACTTACATATTCATTGTTGATTGCAACGGTAACAATGGACACTTCCAAGGGTCCTGACCTAGGGTTATCACACCGAAATCCAGAAGCTTCTTACATAGTGATTACATATTTTATTGGACGCATCTTCTCAATGAGTGAACACAGTTTTTTAACATAAATTCTCTTTATATAATTTACTAGTATAGGGAGACCAAAGTATGCTTTTATTGTTTATATTGCTTAATATCTCTGCTGAGAACATATAACCTTATAGACCCTGTCAAAGATCGAGTTAAGAAATCATTACGGTGGGACTAGAGAGATGATGATTCAGCGAGTAGGAGCCCTTCTTCCCTTTGCAGAGGACCCAGGTTCAATTCCCGGCAAACACATGACAGCTCGCAACCATCTGCGACTCTGCTTCCAGGCGACATGGCACCTTCTCCTAACCTGTACAGGAGCCAGGCTTGCACGGGATCTCCATAGGCATTCATGCAGACAATCCTCATGAAATAAAATACATCTTTTTTAAAAAGAAACGGTTGTGGAAATAAAAGATTAAGGATTGATTCCCAGAGTTCAGTCCTGTTAACTGGCAGAGGAAGTTTGTCATCTCAGAGGTGTTTTCAAGATTCAAAACAAACAAAACCAATGCAGAGTGCCCCACCTCATTGTGAACAGAGCTGTGTTTCTTGCCTGGACAGTAGCATGGCACATTTTAGCAGAAAGCATAATTAAAGTAGGGGAACGCTCCATGTAGCATGGAGAATACCTTAGTAATGAAAACCCAAGCCAGAGAATAAGTATAGGTGTTCCCAATCTCACTGGCTGTGCCGGGGAACAGAGTTGTCTTCTCAACTCTGGGGTTAAATTGGGACAGAGAATGTGTGTGTGTTGGAAGCCAGCCTGTTTCTCTGTTCTGCTGATTTATGGCTTTTGGTGTGGCTCCCTGCCATTGTGTTCTAGTAAAAATTACCATTTGATGGACTGCTGGGAGAGCAGGCAGGGAGTGGGAGTGTGAGGAGCGTGGGCGAGTCCCCACAAATGTGAGCAGAGCACTTCTCTAGTCCTGTTTGGGAGCGTTGGTCAAAATCTTCACGGTTATGGAGCGAAGCATTACGGAATTAGAATATTTCTTTAAAAAAAAAACCAGGAATTGGAACTAATTTCTTTTCCTCTGAAGCTTTTTTCCGACTGTGAAAGCATTATCTTAAGAACTCTATTGGACTATCTGAAGGTCTCTGGTGCATTACCTAGTGGAGAGGTAGGGGTGGACCTTGCTTCCCAAAGCCTTACTCTCTAGTTAAATCCTGTGACCTCTGATTGAGGACAGTAATGACTTGTGTCCTTTTCTACAGCATACAAAATAGCTAGATCTACAAGGGCAAATTGTATATATAATCTCCACTTTCTGGATTTTTTTTTTTTTGGTCTGTTGTGCAGAAAGTGTTCAGTGCTCTAAAGTCAACAGTGGCTGAAATTTAGAGCTGAGATCAGCTTAGCTGCATTGTCCTCTTGAAGTGCAAAATTTAAAAAAAAATATGAACCACAATAAATAAATCAGGTTCAAGTTAATATGTGTAGTGAGAAAGAAACCACTACAAATTTTTAAATAGGATATGGCTTACATTATAAATATCATGAAACATTTTAAAAACTGTGTTTTATTAGCCATAATATAATTCTAGAACTTTTACTCTAGACTTCAACTACATGTTCTTTGATGGATTCTTCAGATGATACTGAATAGGGCCTGTATAGACATATTTAAAAGAACAGTCTAGCCTTTCTCAAGGATGGCTTTTTAAAAAAAATAAAAATTGGTAACTTTGTATAAATTATGAAAGTGGGTGTCAAGTTTTAAGAAATTTTGACCATGTATTGCATGACTGAACTAAATGATTTCAGAGCACTTGCAGGGTCATTTGTGGGGATCATGATTAGTGCTGTGTATCTTCTCATTCTGTGAATGCTTTGTCTTCGAGGTCTTGGCTGTGTGTCATAACATAAACTTGAGGTTGTCTTCATTAGTGTCAATATGCTATGTCAAATTAGGAAAAAAATTAAACTTTCTTCAATGAGTTAATTTGATTCACTCTCTGTTGATTAATTCAATTGTCAAACTTCTTAAAACCTCTCTGTCTCTCTCTGTCTCTGTCTCTGTCTCTGTCTCTGTCTCTCTCTCTCTCTCTCTCTCTCTCTCTCTCTCTCTCTCTCTCTCAGTTATCCCCTTTGAGAATATCTGGAAAAATGGCTACAATTTTCTTCCTTGTATGTGACTTATCTCTACTGACTTAATCAGTCAGCTTTATTGCAATTTTCATATTTCAATAACAAGATTCAAAATTTCATCTCAATGATTCTCAATGATTTGTTTTTTTTAATTTCTTTAATAAATGAATTTAAGGACAAAAGAGCTATTATCCAGACACATCTGTGTCGAGTTCAATAATTCCCAACCTGTGTTATTGAAAGATTCCAGACATTTCTCCAACTCTACTGCATGCTGCTAGAATGCCATTTATTTTAGTATTTCTGGAGCGTACGACTGAAGGAGCAGAGGGAGGAGATGCATTCTCAGAGGTGCTGATGATGCTTATGTAGGCAGAGTCCGCAGCTTAAACCAAAGTGCCCGCTGGTCCCCCCAAGACACACACACAACACCACACACACACACACACACACACACACACACACACTCACTCTCACACCACACCACTTGCCTTTCTTGCATGCCTTGTTCATGCTGCTTTTGATTTTAGTGCATACATCTCCCTCTGGAATACTGTTTCTTTTATTCCTTCCTTTCTCTCCATTAGTATCTAAGCTCCACAGAGACAGACATGTTACTTTCTGGGTCAGACACAAATGACTACCAATCGATGGCTTAAAACAGCAGACATGTATTCCTTCTGAATTTGGGAGGCCAGAACTTCAAAAATCAAAATGTCAGTCCACCTAATTCCTTCAAGAGGCTCCGAGGGATAATTGGCTACAAACCTCTCTCCGGGCTTCTGGAGGCTTCTGACAACTTCTGGCATCCCTGGGTGTGAAGCTGCATTAACTTCAGCCTCTGCATGTGTCCTCACACGGCCTCCTTCTGTCTGTGCCTCCGCATCTTTTACTATGCTATTCTTCAAAAGGCATCCTTAAAGAACCATAGCTCATTAGACTTGGGGGCAGCCTAACCTAGGATGACCTCATTTGAGGATCCTTACCCTAAGCACAGTGACGAAGACTCTCGCTACAAATAGAGCTCCGTCCTCATTCCATGCGGCCTAAAGTTCAGTGCTCTGTAGAAGGCGGAGCTTCCTGTTCTGCTCCCTGCTGTACAGTTGGCACGTAGAACAGAGCCTGGAGAGAAGTTAGTGCTCAATAAACATTTGCTGAATAAATACACCGAGGGCCTCCAACATGCCAGATACTGAATATGAAAATGGGGGCAACTTAGCACATCCTCAAGATGATTCACTATCTTCTCTTCATTTGCACAAAAGTTCTAAGGATAAAAATGTTATCTCTGATAGTGTGTGTGTATGATGGATTTTGTAAAATAATACAGCATGTGCAACTTGTGATGTGCAGATCATAGAGATAAAAATGGGCAGCAGACTCATTTGGAATCACTAGTCACTGGGTTGTTTTCAAGACGAGCATCCTCTTCTGCCTTCCCTGATGGGTGAGGTATCTATTTAGAAGACATGGTCTTGACAAGGAGTGAAAGTTTTATCTTCAAAATCCCTTCTCTTTGTCTAAGAGTATACACAGGTCTGAAAGGCATATGTAAATTTAAAAATTCTACTTTAAAAGGCCAATACCAAGTTTTAGTAATGAAATTTGTTGTAAGCATAATTATATTGTACTTTTACAAGTTCGCTTGTTATGACTTGAACTTAAAATATTACAGATGAGCAAAATAAAATACAGGAAAAAAAAAAGGAAAGAGGCCAGAAACTATCACCAATAGTTTATATTTCCCTATAAAAATGTTTACTAGAAATGCCAATGTCTCTAATATCCTTTTGTAAAGTCATACGTTATAAAAAGCATTGCCTAAATTACCCATTTTCCTATATTATCTCTGTAAAACAGAAAACACTGTCCAGGCTCTCCATTGGGAAGAGCAGACATTATTGATGGAACGGCATCATTTGTTTTGTTTGCTGTGCCGGGCACATTCACCACTTAGTCTCTTAATTAGACAATAAGCTTGAGCTTGCAAGCCTTCTTAAAGCGATGGTTTACTCATATATTCAGAACCAAATGGAGCCTCATAAGAGTTGAAAAAAATCTGACTCAGCAAGAAGTAGAATATGCTTTGTAACCTTTAAAACCATCATCCTGATATCCATTTATCTATTTTTGGGGGGGCGGGGAGCATGTAAAACTGAATATGACATATGCTGTAAATAAAAATTGCAATAAATATACCTTACAAACCCAGAAAAATATATGTAAAAGACAGCATGAGTCAATGGCAGCTAGTTCATCTCACAGACTTATACTCCAAGGAAAGATGCTCGCTGAAAGGACTAGAGACTATTTCAGGTAGAAAATTCTGAAAAGCTGACACTTTAGCTGGTAAATTAGCAGGCCTACACACATTCACAGCGACACACTAGGTTGCTGATTTAAGAACAGGATAAACTAAATACACAGAAGTATATTCTACAAGGGAGAAAGTTTCTCACCTCCCAATGCATTAGAAAAGAAAACTGCAACTAGGAAAGTTAGTTCCCAAATGCTTTTGAGGAAAAAAAAAATTACAAGAGTATTTTCTAGACTGATGGATTGATCAGCTATTGGAACCATAGCTTTATTTTGTCTATACTTATGGCTTTTTTGGGTACAGGCATTATTGTTTTTACAGAAAGAAGTATCAGATTTGTTTTAATTCCTGAATATCAGAAGATCGGAAAATATTATCATTTGTGTAATAAAAATTTAGAAAAGTAAACTTAACTTTCAGAACACATTCATTTAGCCCCCTTTCCTGTTCTCTCAAGATCTAGAAAATGTCTTAGTCTGGGTCATCAATTAAAATAGAGCAGTTGAATTAATTTGTACTGGTCTTCTAGTTCTTTTCTTAGTTCCTAGGGGAGAAAAACAAGCTACAAGGCCCTAATGAAAATATTTTAATGTATGTTTAATGGTTAGAAGGTAGCTTAGTAGTTAGTAATATTTGTTGTCTTTCAGAGGTCCAAGATTAGATTTGGTTCCTAAAACCCATATGGTGGCTCACAAACATCTGTAACTACAGTTCCAGAGGTTCTCCTGATTTCTATGGGGTCCAGGCACACACACACACACACACACACACACACACACACACACACACACACACGGAGTACATATATATGTACATGCAGGCAAAACACTCATACACATAAAATAAAACAAATATCTAAAAAGTGACATACTTAAATAAGTATCCACTATCATTAGTGTCATCTACTTTTATTCTGAAAGTATGGCCCCTTGTCATTGAAAAACCACAAAACGCATCAAACCTCGAAATCTCAGGCTGACAAGCAACACTTGGTTGCATCCAACTCATAAGCACAAAAGGAACCCCCTGGCTTTGTTTCTCTGTAAAACCTGTATTGATTGTCATTTTGTCTTTCATTATAACATTATAACATTTATATCATTTATAAATAATGATATTGTAGGATGCTACAGAGATTTCAAATAATTCCTTGACTATGGTGGGCGAGAACAGATGTCCCTTTACTAGTGGGTGGGATCATAGGACTTGTCTCCAAGTGATCTGGGGTCGGCAGCCTGTCCTGGAACTGTACAGGTTGTTTAATAAGACAAAAGATGTGGTGATTGCTTAGGTCCATCTAGAAATCCATCACTTCTCATTTGAAGCCCTGCTTCATTTCACAGTATGTCCTGGTCTCTCTGATCCACTTCACATGGTTTTTTAACTTTGGCTTCTACAGGGTGGTCCAACTCAGACTCTTAGTCTACTTTTCTCTGTGAAGGTCAAAAGTCATGTAGTTCCACCGTAGAGCCAAACACCTCTTTCTTCTTTGAGAGAACCCATCTGAAGACTGTGTAAGAAAGGAAGCATAGCATATCACAAGAGAATTAAAGACTCTTTAGTATAAGAGTCTTATAAGAAGTAGCAGCAAGTCTTCAATAGGACATGTGCTTGTCATTTGGTGGCAAATTTCCTGATGGAGAAGAGAGATCTGATTGGAAGAGTAGCCCAGGCAGGTAGAAGTGACGGCATTAAAGGAAAGTGGTAGTTATATTTTTGACTGAGCTGGCAAAACCCAGCTGGGTTAGAGACACATTGTGAGAAACAGCCCAGCATCTATTTGCCTGCTACAGAGAATAAATCCTTGCTGATGGCTGATGCTGAGGTTTAAACGAACGGGTCAAGAATATTAAGCAGGGAAAACCCTCCTAGCTATAATGAGTGGAGTCCTTATGCTTGGATGAAGAAGACAGAGTCATCTTGAACCTGCACATTGAAAGCCTGGAGAGCTTCTGTCCAATTTTCCGTGCTATCCCCTGGGATTCCCTCCGTATTTTGAGCTGAGCAATGGACTTGGATGGTGGCATGTTCCTGCAAGTTGGCAGACATTCAGTGAACAGAATGACTGATTTGCTACTTGGGCTGCATATGCCAATTGCACTGCCAAGCAGGCATTGCCTGGGGGAAACCCTAGCTCCAATAGAAAAGAACTCTGGTTAGAGAGATTAGGTATTTATCAATGTCAGCTAATATTATACAGAGTGTTTTAATTTTTAAAAAATTTTATGTGCATGACAAATAACCCAAACAATAAAAATATATGGTAGGGTGCAATTCTTTGACCCTAGATCCTCTGCTCCCCAGCTCCCTCTGCCTGGCAGGCGTAGCCCCATTTGCTAATTTCTTATGCAAATGTATAATGTGTACATCAACAATCACACAGCAGCATTTAACTGTTACTTACCTTGATAATTTTCTATTAGAAAATCAATTAAATTGTCATGATTGTAATCACTTCAGTGTTTTTTTTTTTTTTTAATTTTGTACACCATCAATTGTAAATGTGATTGCAGTCTAGGAGGGAGATAATATTTCTGTTGCAAACGTAGAAATGTTATTGTTATCATTTTGTAAATGTAAGAATGTCCATTGTAGAAAATTTATTCTGACATCCAAAGTGTGAAGTAATTTGAAGGTAACACTCACAAAACTACGGTGGGTACTCTGTACTGGTTACATGTGACTCGTACCTCACATTTTTAAAGATTTGCATATATCTTTATGTGTTGTGTTGTTTGTAATTTAGTATTTACTCTGAACATTCTTTACATGGTTGATATCATGAACAGTTCAAAAAAGTTTTCTAATAATTTAAATTATCTACTTAGGATAGTTTTCTAAATCTTGTTGTGTTGTAAAAATAATATTTTGCACATCTCTTACTCTCCTTGGGAAAAATTCTTAATAGAAGGCTTCCTGAATCAAAAGAATGAATTATAATATTAGTGTAAAATCATATACTGACTTCCAGGTATATAATTACTCACAGAAACTTTCGATGAAACAGTTTGTGTCATGACTACACAGTCCAGGCATTATTTTGTACCTCTCTCATGTCGGTGAACAACAATACAAAGATTAATTCAAGTGTTCCTTAAATTTCAATGTGCAAACCAAGAAGAAAAGTGCTTGGAGCACACGTGTGACGGTCTTCTGTTCTTTCCTTATACGTGTTCTTTCACATGACACTGCACTCAATGTTCAGCAAGAGAAGGCGAGCCTGCAGGGCAGTGTCCCCTTGCCTGAGGGCCCTAGGACTAAGAGGGAATTCCCACTGTGTTGGTGCCTGCCAGTGCTTGTAACCAGCTCGAACGGCGGCCACTTGTGCTTTTGTCAATCATCCCTGTTTTTACCCACAGATTTCAAACCCATCCCTGCCACCTAAACCTAATTCTTCCTGATGAATGTTGCTTCAGCAACTGCCAAAATTTGAGTCCAGAAATTCTGACCCAAACAATTGACTTCTTGTGCCCAAAAGACATCTTTTGGGAGAGTCTCTTTTTAAAGGAAAATCCTAGTGTTTAAGGTTTATTTTATTTGTGTTTGTTTGCACACATATATGAGTGCTCTTGAATTGAATATGGGTGCTTGGGAGACCCATAAATGGGGTTAAATCACCAGGAGCTGGAGTTGCAGATACTTGTGAGCCATTCAGTGTGTGTTCTGGCACTGAAACTCTGCAAGAGCAGCAAGTACTCTTAATGATGAACTGTTCCTCTACCTCCAAATGTCTAGATTTTTGAAAATCTATATCATCAATTTTTTTATTATTAATTATTCCTGTTGTTTACATGTCAAGTGATATCCCCCTCCCAGGTACCCTTCCACAACCCCATCCCATCTGCCCTCTCCCCCATCCCCTTCGCCTCTGTGAGGGTGCTCCCCACCCAACTACCCACCTATCCACTCCTGCCCAACCACTCCAGCATCCCCCTACACCGGGAAACCTTTTTCCTAGTCCTCTCCTGTAAGGAACATTCAAATCACTCATGAAATCTTAGGTGTTAGTTTGTTTCACATATCTCCTAGTAATATCAGAAGCTATACTCATAAAGTCTCACCAACGTGACTGAATGAGCTGAATAGGACAAACCAGAGGATGCTAAAGTGGATGGCGAGAAGCCTATGAGGCTTCAACCCTGTACAAAGAACTATAGACATCTAAGGAAAACTGTGAGCTGGAAAGGTATCTTTCTCACGGAAGAATAACCCCATTAGTTGTCCAGTGCATAATGGTTAGCCCTGGACATATACATAAAAGTAATAGTATATGGACTAAACAGATTATATTTAGAAATATATATGCGTGCGTGTGTGTGTGTGTGTGTGTGTGTGTGTATGTGTGTGTGTGTGTGTGTGTGTGTGTGTGTGTGCATTTGTGAAAAAAAGAGGTCAAAAATTTTAAGGAAGGTAATAAAGGGTATATGAGGGCTTAGGGGGGAAATGGAAGGAGAAATATTGTGATTGTATTATAATCTCAAAAATAAAATTTAAAAAATTTGAAATGTATCACTATCAGCCTTCCTTAGTCCTTGTTAGTGGTTCTTCTGTTACAGTGAAGTTGGTACAGTCTTGTTTGGATGGATAAAGGGGCTGGCAAGGGACTTCTGAGTGTTTAGCCATCATTTACGTGAATGTATTTTATAATGCTACCCATGTTCATAAACTCCTTATAATACTGTGAGCAACAGAAATAATTAGATTAGCTCTGGGCTTGATCAGTCTACATAATCCCTTGCCAAGAACAGACTGAGAACTGAAAAGACATTAGTAAATATGGGTTCCCCAGATTTACTGACAAAAATATTCAGAAGCATTAGGGTTTATTTTTATAACTGAATTAATGTTTGGTCTTATTTCCAGTTTTATCAAGTGAGTGTTAATGAGGAATTTGGTTGGCTCCAATAAAGTTATTTCTCTCCATATAAAAAATAATGAATATGCTTAAAATAATAGTTTAATACTTCATTTTCATGACTTTAAAACTCTAAAGAACACAGGTATTTAAAAGATAAGTATTTGGATGTGCAGTTAGTAAATTATCATTTTGGCTTCCAGTATTTCTCATATCTGTAAATAGGACAAGTTTTAAAATCTATCATTTCTCATTTAAAAAAAAATTAGACTTCCTAAAGAGTGAACATTTGTATGTAAGCAAGTAGACAAATACTGTGTGAGATTATGCCACCAGTGTTTACATGGTGAATATTTTGAAGTGATTTGGCATAGGACAAGTTGAGACATTAGCACTGTACCCCTCTAAGAAGATGGTGCAAATAATAAAACTCGTCAAAGAACCCCTTTGTCATGGAATGTTTTAGCTATCCATGTCAGCTATCAGTGCAATCCAAAGAGTGTGTTAATGCTAATATTCCTTTACTGATCATAGTCAGGAAACTCAACAAGGTTAAGAGAAATGACTTGTCTTTGCTCTATGTCTGAAGTTTCTGCTTGAGTTTGTTATCTGGAAGATTTTCCACTCAAATATCTGATAGTTGACTCTGGCTGCAGCCTAGACTTGGGTTTCTCTCACTGAGCCCTCTCTCTGCAGACAGTTTGCGCTTACTCATAGCATAGTGGTTGGCTTCCAAAAGAAGCATCCTTACAGAGTGAATTTCTGTAGTAACTCTGCCTCCTTTGTGCCGTGCCTTGAAAGCTTGAAAGCATATAATATGACTAGAGCTACGCTTTATCAATTAGATAACCACAAGCCTCCTGTAAGATTTGGAAAGAAAGGAAAAGCAGGCCAACAGCTTTGTGAGACAACCTCCCTGCCTCTGAGTATTTTCCTTTTAAAAGCACAAATTGCTGTGGAGGAAAGGAGTAGGATCCAGTAATGCCCATTTAGGGTATTATCAGGCAAATCATGAAAGCTTAGTTCTAGAACTGGTGAGCAGGGTGGGATGGGAGGAGAATGGGGGGGGGACTGGACGGACTGTGGGAGAAATGGAAGTTTAATAGAGTATGTGTGTTCAGAGGCACGGAGAAATGTGAGGAGTTCCCATATTCAGAGGGGAAAACAGACATATTTAAACAAGACATATATGAAGTTTTACTGTGCATATGCAAAGCAAAATGGTTTGGCTAGCTTCTTATAATTTTTAGAGAAAAAGTCACCACGTGGCATTGTCGAGTTGGGTTTGCACTTGGGAAAGGTGATAACTTATTAAATGTGGCCTCTAATTAGATGAAGGGGAACAGAGAAGGCCTCTGAGATGCAGATTACATCTGCTTTCAGGACAGTTTAGTAGCGGATGTGGCCTCTGTGGCCTGAGGTTTGGTGACATGCAAGTGGGTGCAGAGCCTCCTTTAGTCCCCGGTAACATGTCATGGGCAGGATGGGCTGCCAGGATTTAGGTAATATTGTGTACGCCTCACCAAGCCAAATCTGCTCACTTAAAGAGTGTGACTTTCAGCATGAGCTTCTATTTTCCCAACCCTTTCACTTTGAATTGGTCCTTTCTTTCTGAAATGATGGTAACACTGGCGGTATCAATTTTTAAGAAGCAGTCCTTGAAGGAATACAAGGTTGCAGGTCAACATCCTGCAGTCTCCAACACTTGATGCTACTCTAACCTGCAAGGAGGTTTGTTATAAAACACTTCAACCCCTTTGCATTAGATAATGTTTATTAGTCTTGAGTGTAAAAGGATAGTGTAAGTTTATTGGAATACATGGAAAATCATATTTTTTTTTTATTTCTTACAATGCCAAAGGATTCTTCCTATGTTATTGTTTTCTGTTTCTATCAATATCTGTCACTGAGACTGGGGTTATCTGAATGTGATATTATCATCTTTCTCACATGGATTCTTTGTGGGGATTAAAATGTTTATGCTTACAAAGAATTTAAAGTTAAACCTGGTATACCAGCTAGATTTCTATATTGTTACTGATGATATTTGATAGTAGTTCTTTTGAAATTGCTTTTTTGGTATAAGTAATCAATTTTGTGTTTCTCTTGACAAAATGTTGTTTTAGTCTCTTAGCCTGACTTGACTGTCTTTCATTTTTCAACCTTTTTTCTCTCTGTCTTTTAAAAAACATTTCTCTGTGTATTGATTTATTTAATGTATAGGGGTGTTTTGCCTGCATGCATGTCTGTATATGTCATATGAGACTGGTGCCCGTGGAGACCAGAGGAACTGACGTTATAAATAGCTGTGAGTGTCCATGTGGGTGCTGGAAATTGAACATAGGTCCACTAGAAGAGAATTTAGTGTTCCTAACCACTGAACTATCTCTAATTAATTGTTTATAACTAGTACTTTATACAGATTTAGTTTTAAATTACTCAAGAACAATGAATACATTTAATAATAAAATAAGCCAACTTCTAGGGAAGGAAAACAAAAGATAAGAACAAAGTAAACTTCAAATAAATAGAGGACTGACAAGAAAGGTTTTTAGCCTATGTCATAGCCTAGAGCAGTGGTTCTCAACCTTCCTAATGCTGTGACCCTTTCATATAGATCTTCCTGTTCTGGTGACCCCCAATCATAAAGTTATTTCCAATGCTACTTCACAGCTACAGTTTTGCTGCTGTGATGAATAGCAATGTAAATATCTGTGTTTTCTGATGTTTGGGAGTGACCCCTGTGATGGGAGTCACAACCCACACAGGCAACAAGGGTAGTAATCGAAACATGTGGTAGATAGAAACCACTTGGGTGCCCTGTATAAGGTCCTGATTCCCACAAGAGCCTTCTCCCCTCCTCCCCCCCCCCCCGCAAAAAAAAAAAAAAAAGGAAAGGAAGAGACGGGTGGGAGAGAAGGAAGGAATGAAGCCCACGATGGTAGCCTCCCTTCCTCTTCTGCTCTCCTCCCAGCAAGAGACAAATTTTACTACCTAGCTACTGTGCCTTAAATATTGTGCTAGGAACCTTGGTGCATGATAGGTTGGTAAACTTGGCCTAAAGGTACCCATTTCTTGTCTATAGATGTTATGAATTATGTGAAGCACTCAATACAGAACACTATGATCGCAAAATGAATTATGAAGGAAGAACCAAAAATATAAAGATTTAAAAAACAACAACAACAACTGACTTTCGGGGGAAATCCCACAAACCAACCTTGTTTTTGTCTATCCAACTTAGAAACCTAGTGAAGTTTTAACTCTGTTGTTTAAAGTATTCAGTGTGGATAAAGTTCATTTAAAATAGTTACTGGTCACTAGAATGCCTACCATGTGTTCTTTGTCACAAACTGAGTCTGTTTCCATGTTTCTCTTGAAACTAATATAAAATGAACAAATACAATGCCAGGACAAGTACCTTCCACTGTGTCCACAGATATGAGGGAAAAATGAAGGTTCATATGAAATGCATCTGGCTTAGGTCTATACAGAAACAAGATTGCTGCGTTTGCTGGACTTAGTAAGTGGATAACACCTGCCAGTTTAAGCCTAAAACAAGGTAGATGGGCTAATGAGATGACTCCGTGGGTAAGAGGCTGTGCAAAACCCTACAGCCTCAGTTAGATTGCAGTGACATGAATGGTACAGGGGGAGAACTGACCCCTGAAAGTTGTCCTCTGACTTCCAAATATGTACTATAGAGCATGCACATACCCATGCATAATGACCCTTATAGTTATACAATGGAATACTACTCAGCAATTAAAAATAATGAATTCATGCAATTTGTAGGCAAATGGTTAGATCTGGAAAATATCATCCTAAGTAAGTTAACCCAATCACAAAAGAATACACATGAAATGCAATCACTGATAAGTGGATATTAATGAGCCCAGAAGCCCTAAATACTCAAGGCACAATTAGCAAGTCAAATGATTCCCAAGAAGAAGAAAGGAGAGGACCCTGGGCCTGAAAAGAATGGATCCAGTTTTGTAGATCCAGAACAGAGAAATGGTGGTGGTGGTGGTGGTGGGGTGATTGGGGAATAGTTGCGGGGGAGAGGACTTATGGGACGTATGGTGGGGGGGAATTAGGAAAGGGGAAAGCCTTTGGAATGTAAACAAAGAATATAGAATTAAAAAAAGAAAAAATAAAGAAAAAATAAAGAAAAATGTAACAAAACATAAAAGATTATTATGTTGTCTCTTAATGTTTAGAAAAACACATACATACTTGTGTTTATCATACTATGAAAACTGAAACAGAAAATTAGGCCCACAAATGGGTAAGTTTTTAAATAACCTCTGCTTATAGGGTCTCATAACTTAACTAGAGAATGTAGTGATCCCTTCACATGGTATTTTTTAAAAACATAGTCATAAAATTTGATTAGAAATATGCAGTTATACACACATGGAAGAGTGCTGCCCATGGCCTCTACATCAGTGCTTGCCTCCAGATCCCTGTCCTATTTGAGTTCCTGCCTTGACTTCCCTCAGCAAGTGAGTTGTAATCTGTAAAGCCCCTCCTTCCCAAAGATGTTTATAGTCAGTGTGTTTTATCATAGCATAGAAACTAAGACAAGCATACACTGCTTGTCTTATACACACATGCTCCTATATAAATTATTTGCCACACATTAGGTGAATAATTATTGTGCTGGCTAGTTTTATGTCATCTTGACACAAGCCATGGTTATAAAAGGGACTCTCAATTAAGAAAATGTCTCCATACACCAGGCCTATGGACAAGTCTGTGGTGCATTTTCTTAATAAGTTATTGATGTGTGAGGGCTCAGTTCATTGTGGATGGTGCCCGCTCTGGGCTGGCGGTTCTGGTACTCTAAGGCCATGGGAAGCAAGCCAGTAAAGCAGCACTCTTCCATGGCCTCTACATCAGTGTTTGCCTCCAGATCCCTGTCCTATTTGAGTTCCTGCCTTGACTTCCCTCGGCAAGTGAGTTGTAATCTGTAAAGCCCCTCCTTCCCAAAGACGTTTATAGTCAGTGTGTTTTATCATAGCATAGAAACTAAGACAAGCATACACTGCTTAATTAAACATCCTTTACTTCTATTTAAGGATGAACTGAAAAAAAAGCATATAAGCTATAACTAGGTGAAAATATTGATCAGATTAGAATGTTCAAGTCCACTAAGTACTGAACAGATAATTGGGATTAAAACCCATGTTCATTACTCAATATTCTTTCATTTCTGCTAAGCCATCTAATTAATTTTCAGCTTATTATACATTCCTTTTGTTGATAACTTTCTTTATATGAGTGCATTGGCTTCTTGGAAAATTTGCAGTCATAGGTTAGAGATGCCATAAGCCACAAGCTCTAAAGAAGCTTTTGAAATCACAGGGGTTCAGCATTCATTTGTTAATTATGAGCTTTTAGCATCACAGCAGTGAGTGGGAAATTCTTCTTATTTCACCTTTCCCTTTAGGTAGTTTAGTATATAAGAACAGCCAGTCATTACAATCTGTGGGACAAAATTAGAATTGCATAATGCACAACCACTGTCTCCTCCCTCTGAGACTTCCTGGGAGGGGAGCAGGCAATTTTTATACTATATTCTCTGTAATATGAAGAAAATAATTTAATTCATCTATGCTTCCGCTGTGTCGTGTACATACAGAATTTGTATTTGGTACAACTCGATCACAAAGGAATTCCATTACTAATTCAGCTTATTGTTGTATAAATTCAGCTATAACCCAGGCCATAAAATGATCCCAATAATATAACAAGTTCCCATAGGGAAAACCTGGTGGAGCATCTCAAGTGAGGACTATTTTTAGTTTCGGATAAAGGCTTTTACATCAAGGAGTTGTGCGCACACTGCATTAGTTGCCCCATTACCTACAATCAGTAACCTAATATTTAAGTATATTTTTTTTGCATCTCTGTCAGAGTGTACTGGTGAAATAATCATTACAAATAACTACCGTAATTGCCTTTGGAACTACTCTGGAGAGTTCATCTACCATATCCTTTAAGATCATTTGCCTAAAAAAGCTTCTACTTAAATGTGTCATTTAAAGATATGAATCCCTCTCTGTTCATAACTGCTTTTTACCTTTCAAGAATGTACCGGCTTTTAGCAAGCATGCATAGCTGAAGTCTGGGCATTTCTCGATGCTCAGGAGGAGGGAGATGGGTGTCCTTTGGTGCAGAGCCTGTTAAAAACTCAAAATTTCAAGCCGTCTTTTGATTCCCTCATTTTGACTTGTAAAAGAAAACATGATTATTTTCTTGGCACACAATAAGTTTGACACAATGAGTTAATTTCGAACCTCATTGTAATAATTGCTAAGCATGGGGATTTGCGGGGCATATGAGTTCTAAGACCAACTAGTGTTGCATTCTATCATGGGATTTGATTGGCTGCTGCTTGCTCAACATGATTCTCTCAACTTGCCAGGATCTAGAATCACCCAAAGGAGAAGCCTGGAAGCATGTGGTACCCAACCTGTAGGTCATGACCCCTTTGAGGGTCTAGGACCCTTTCATTGGGGTCACATATCAGATATTTACATTGTGATGCCCCAAAGTAGCAAAATTACAGTTAGGAAGTAGCAATGAAAAGAATGTTATGCTTAGGGGGAGTCAGCAGAGCACGGGGAACTGTGTTAAAGAGTCAGAGTTAGGAAGGTGAGAACCACTGGTCTAAGGGATTTCTAGTTTAGACTGAGTGGGAAGACTCACCTTAACTGTGGAAGCACTGTTCCTTGAGCTGGGGTCTCAGGCTGAACCAAAAGGAGAAAGGAAACTGAGGAGCTTTGTCACCACCCACTCTCGGCTTCCTAATTGTAGAAGCAGCAGCTGCCTCCTCCTGCCATCGCCTTGGGGGTCTCACCGTAATAGACGGTAACCCCAGGAATTATAACCCCAAAGATACTTTTCCTTCTGTAAATGGCCTTTGTCCTGTTTTTTTTTGTTGTTGTTGTTGTTGTTCCATCAAATTCATAAGTAATACACCCACCTTATACAAGTTTGTTTTGTGGAAAGGAAAGAATGAAGAAGTGGAGAGAGGGAGGGAAGGAAAAAAGGAAAGAAGGGAAAATGAAGGCTGGAGACAATGTCTGTCTGTCAGAGCTTCTGATTAATTTGATCAGAATGAGCACCATTAACCAGGATTTCCTAGTTCTTAAATCATGTGCAGCTTATAAGGATGCTCGGACAAGGGTTAGTCTTGCTGCATCAGGCTACTCACTGTTACCTCTTGATGAGCTGTTTCAGAAGGTGCGCAGACTTCAGTTTTGCCATGATTAGCTAGCAAGATGGCCCCTACTAACTAACTACCCAGTGCTCCTCAGATGCCCTCCAGTATTTCACAATAGCAGTGGACTCACCAAACCAGAGTTGGGCCAGTGTTTAAGTCAGTGGCTCTCAACCTTCCTAGTGCTAAGACCCCCTTCATACACAGAGTGCCTCAGGCTGTGATGACTCCAGCCATACAATATGTTCGTGGCTATTTAGCACGAATAGCTGTAATTCTGCTGCTGTTATGAGTCGTAAGTACTATCTGATATGCAGATAGACTTAGATAACTGTTGTGAAAGGGGATCATGACCCACAGGCTGAGAACCACTGCTTTCACGGAAAGCAATTATGAAGGATTGTCTGTAGTAAATTGAAAAGCCTAAGAATTACTCTGGATAGACTCGCAAACCGGTTTCAATGTTTGCCAATGCCACCTGGTCACTCTCCCTTTCTATTACTTGCCTGGCATGAGGCTTTGAGGACACTTGTCACCTATAGGAACAATAACCCTTTTATGTGGTGTTATGGTTTTTACCTGCAGCATAGGTGACAAATGCTGGAGAGAAAATCAAAAGCAACAAGAGCATACACTGATAGTAACGGGTAAGAGGAAACGGAATGTTGTCTTTTGAGGCGAAACTTAATAAAATACAAATTGTCCATTCCTGTTTCAGTTTCAGTTTCAGAAACGAAACTGTCCCTAGATTAAAAGATCACAGCTCCTCATTGAATCCTGTCTCTCTTAAGTGAAGCCTCTTTGGAAAGCGGTACAAACAGGATGGTAATTCTAGCTCTGAAATAAATGGTTAGGCTGTGCTCCAAGGGCTTTTCTGTGTCTTTCTGGTCGACTTTTAATGATTTTTTCATGAAAGGCAATTGATTCAAATGTTGCATTTCATCTTTTATTATTTTATTCAATAGTATATGATATTCTCTTCTGACACACTCCTTTCTGAGTGGTAGAAGTTATGGCAAATTGCCATTTCAATTATTTATTGTGATCTACTAATGCGGTATTGAATACATCAAAACTGGATAAATTAACTATTTCTATATTCTATTTCTATTGATGAAACTACAGGGAAATTTGCTAAAGTAATGAGAGATTTTATATTGCTTTTTAGTGAGTTAATATGTTTTGTAATATTCCTAAAAAAAAAAAAACTAAGATCTTAGTCACTATAGTCAAGTGTGGCTGTTTATATTTCATCTAATCTATATATAATCTTTGTTCTATTTGGGGTCAAACACATTATGTTCAAACACTGAGAAGATACCACAGAAAGATGAAGGGAAAGAGGAAAAGAAGATGGGAAGAGAGGAAGCAGATGGGGAGGAAGGAGAGTCAAAGATGCTGTGGAGGAAGAAATTCTTGAGCACTGGTCATTTTATAAGTGGCCAGAGTGTCTTCAGCTCACGTGAACTAAGGGGCAAGCACTCATCATGTGATCAAGAAGAGTGTAGATGAATCTGAATGTAGGATTTCCTGAGATAGATAAATACTGCTAGCTGGAAAGAGAAAGAATGTCTGGTTGTAAAATCTGTCCAAAGAGAATTAAAAATAGCTCAAGTACAGAATTTGTTCAAGCAGGAATGTAGACTCATGGATCTCCCAAATCTTCCACAACTTAATGCTGCATCATTAACATTTCTTTAGTCTTCCCTTATGTCCAGCCAAGTTCCTTGAGAGGAAGTAGAATTTCTCTGGACACTTTTGAGTGTCAGTCTTGGGCTGTCCCCTGGGTACAGGCCTTTCTGGTTTCTTCCACAGACATGTCAGCATATTAATGCATTCTTTGGCTCCAAGTGACCTTCTCTCCCTTTATTTCCTCATTTGCCATTCATATCCTGGCTTCCCTTGGCCTGCATATTAGTCCCCTGGGCCCTGCATAAGTGCTTCCAGGGCATGCTTCGAACTGCACAGTGACTGGGCTATGACTAAGGTACTTTGCTATTATGAAGCAGCTGTGCTTAGACTTCTGCAACATTGCCTCTAGGAGCGGAGGAGGGCAGAATGTCCAGTAAAGGACAGACGTACTAAAAGAGGCCTAAGAGCTCAGTGGCCGAGAGAGCTACCTCCTTTCTGTGCACTGCACACATAAGTCATCCGTCACTTTCAGAACATTTCAAGGAAGGGAGGGGGAGAGGCCTCCATGAGGGTGCTTTTTAGATAGAAGGGGAGCCATGAAAATAATGCCTGTGAGAGACAGAGGCTAAATGGCCACAAAGAGGGCTAAGAAGATTGAAGTCTAGGCTATGGGTAAAGGTTCTCTTCACTAAAGGGTATACTCAGTCTTAAAAGCAAGCTAAAAACATCATTAAACGAAGAAAATGTGAGTCAGGAGAAGCCCAGAGGTCTCAAGGAGTAGGCGATAGATATCTTTAATACCATGTGGTTGGGTTTTTGTGGCTGATGCCAGATTGTCTTTACCAGGATGTCAGGAGAATAAGAGCTCTTTAGCAACTAGCATTTTCTTCCTGAGACAAATCACCCGCCCTCCCTGCGCCTCAGTGTCCTCGTCTATATAAAGGGTTAATAATAATTCTCAGCAAATCCAGTTCTCAGCACCCCTCCGGACACTCTTAAACTGTGAAGTCTGGGACACACGAAGTAATTGGAGCCTTTCCCTCCTTGTGTGAATGGACCATGGTTCAACATTGGTCTCCTGCAAATGCTGGTAGAGGGGTTACCAAGAGCAAGAGTCATCTCTTCTCCAAGCCTCTGCTTGCATCACTTCCTAGCAGCCTCTGGGAAAATGTTCAGAGCCATGTCAAAGGGGCTAACCAAGGCTGAGAGTACAGAGAAGGACCAATTTTTGGCATAGTAGCTTAAAGGAATCTGTGGCTTCATTCTTCATTGAACCTAGAGTAAACCAAACAAAAACTCTGCTTAAAACCACTGAAAGTCATCCTAAGGCTAAGGAGCAAGAGATTCACTTACTATATAAATCTAGTGATGTGGGAACCACTGATACTTGAATTAAGACTTCCCTTGCCCACTCCCTTCCAATCTCACTCCAGATTAGTGTGGCCAGGAGCACTCCCCATAGGTCTTATCAGGAGGTATTTTTCCAGGGAGGAATAATTCCAGCATTTTTAACTCCACCTTCCCTACTTCTCATCTACTGTTTTAAGGCTAAATCCCAGAGTAGTACAATAGTTACGAGTGGAATGGGGACTCTCGACAAATCAAATCCCCCTCTGTCATTAAATGGAATGCCTGCCTTAGGCAGAGCATGCTGGGAATATTAAGACCTTGTTCCCATTGCTCAGGCTCCTGAGGTGCTTTACTCTGGGGAGTGATAAGCCTAGGGGAGATCAGATTACTGAGTACCCCTCTTTCCCACTGAGCATAGTTCCTTCATTGGGGGCACCCATCAGTTACTATGTCATTGGCCCCATTCCCTCCTCCTGAGCCTGGCCCGGAGATTTGGCCAGGAGGAAAAGCAGCTCATAAAATAAATAGTTCTTAATGTCCTCCTAGACTCCCTGACATCATTAGTGATTGCTCTCGGGAAAGTTCAATGCTGAGACTGACCTCCAGAAGTGCAAAAGCTGTGGATACAGGCAGAACTGCATACTAGGTTGCAGAGGAGCATTCAATCAGGCTGGGGCCAGGAATGTGCCTTAGGGAAGGAGCTGGGAAGTTTTCTGCTGCCATCAGAGCAAATGTAGAACACTGTACTTTGAACTATGCTTTCAATGGCATGGAGGCCTAATTATATTAGTTTATGGAGCCCCTAAAGTTTTCCTGAAAGCAGTACAGCCATTAACCACCACCTAGTGGACTTTAACATCTGAGTGTGATCAAAGAAAGAGAACACTACTGATGTCAAACCAAAGTTAAGATATACACAAAGATGTTCTTCTCTGGGAACAGAACTTAGGCATGTTTGGATATCTAAGTTTATGGAGGAAATAAATTTTATTTAAAAATGATCTAGGCAATTATTAAACATAATCAATTCATAATAGAAAGCCCAAATTCTATTCATGTCAGGCTCAAGGACCTTCGCACCCACACAATATGACTGAAAGGAGAGAGGCAAAGATGGAGGGGAATTCTCCTGCTCAGCTAGAAGGAGGCAGAGGATGAAAGGATCTTAGAAGCTGAAGCTTTGGAAAAAACAATGCACATATTTTGATAGATGAGAAAGATCTAAAATATTAAGTTTTTGTTTTTCCTAATCTTTATTCCTAGAAAAATTTGTAACGTCATGTTTTCTAATGTAAATGAAATAATTAAAATAAACTTATTTAAAAAAAATTGACTGCTTCCTGATGGCAAAATAAAGGACTCAGAGTTACTAGGTACCATCTGAGATCTGTCTTCCAGCAAAAATCCCAAGACATAGACAGAAAAAGCTAAGCACATCTATTTACATGAAAAAAACAAATGAGCAAAATCCAAAACAAGTGTGTTCTAAGTGTGTTCTGTTGTTAAATTGCAGGGCAGGGGTAGGGATGGTGGAGGGTGATCTTAAAATAGGTAATTGCCATCAACAAATCAATCATATCCTTCAAGGATACAAATCTGTATACCATTTTTATTTCTTCTTCTTTCTTCTTCTTCTTCTTCTTCTTCTTCTTCTTCTTCTTCTTCTTCTTCTTCTTCTTCTTCTTCTTCTTCTTCGTCCTCCTCCTCTCTTCCTCCCCTTCCTTCCTCCTCCTCCTCACCCTCCTTTTCCTCCTCATTCTTCTTTTTTCTTTTACCTCTAAGTGATATCTCTACATCCAGATTCCATTCCCTATGCATCTTTTCGTCTTTCTTTTTTTAAGTTTTTTTCAAGACAGGATTTCTCTGTATAGCCCCGGCTGTCCCAGAACTCACTCTGTAGACCAGGCTGGCCTCGAACTCGGAAATCCACCTGCCTCTGCCTCCCAAGCCACCACTGCCCGGCTCCCTATGCATCTTAATGAATTAAGACTTCCTGTCAACTACAACTCTACCTATCAGTCAATCTTTTTGAAATTTCTATTCTTCCCAAAATTGACCTCTGACTAAGCCTAGCCAAAGATTCACTGCATCTGTATCACAATGTCGCCGCTCCGGATGTCAGGGTGCAACAATGCCTTGAGAGACATTTCACTTCCAAATGAGAATTCTGAGACCTTTAGCACCTCTCTTATCAATTGTGGAAGCCATGTTCTTCTGAGTCCCCCTCCCACCTTCACTAACAACTGCACTCTGGTCTATCTTTATCTCTTACCTGGATCACTTTAAAATCTCCAAAATAGCTACGCACATTATGGACATTGTCCTACCTGGTGTCTAGTTTCAATGGCCTGCCTAGAAACATCTTTTGAAACTCATTCACATTTAATCATGACTTGGCCTTTGTTTACTAAAATTCAAAGATGAGGGGAGAGTCCTCTACCCACAGTAGCGCCTCCCTTAGCTGCCTATTTCAGGTTTTGTTCCGGGAAGGTATCTCCAGAGAAGATTCTCTGTCATCAAAGGGCAGTCCACTCTCTGCTCACTCTCTCTGCTCTGGACTTTATTCAGATATGTGCACTACCCTTTGTCTCAGGATGCCCTGCTTATGTAGGAAATAGATCCTTCTTTGATAATGACAAGGGGGTCATGCTAGGAGTTTCCTAATCAGAATTGAACATTCAGGAGGAAATCTCCATGTCATAGTACGGATCCCTTTCATAACGAGGTCACAGTCAATCTATGGCTTCCATTCCATTTGCTTCTGAGATCAGATCTGCAATCTTTATATTTTCTATGCAGTTCTGTAAAGCATACTCTCCCCTAACTCCTTCTGCCACACCACACTTGCTCCCCATTCCCCACCACACACGAACCTGTCACACCCTCCACCTGAAATCCATACTTCTACCACACATTACCTAGTTTTCCCTCAAAGAATCTTTCTAACTCTACTCAAAATCACTTTCTCAGAAAGTGTGTCACTGAATCACTATCCTCTTGAAAAGGCAGAAGGACTTTTTTCTTAATTGCACTGATTTTGTTTTAAACTTTGTATGGACTTGGTAATTCTTTGATGAACATTTTTTTTCTCTGCTAAATTGTGGGTACGGTGAGAATTTAGTTTCGTGGGTGCTATTCACCCATGTATCTTTTAGTGCCTAGGCAATTGATTGTCCCATATGAGCCGCTCTGATAAGTATTTTAAGTGTGGGCTAAATGAAGAGCCTCAGCATCTGATATATGCAATTTCAAAGGTAGCATAAACTAGGATTTGCTATTGTAATATTGTCTTCCATAACATATACACTAGCTATAGGTATCCATGAATGTCAGTGCCATAAGAAGGTTGATTTCTCCCTCACTCCGAATTCCTCTTGTGTTGTAACTAGAAACTCAGTCTGACTCTGAGCTGGAAGCTGATGGAAACTATTACCTGAAACATTGTTTAACATTATTTTCAGTGTCAAGAATAGTTTAACATTGTTGACTAATACACCAACTGGGAAATGAAGTACTTCATCCCCATATACAACCCAGGAGCAACATATACAGTCAGGAGGAACCCCATGGCTTTCCGTACATTTAAGGGAAGCAGTAGATGTCATTTTCTCATATGCAAAGAAAAAATAATCAGAAACATATGGCCATTCATTTCGAGACTTCCCATAAGCATACTGGTATAGTTCTGATTATGACTAGGGTTAAAACTATTTGAAGGGATGACAGAATATTTCAAGAAAGCATGATAAATGACTTTACTTAAGGGATGTGATTTGGACAGTCTAGGTATTTGTAGTAAAAGAAACTGCAGATATGGTAAGTAAAGTCTATATGAATATGTGAGGCACAGTGGTGATGTTCCCAGATTTGCTAAAGAGTCACAGGGCATATTAGAAGGATAAGTTTGACTTTATTCACACTCATGATCTTCTCAAACATATTATCATAATGAGGAAATATCCTCATAATATTCAATATGTGGCTTGGGACAATAGCTCAAAGCCACTGTACTCTTTCAGCATTCAAGTTTCTAGTTGTCAACTGCTCCCCACACAGCCAGGCTTTGATGATTGGCCTGATGCCTCAGAAAAAGCTAAGTCTGACATATCAGATGAAGCTGCTTATAATCTCTCTTTTCATCCCAATGTTTTTCCATGAGCAAGCGGATGCTAGTGATCCTGCCAGGGTGTAAGCTAAATGTCTTTAATCTCACCTGTAATTGATACTTCCAGGTACTTAATTGAGAGGAAAGACTCTTACATAAAGTGAAAGTTGGTATAGAATAATAAGCTTTGTGGAAGCTTGAATCCAGTTGATGGATCCTATTCAGCAAATCTATCCCTAGGAGTTAGGTCCACTTAGTCAAGCCATTTAACATGTTTTCTCCAGTACTGCATCTGTGTTGAAAAGGTTGTCACACCATTACAGCATCAGGAACAGAGAACAGAAATTTTCAAGGGGAAGTTTCATGAGAGCAAAAGTATCTTCTCAGACACAGCCAAGAATTGGCAGCAGAGCGGCCATCAGTGTGGTGAGCTACTTTAAGCTTTTCCTTGATCTTGAAGGAAGTACAATGTTCAGTATGGTCTCCTGTCAGTCTGCACCACCTCAAACTGCACCTACTGTTCTCAAGGCTTTGATATCAGAGCAAACCATTTATCATTCCCAGTAGTGATGGTTTGTGGTTATGGAGTGGAACATGAGTCACTAGTCTACATATTCATGTGTTCAAGTCCCACTCCCATTGAAAGTACATTTGTAGGTACAGCTTTTAGGGTTCAATTAAGGTATAATACAGGTGGATTTTTAAAGATGAGTAAGTGGAGACTGGGCTTCCCAGTTGGCATACATAGAGGGAAGGCCCTATGAAGACTCAGTAGAAAGATTGCCATTGGCCACCTAGACGTAAGCCTCGCTAAGACCGAACATGTCGGCTCCCTAATCTCAAACGTTCTGTCCCCAGGACTGTAAGAAAAAAAAATGTTACTTAAGCCCCTACTCCTTAGTGTATGATATTTTCTGATGACAATTTGTGCTGATTAAGACTTACCTAAAAACACAGGTAATATGCTTGGGAGGGTGGCTCCTGCTTGTACTATCAGTGAGATAGGATGTACACCATGAGCTTGGGACCATCCTGGGCTAGAGACCAAATCCCTGTCTCAAAATCAACCAACCAACCAACCAACCAACAAACTCAACACTAAAAACAAAGGTACTGCTAGAGTTTATGCAGTGGTGTTGATGTTAGCTAACACTAGTTTATTCTCATTCCTAGCTCCTTATTTGATAGCATTCTGTTGAGGAATTCCACATAGCAAATGGGATAGACCTAAAGAGCTTAGATTGTGGGCTTTGCTTCTTCTAACCAGATGGCCTTCTGAAGATGACTTAGTTTTTCTGTCTGAGCAGAGACTATCACAGTGCTGGCTGCCCCTGGGAGCTCTTGTGTGGATTAAGAAGATATGCATGCAAATGTGCCTGGGGCTTTGTCAGCCTTCCTGCATGGTATTTACTATCTTCCTTGGAGATTGGCAGAGCTTCAGAATTTGCATTATCAAATGAAGAAATGGTGTTTCCAGAAAACCCTTGTACCCTATAAAGAAGCAAATAGAGCAATTTCTCCCCAAACACAGGACTCTAACCTTGCCCTCCCAATCCCTTCTTACTTTTGCTTTAGAATTACAAGACAGAAGCTTTGTCCATTATTTTTCAAAATGGACATCTAAATGTTTATTGTTTCAAAAACAAACAAAATAAGCAAAAAAAGCAAAACAAAACAAAAAACCAAAACAAATGAAAATCCTAGGATTCACCCTCTCCCTGTAAATGCCTTATTTGAGTCATGAAATTAAGAGCTGGTTGTAACTACTAGTGTGCAGTGAAACAGAGCTGAAGAGTGAGGGTTTCTTTGGGGGGAGGATTGTTTTGCTTTTTATTTTTCTTAGTGCTATTAAGTAGTGCATTAGAATTAAGTCATAGTCTTGCATCATTGATTTTGTGGAACAATGTGAAGGTGGGAACTTAGACCATTGCCCATACTGGTAGCCATATACTTTCTTAAATTTGCATGTAGACAAAACTGTTCTGAGCAGCAGCCCTGCTCAAACTTTAATGAATGAATCACACCTGAAGGTCACATTAAAATGCAGGTTCTGCTGCAGGAAGCCCTGGAGGGACCTGGACTTCACTCTGACCTTCTCCCAGATGGTGTCAGTTGGCTGAGCCTTGACCATTCTCTCTGAATGGCCTAGAAGGAGCTGATTTTATTAACAATGACTTGGAAGATTTTTTTTACTAAGAGTTTTGTCCTGTTTGTTTTCTCATTTTGTATTTACAAATGTATTCTAGATGCAGGATATGGAAAGACTATTAAAATCCCACTTGGGAAGACTCAAATTGCTTCAATTACTTTCTCCATATGTTAAGCACAGGTAACTCATTTACAAGCCCCTTTATACCAACTCTTTTATAGTCTGCCCCTTTCCCATCAAATGAGAATGTATATCCCTATGATTTTTTTGTTTGTTTCTACCATCAGAATACATTAAATCACCTCCTCCTTCCTGAGAACTCTTCCTATGTTTTGACTTCGATTGTTTTCTTTAAAAGGAAAAATGTATATAGTTAGCCCTGAACCACATATGAGTGGCTATGGTACAGGATCACGGAATCAAGCCTGCCTCTGCTACCCAAGTGCTGGGATCCAAGGTGTGTGCCATCACACTTGGCCTAGTTTTTAACAAAAATTTCAAAAACAACACTAGGAGGGGAAAGCAGCCTATTCCATAAACGGCCTTGGGGAAACTGGATAAACACCTGTAGAATATTTAAAATAGATCCATATCTGTCTCTCTGCAAATTAATTCTAAGTGAATCAAAATCTCTAACTTAAATCCTGAAATGCTCAAGAAGAACATAGGAAATGCTCTCTGAGAGTCACATATAAGCAGGAACTTTCTGAGCAGGGCTCCTAGCACAGGAAATAGCCTCAAGATTTAACAAAAGGGACTGGCTGAAGAGCTTTTTCACAGTAAGAGATATTATCAGCTGAGGAAATAGCATACACCAAAGAGAAAAAATTGTAATTGTGCTAATTCTCTTTCTCTATTTTTCTTTTATTGAAAATAGATTCTTTTTCACCTGGTACATTCTAATTATGGATTCCCTTCCCCCCACTCCTCTGAGGAGAAAATTTTTGTGAGTTATACTTTAAAAAGGGAGTTGATATCTAGACTATATAAAAAATGGAAAAAATAAAACAACAAAAATATAAATATAGCAGTTAATTCATGAGCTAATGAACTGAAGAAAACCACAGACATACGAGTATGCTAGAAAATGTTCACTATCCTTAGCCTGGACAGAAATGCACATTAAAACTACTCTGAGCATAGGGTTGAGAGGTAAATATTTCAGCCCATAAGAGCGCTTGCTGTTTTTGCAGAGGTATTGTATTAAGTTGCATGTCTGTCAGCTCACAACTTCCTGTAAGTCCACCTCCAAGGGATCTAGCACCCTGTTGGCCTCTAGGGGGTTGCCACACACAAAGGCACATACAGCACATACAGTAGTACATGCTCTTAGAGAAAAATAAAATAAACAAAAATTACCTTGAGGTGAAAGCTGTATGGCAGTTGGTGGTAGACTCAGTTCCTTCTGGGGTATGGCCTCGCACAGACTGCCCATGCTGCAGTACATAGCCCAATAGCATGCATGAAGCCACAGCTCTAAAGGAACTCAGTGAGCATATAAACATAAAAAAGAAAGAGAGAGAGAAGATAAAAAATTGGGAGGGAGTGTGATGGAAGGGGTTTTTGAGATAAGTTTGAAATGGGATAGAGAGTAGATCTGAACAAAATAAATTGTACATATGTATGAGATTCTGAATAACAAGATAGATTATATATAATATATATGCATATACATTCACATGTATGTGTGCATTTAAAATATATAGATTTAAACATATATGTTATATATATATGTGTGTGTGTGTGTGTGTGTGTGTGTGTGTGTGTATTCCGCGGTGTGATAGGGGAATATAGAAGCATGGTTATGATCAAAATATTAAGTAATGTTTTAAATATTAAGTAAAAATATAAAAACACTGCCGTGAGAAAGGACAAGAGATTGTGTGTGAGAGGCGTTGGAAAGAATCTGAGAGGGGTTTGGGAAGGAGAAGGAATACGACCAAAATATATTCTAGTATAAAAACCTGAAGATTTCATCTCATGCTGCCAGTCTGAAGGGCTATCATCAAGAAGAAGGAACAACAGTAAATTTGAGGAAGGATGTGGAGAAAAAGGAAATGCTTATCCCCATAAGGTAGGAGGGGGATTACCTCGTCCAGCCATCAGAGAAGTCTATGTGGAAGATGTTCAAAAAGCTGAACCGTATGTCACAGCAGCCCTCTCGCTCCCGCTTCGGCCACACACCACAGGGGGCTCTGTCTTATCGCAGACATACTTGCATATGCACGTTCATTGCTACTTTATTCAGAGCAACAAGGAGACGCAGTCCAGACAGCTGTGGACAGGTGAATGAATAATGGAACTGTGGTCCGTAGACACGATGGCCTTCTATGCCTCAGTATTGGAAAGTGAAGTCTTGAAAGTTTAGGACAACCTCCAGGTTTTAGCTCACATGTAGATCCTCACTTGTGATGTACATGTATCTGTACATGAGCGCGCATGGATAGGCTATGACAGTGACTATGAGGAGGATGCGCAAGGCGGGATAAACAGGTGTTGGGGAAGTGGGAGACATCAAAATATTACATGCGACATGGCGGGAAGGGAGGACCTGGGGTGGGAGGACAGTACAGGGGAGGAGGGAAGATGAGAGGAGGGGAAGATGAGAATCAGCAAAAGCAAATTGTGTTTGAAAATGCTCTTATTCATGTTAAAACTAGTACTGTGTATGCTAATTCCAAACTTTTAATTCGTAAAAACCAAAAAAATAACATTAGCCATCATAATCCAAGTCTGATTTTTCTATTTTTTTTCTCTCTATGGCTGATGTAACACTAACATGTAGCATTTAACTTGGGTATAATAGCTAAAATTAAAATAATGAAGAACAAAGTCTATGGCCTATGGTAGTCCACTTAAAGGATGAAGGAACAAGCATTTCGACCCTCCTCCTCAAGTATCCTCTGTAATAAGCCTAGCGACAGTTCCCTTATGTGTCGTGGTCATTTATGATTAATGTCTAAAAATTATTTGAGATATATTTATTATTATTTTAATTCTTATTCTGGCTAGTTTTCTCTTACAGTTACAACCTCGTGTGGGGTGGGTAGTTTGAATTTTAGGAAAAATGATCTTTAATGTACAAATTACTATAATTAGGATTTGCAACTAATGCTTTTATTTGTCCTGTTATTTTTGCTTTATGCTATACTCATGTTTGAGGACACAAACAGGGAGTCACATAACAGGAGAAGTCAAGTCAGATGACATCATCATTTTAAATGTCTCCGCCAAATAAAAATGTCCTTTTCTCTGTGACAGATATTAGTGAGAGGGACAGGAAGAAAAAGCTAGACTTGTAAGAGAGAAGGATTTTATAGATTTTATAGACATCATGAATCTCTTTTATTTTACAATTATAAAGAAAAATGGGGTCCCATTAGGAAATACTTTGTACCATGGACCATCTACTTTCTTACTGGAAAACCAAGATTATTGTTTAAGTCTTTTTCAAACCCTGGCTCTACAAAATCATGAAACACACTGAAAAACATTTGATCAGGAATCATACATTCCTAAGACAGTGTTTGCCAACCTGAGTGTCACAATCCCTTTGAAGGGTTGAGCGACCCTTTCACAGGGGTCATGCATCAGATATTTACATTATGGTTCATAACAGTAGCAAAATTACAGTTATAAAGTCATAACAAAATAATTTTATGGTTGGGGGTCACCACAATATGAGGAATTGGATTAAAGGGTCACAGCATTACAAAAGTTGAGAACCACTGTTCCTAAGTTATAGCCCCAAGTTACAAGTTTTCTCTTTTTGTTAAAATAAAATATTTTTCTAATACCCTCATTGTGATAGGAGTCTGTCTTAGGGTTATATTATTTTTTATTGGTTATTTTATTTATTTACATTTCAAATGTTATCCCCCTTCCCAGTTTCCCCTCAGCAATCCACCTATTCCCTACCCCATCCCCTGCTTCTATGAGGCTTCTCCCCCACCTACACATCCACTTCTGTCTCACAGCCCTAGCATCTTCTGTTACATATGTGGCTGGAGCCATGGGTTCCTCCATGTTTACTCTTTGGTTGGTAGTTTAGTCATTGGGAGCTCTGAGGGGGTTGGTTAATATTGTTCTTCCTGTGGGGTTGCAAACCCCTTCAGCTCCTTCAGTCCTTCACCTAACTCCTCCATTGTGGTCCCAGTGCTCAGTTCGACGGTTCGCTGTGATCATACATTATTATTTTAATAAATTTTCTTGTTCTAAAATTTGAATTCTACTATGTACACCTGCAGTGAGATCTCTTTTAGCTCTAGCATCTGGCCAAATCTGGTAAAACACCACCAACAAAATACCATGTATGTTGTCATGTGAGACTGTTGCACATTTGGTAGAGAAAGAGTCAAGCCCAAATCTTTGGATATACCTAACAAGAATCAATAAAGCAGTTCTTCTAAGGTGGTCTGAAGACCAAGTGTAGCACAGGGCTTTTAGTATCTCCCATGCCTTACGGTACTGGATTTATCATATGGAATTTGAGTCTTCCAGATTATTCCTATAAAGTAAGTCCCTCCCAAACTGTGGAGCTTCTAGACATTTTTACATAACAGGTAGCAATCAGGATATGTTATACTATGACAGGAAATATAACTATGATGGGTAGACCATCATATTTAGCAACCTGTTGTATATCAGAATTTTAATGTCAATACTAACAATTTATTTTGGTTAATATTTTTTCTTAGTAGGGAGCTTTTACTGTTTTGAATACTCGGAGTTTGGATTTAAGACAGAGTTACCTCAAATATTCTTTTGGAGATTTAACACAGGTCTTTGCTAATCTAAAACCTAAATTTTAATAAATTACATTACATAATGAAAGATTTTTTTATGAAATTAGTGAAAAAATATTTCTGAAACATGAGGCCTTTAAGTAGGAATTTAGAATAAACAAATACAAGAGAAACATGGCTAACATGTTTGTGCTTTCACTGAAACCAAGACTAGTAATAATTCTGTCATCTAGGAAAATAGACCAGGGAAAATTCCAACTATCTTACACAATTTTTAAAATACATCAATATGAAAGGATTTGAGAAATGTTTTGTGGGAGTAGGAGTTGGTGGAATTTTAGAGGGCTTAAGAGTTCAATTACTTGTGGTTTTCAGTTGTTGACATAATTGGTGGTATGTTCAATGTTTCCAAAGCCCAAGATGGATGTGTTTGTAGAGGCTAGCACAAGTTCGAAGTGAGAAGCTCAAAGGCAAGAATTTGTTTTGTGAAGTCTCACCACACAAGAGGTAATTAGAAGTAGTTTCCTTTCCATATCTCCCATGTGATTTTCTTTCTAAGCTGAGAAAATGACCTGGTTTTAGCTCTTGTTCGTTTAGCTCTTTGTCTTTTGGGAGCTCATATTGATTCCAGGAACAGGAAGAAGTCATGATTTCTATTACCTCCACTTTCTACTTCTTAATCCCCAAATCAAGCCTGAAGCTTTCCCCTGACATTGCTCCATCTGTCTTTCTTTTCTTGGAACAGTTTTAGTCATCAATTGAGCCCTTCAGAATCACATTCCTATCAGCACCTATCATTCAGAAAGACTTCCCAAGTCCTGCCTTGCATGTCCAACAAATGGTATTTATAACATGCCAGCCCTTTAAACTCAATAAATTGAAAGGTTAAGTTCTCATACTCAACTTTCAGACTTCACGCGTACCTCATACTTAACTCCAGAGGCCAGGCTGTCAATCACCAGGCTATCACGCTTACCCTCTCAGAAATCCCATGAGTCTATTTAGTGTAAAATTAGCACTCTTTTTTTTTTCTAGTATTGAAACCCTGTCTCTCAATAAACTTCTCTCTTACTTATTTTCCATTGATTTTAAAATACGTGGCTCACTAATAGTAGACTGAATTATTGTGTTCTGTTTCTAAAACAAAAATTGAAATCAGCAGCCCGTATATAGTTTTCATCCCCAGTGAAACGCCTAGTACAATTTTAGTTTTTTTTCAAATGCTGTAATTCTCTCAAGGCCTATATGAAGTACTATATCCCTTGTGGCATATACTCTGGTCCTAGATGTGAAAGCTCTGTTTGCTCTTCTTCATTGCTGTCATAGACATTCTATCTTGTCCAGATGATATCATATAGTTTGTCCCACCCATATTATCAGATCTAATCAGAAAGTTGCTACCATCAAAACGAGGAAGCTTCACTTTTTATCCATATTACCCCCAAATTCCACTACTAGGAGATCATTGCCAGTAGCATAATTGCTTTAAAGAGTTTGGGCACAATGCTAGCTAATTCAAACGCATATAGAAGTGAACTGAAATTGTTCATGATGACTTCTCAGCCACTTAGAACCTTTATGACCCTCCCATGTCATCTTGGCCATGAGGTCTCCATTTGCTCATATTTCTTCTCTTGTCTATTCCTCCAGGTTTCATAATCTGTGAAATACCAGAGTTAGCTTTTCTGCTTTATGCTAGCTAAATATGTCATAATTTAAGAAAAGCGTTATTGCCTGTCTAAATCGCATAAGAGAATTTCATCTTCTAGAATCAGGTAGATATTTAAATGTTTTCCATTAGGCTTGATAATGCATCTGTCCCTCAGAGCCCTGCAGGCTTAATGTCGTTTTTGGCTAATGTGTTTGAATAAAAATGGCTCCCATAGGCCGACAATGAGTGGCACCATTAGAAGGTGTGGCCTTGTTCATTAAAGGTGAATTATGGTACTGGGGGTGGTGGTGGCAGGCTATGAGGTTTCAGACCCTCAAGCCAGGCCTAGTGACTCCCTGTCTCTTTCTGCTGCATATGGATCCAGATGTACAAGTCTCAGCTACCTCTGTGGCACCATATCTGCCTACCTGCTGCTATGCTACCCACCATGGTGCTAATGGGCAAAGCCTCAAAAGCATAAACCAGCCCCAGTTAAATGTTTTTGTTCATAAGAGTTGTTGTGGTTAGAGTGTCTCTTCACAGCAATAAAACCCTAACTAGTACAGCTAACTAGTAAATGCGAGCTAATTTTCATATCCATAGCTTTTTAGGCTAGACAAAGTTATTACTCATTTCTTTTTCTGTGTTTCATCTTTTTTTTCTGTCTAGCTTGAAGACACAAGGGGAGGGTATGTAGCTTCACACAGTTTCTTAATTCCAATGTGACACATATAAATGTTTAAACTATTTTAATGTATCATATATGACTTAGGGTTGTTTGGGCAAGTTGTTTTCCTTGGGAACCTTTTTTTTTTCTAACCTACCAGTGAGTATAATAATATGACCTCATCCAAACGTGAAGGCTCCAGCCATTTCTTTAAAGTCCTTTACTGATGACACACAGTAGGATGCCTACTCTCAGTACAAATGTAAAATGTTTGCTGAATGTAAAATGATTCCTCCAGTGAACGTTTTTAAACGTAGAGATGAGCCTGATTTTTTTATTGCAGGATCCCCAAAGCTATTCAGTGCTATGATTTTCCTTTCTCAATATCGCTCTGTTTACTCTGGAGGCAGTTCCACAGAGTTCTACCCTTAATTGAAGAGACAGAAAATCACGACTTTGAAACTTAAAAGTACGGAGAGCAAAAGACACATTAGCTCAGAGACAAATCAGTAATTATGGAAGTACCTTCTCAAACTGTAATGTTTTCCTCTGCCTTAGTGCTAGCAATCAAAACTACTGAATTAATCTGAAGCAGGGTCAGGACTTTAAATATGAGGAAAATCGCTCGAATCTGAGACATTATATGTACAGTACAAGATGTTCCAGCAACAAATTCTCTGAATCCTGTTTAGGACCAATGATGTAGAGAGCAGATGCCCTCCTCCAGGCCTCCAGATTAATATTTGGCACGGCTGCAGATCTCTGCTGCTCATGTAGAGAGGCCTCAGAATTTCTTGAAGAGCCAGGCTCTGCTCCGGGTCTGGGGAGTGGGAGGTAGTTAATGGAGTGTAGACATTGTCTGTGTGCTTAGGATTACCTAGTGCCCTTCTGGAGAAGTATTCTCTAGAGGTTTTTCGATTTTAACCAACCTCTTTAGCTGAAATGTATTTTCTGCCATGTATGAATTTTCAAAGTCCACTAGGTTTTATTTGATACACACAATCTTTCCAGACTCCCCTAAGGTGGAATCAATAACCATATCTTCCAATATGCTCCCATCATGTAAGCATGTAAGCACTTAAACAACCTTCGTTTGCCAAAATGGTGGTTACCAGGTGTTGTACTGCAAAGTTGAAATCAGATTGCAACTAACCAACTGTTTGATCTTGGGCAAGTTATTTAACCCCATTGAAGCAACAGTTTTTACACCTATGAAATGAGCTTAGAAATAGTAGCAACCTTGTGACTTTTCAAACATTGAATGTGATGATCCAGATGAAATTCTTAAATGGCACCTGTTACATAGTTAGCTCTTACAGCCATCTCTCATGGACAGCTCTTGCCATACTCGGTAGGAAGCTGTTCTGTAGCACTGTCCATAAAATTCATAGTTCTTTATTGATTTAAGGTAGTAATCAATACATGATCTGTATAAAATTAGTAGTATCTTATATAAGTGTACACATTCAGATAACTTCTGTAGAAATCATTCAGATAGAAACGTGGACATGATCGTGAACATAATTTAAAATTTAACATGTATACATGTGTAACTATTCTGATTGGTTCTCTTTCCTTTGCAAAGCATTGCAAAGGAAATGTTTCCCAGGAAATCAGACATGTTTCCCAAACACTATCTAACTTACAATTGGAAAATAAAATATGGACAATTTCATTTCAGTGCAGTCTATCTTACTGACCTTGAAAGCTGCAAAAGGAAACAGGAGGAAATATTAAGAAACTACAAAATGCTAGAAATCTTTCCCAGGTGTCACTAGCCTCACTGTGGCCCTCCATATAGAAGGGTTTCCCTGTCATGCCCCTTGCCTGGAGCTGGAGGTTACCATGGCTTCATAAACAAGACGAAATCTTGTTTGGTCCCTGCTTCTGTGCAGTATTTCTAAGAAGAATTATTTCTTTCAATGACTCTAAATAAAATCGCTGCTGCCCTTTCAGAATTCAGAGAGCAGAGAGTTCTTTGGGTACTTGCTCTGCTGTACTGTTGGTTTTCTGGTTTTCAGTGCAAATATGCTTAGGATTGCTCAGGCCCCAGGTTGATGATAGTGATTCCAGTGTTAGTTTTCTTTATTTTTATATATATGGTCTTTGGTTGGTAACTTAGTCTCTGGGAGCTCCCAGGGGTCTGGGTTAGTTGACACTGTTGGTCTCCTATGGAGTTGCCATGCCCTTCAGCTCCTTCTATCCTTCCCCTAACTCTTCCACAGGGGTCCCCAACCTCAGTCAAATGGTTCACTGTAAGTATCTGCATTTGTCTCAGTCAGCTCTTGGTAGAGCCTCTCAGAGGGCACCCATGCTAGGCTAGGATCCTGTCTGTAAGCATAACATAGCATCAACAATAGTGTCAGAATTTGATAACTGCCCATGGGATGAATCCCAAGGTTGGTTGGCCACTGGATGACCTTTCCTTCAGTCCAAGCTCCAGTTTTTTATCCCTGTATTTCTTTTAGACAGGAACAATTCTAGGTCAAAAATTTTGAAGATGGGTTGGTGACCTCATCCATCCCCTGTGTTAGTTTTCTAAGGCTGTGTTATCTTGAGTTTCCAAGCATCTGGGTGGCTTAAGCGAGGACATTTACTCCATGGCAGGCCTGGAATTCTGAGGCTGGAAGTGAGTAAACTACAGGACCTGTTCCATATGGAGCCTGATTTAAGAGGTGCCTCTCCTAGCTTTTGGTGATTCTAGCCATTTTGTTTTAGCTTGTGGAAGTTGCCCCTTCATCTCTGCCTCCATTTTTTTCTTGGTCCTTTCTCTGTTTTTTTTTTTTCCTTTTCCCTTCTTTCTTACCATAAAGACACTTATCCATGGATATGTAGATCTCTCATCTTGAAATGTTTAACCTAAGTGTATCTGTATAATCACGTTCTGGATGGCAGTGTCTTCTGTGGGACTAATTTTCAACCCACCACAGATTCCTTCTCACTAGTGCTGGCTGCCTTCTGTCTACAGTTGTGCCATGCATGCACACTGTGTATTTGCATGAATCTGATTCCATGGCTCAAGCTTTCATTGTGACCTCCAGAAACAGTTAAGGCTTCCTTCCTAACTAGTTGTTTTTTTTTTTAATTTTATTTTCTATATTCTTTGTTTACATTCCAAATGCTTTCCCCTTTCCCATAACTAGTTGTTTTTTATGGTAAAAGTATCCTAGGCAAGAGGTAGCCAAACTTGATGTAGCTGTTATATTGTGCAAAGTAGACTTGGCTTGTGTAGCAAGTAAACTTATAGTCAAGTCTACTGGTAATCTACCAAGATGCTATGGTAGAGAACTAATGCCCATTATGATGGATAAAATCTATAGAGAATGCACTTTATAAATGAATGCATATCTACATTATTAATGACGCACTTACATGCTTGCTTAAGACAACATATTAGAGAAAATGATACTACGGAGGATATAATATCTACGGAGGATACGATAACTTTATGGGTTCTCTGAGATGGAGAGCGAGCCAATAAAGAAAACATTTCAGATATAATATACTTGAAATACTTAAAAATTTACTAACATAGGCTTATTTGAAAACTAAGTAAAAGAGGTGTGTATGAGGCTGTGGATCTTGAAATGCAGGGCAACTGACTTTTTATCCAAGAGAAATAAATGAATAGTTGAAAAACAGCCAAAAAAAAAAAAAAACTGAAGGTAGAGTTTTTCAGAAACTGCTAAGACCAAAACTATAAATTATGTGAAGATAAAGGAGGGATTGGAGAATGCCCACATACTTCACTTTGCTAGTCTCTACTGAGAGCTAAGCCAGTATGAATAACTTACAGAAAAAGTTTCATCAGGAGATTAATTTTCTTGCGAGTGCATAAAAATGGCTATTCATATTACAATAGGGCAAGAGTATTATATAATTTTTAATGGGTGTCTATCTTTTTATGACTCCGAAAAGCATCTTTATTTAAGCTCTTTCCCTGGAGCTAAAAGTGTCAATCACCTCTCAATCAATGTACTTGAAACTGTCCGGCTTGGGGACGGTATTTCAGATGTGAGCAAGATGTATTCAGTCTCATCCATACAAATGGAGCTTTCAAAATCGTAAGTTTTAGGGGACATATAAAGTTGTAAAAAAAAAATGCTGCACACACGGAGAAAGATGAAGGCAGACATAACAGGCTGTCTCAAGAGGCGCACACAAGGGTTGCAGCCTAGTATCAAGCCCATATTTGTTCATCCTTTTTGTAGAACAAGATAGAAATCCAAGAGGCTCTGGAAGGTGAAGAATAGGTCACTTCCATTACTTGTTCCTTTAGCCCTTCCTGCTGTTTACAAGCTGAAGACTCATGAAATGCCCTCTCCATCCTATTATATGAATCTGAAGAACTACATGGGGAAGGTTTTGATATTAACCTTTTTATTTTAATATCTTCTCTTATTATCTAAGTGTCTTCTGGACAAACTTCTGAGCCAACTTGTGATCTATTTCAGCTCAGGAAATCTAGCAATAAGCTCTCCTTTGTTTTATTCAAAATCCTCACTCAGAGTCGCCATCATGGGCACTACTCACATTATGATGTATAGCAGGCTTGTTGCCCAATTCAAATCCACTGAAGATTGTTCAGCCTGGAAGTTTACTTTCATCCCATGCATGCAAACAAAGCAAAATATTATTTAAGAGATCGTCTCATAACACAATTAAATCCACTAATCAGAACAGTTTATAAGAATGTCACATGTAAGCTGTAAACATCATAAATATTCAGCATTTTCCTTACAATTAGCATCCGCACCTGCAATCAAGAAGCAGCGCTCAATTTCAACCAAGTCAGTCTCTTCTGAAACCAAAGGAAATAAAAACCCGGTCAAGTTCAAGCCCTACGATCTCTAGTTATAGATGTGGACAATACACTTGCTATTTTGTCAATGTTTTCTTTCCTGTAGGATATTTTTAAGGAATAAAAAGGTTTTTTTTAATATACACGAACATTACTGTATAGATGCTTTCTTTCGATTTAAAAAATATGTGTGGGTTTTCATCTGCACATAAATCTATATACCTTGTACGTACCTGGTGGGCAGGGAGGCCCAAATGAGACCTCATGAAACTGAATAGCTTTTGTAAGGCCAAGGACACTGTCAATAGGACAAAACAGCAACCTACAGATTGGGAAAAGATCATCCATGACCCTACATCCAGTAGAGGGCTAATATCCAAAATATGTAAAGAACTCAAGAAGTTAACCTCCAAAAAACCCAAATAACTCAATTTAAAAGTGGGTACAGAGTTAAATAGAGAGTTATCAACAGAGGACTCTCGAATAGCTGAGAAGTACTTAAAGGTTCTATTAAATATTTTAAAGTAAGTTTAATTTTGAAATATCCCATTCTAGCATGTAAAAAACCTGATAAGACATTCTTCACCACCTTGTTGATTAAAAAAAAAAAAGAGATGGAATCTTGAATTCTTTTGAGTTTCTATCTAGGTTGATTCTAAGCTATTGATCCATACTGTCACAGTACAGTATTCAAGCAGCAAGTGGGAGTTACTCTGTCCAAGAGCACTGTTATGCGGCAACTCATGGCTTTATCTGAGGGTGTTTGAGAAGGCTGTTGGTTCATTCTGAAATTGATCCCTTAGGCTCCCCAAAAGCCCATGCTCTGCTAAAAGGAGGGAGAGAGAGGAGAGGTATACGTGACATGTCCTGAGTGTTATCTCCCAGGCTTGCAGTGTGCTCTTAGAGACACTATCAGTGATAGAACTAATGAACCATGCTTGTCTTCTAAAAATCAATATCATATATCTGAAACTATTGACCCGACATCTACTGTATTTCCATTTGCAGACTTTTTTTCTCAAAACTTTGCCTACTGCATTTCAATGTCGGACGTTATATAATGAGAATAAATGCCATAATTAATATTATATGAATAGTCCTCATTCCAGCATTTTCTGTATAAAATACAAGCTAATGTGCTGGAAAATAAAAACTTTTATAGCTTAAACTATTTTCAATACTAGACATGTTATCTCTTTACTAAGCCTGATATTGGTTATTTTTAAATCATTAACCATAAGAAACGAGCCACTAAGAAATGTTGGCGTCAGCAGACTCATTGCACAAGATAAATTATTATTAATAGTTATTTGTTGAGGAGCTTATATGACCAGCACTTTCTTAGTATTACATGTGCATTAACATACTTATACTCACATCATCCTATGAAATGCATGTTTCACTTATTATCCTTTTAAAGGTGAACATACTAAAGCTCAGAGAACTTAACTCATCAGCAGCTTCAGAGCTAGATAGCAGTACCTGTGATTTAAGTCCCCATGATCTGTCCATAGGATCTGCTCTTATAAACACCATTTCATAATGAAGGCCAATTTTCAACTTATTCTAGATCTTGTATATTGCTAATTCAAAGCTAAGTAGATAAAAGAGAGAAAAGAGCAACAATTAAAAAAAGAGAATAAAAACACTACTCAGTGCAACTGAAGATTTTCCAAAAAATATTTTATCTACAAATGCCTGCTACCTCAAAAAAGCCTATTTCTATTAAAAGAAAATCAGCATAGAAGCAGTTTGGTATTTATCTGGCAATGTGCAATAATTTGTAAGTAAATACTGGATTTTGTAATCTAAATATAGTTACATGAAGTATGGGTTGGAAAGTGTCCGAATAAGAAGAATTGAAATTGTTATTTGCAAATTAACTAATTTGATTCAGTATTAGTTTTAATGTAGGGGAAAATGGGTTATATAGCTGTTGAGTCAGAGAGGTGCTAAAGCTGATTATAGGTTTCGTGTTGATACAAGACAAAGGCAACGAGGCCAAAGAGCAATGCATTTTCAGTTTCCTGAATGTTCGACCACACATTGTCATCGCTAGTACAATATTTAGGTTCTAGCTGAATTGTATCTCTGGTCTCAGTGCATCCTTTAATAATTAAACAATAAAAGTGCACACCTTATCAATTTGGTGATTCACAGAAAATTCTTTAGAGAAATGTTGTTAAAACCTACCATGTAGATTAAAATAATACATACGTAGCATATCTCCTCTAATGTTCAGAGGATAATCTAGTAACGAAGCATCTCCTGCAGCACTAGACAGATATGTCATAGTCGTGAATTCTCCAAACACTGACCTCGACTTTTGTCAGCCTACAACAAGCACTGATGGAAAGTCCAATCACTTTCTGTAAATAGAGGTCCCCCTGTGCACACTAAATGTTCACAGTGTCTCAGGTGAGGTGGAACACAAACAGCATTTCTCCCCCAATAAGAAAGGTGCAGACCACCCAGGGCTTGCTTATTAGGTCTGTGTTTGCAGATCTAGAATGTAGTGCAAAGGAACTCACCGGGAAATGCTGCAAATCAAAAGTATTCTCATCCTGCTGCAGATACTATCAGACAGGAGCAGAAGCCACTCTACAGTCCTCCTCGGAAAGTCACTATCTGTGCCTATAAGTCGATGTGCACTCTGCTTCACCCTCAGGCAGTGTCAAGGTTTTTAGTTTTACACTGGTGTCCTTGATCCATCTGAAGCTGAGTTTTGTGCAAGGTGAAGGATAGCGATCTGTTTTTGTTTTTTGTTTTTTCTCTGCCTGTTGAAATTCAGATTTTCAGCAACATTTGTTGAAGATTCTGTCTTTTCTCATATATAGGTACATACACTCGTGTGTGTGCGTGTGTGTGTGTGTGTGTGTGTGTGTGTGTGTGTGTGTGTACTTGGCAGCTTTGTAATATACCATGTGCCTGTAGTCTTGTGAACTTATATCCTGGTTCTCTGTTCTATTTATTATATTTGTTTTTTTTTTTTGTTTGTTTGTTTGGGGGGAATTTGCTGTAGAGTTTTGGTTTGGCTTGATTTGGCATTTTGTCTGTTTAGTGCCACTACCATCCTGTACTTGTCACTATGCCTCTGTGGTGTAGTTGAAGACAAGTATGTGGATTCTCCCACATGTGTATAGGATTGCTTTGACTAACCTTGGTCTTTTATGCCTCAAGGTAAATTTTCAGGTTTTCTCTGAGATGTCTTTGAGGAATGGCTCTGGAATTGTGATTGAGACTTCATCAAAGCTTTAGACTGCTATCATTTCAAAAAGAACGAAGAAAGATAGATAGAAATAAAGGGAGGAGACATAAAGTTGAAAGAGGAATATCTTAGAGAGGAGCTGAGCAGGGAATTGCATCATGACCAAAATACATTGTACATACATGCATGAAGTTCTCAAAGACTGTACAAAAACGACTTAGACAATAAAAAATGCTGACGATGAATGAGAAAAAGGACTTAATATACTATTGATGAAAAAATAAATTAATTCAACTATTATGGATCACAGTCTGGGTGCTCTTCAAAAAAGAAAATTTAGATCTACCATTTGAACCAACTGTCATGCTTCTGGTCAAGGATGCAAAGGAAATGAAGTCAAAGGAGATACCTGCATCCCCTTGTTTATCGCAGCATTGTGTATAATACAGACCTGGAATCACTGTAGATTGTTCAGTATCTGAATGGACCAAGAAACTACTGAGTATACATATATGCACTGGAATATAGCTACAAAAACAAAATGAAGTCCCTTAATTTTCAATAGTCTGAAAAACATAGGAATTGCGTTAAAGTCAAGATTCAGAAAAGCAGTTATTTCATACCATGGATCATCTGAACTAAAATCAGTTGACCTGAATGAAGAATAAATAACAAATGCTGAGGCAGGTAAGATGTGGAGGCATGGATAGATAGAGACTGGATCTGATTAGAGCTGACTGAGTGGGCCATATTAATACATACATATGTGTAAAAATAAATATTAAAAAAGTGAGGGAAATGTATGAGTCTTACTTGGTAGAACAATGTTGCATATAACTTCAGGCGCTGGGAATTGGACCTGGATTTAAAAAGTGTCATTAGGTAGCTGTGGAAGGGCATTTTGCAGAAAAATGCAAAACAGATGTAGTTAATCCAATTAGTTTGATAATCAAGGCCTAGCACATTTAAGGGAAGAATAAGTCTCCCAGAAAATTCATACAGATTGGACTGTGGGAATTTTAATTGGTCCCTGTGAACAACCAGAGTTGGAAGAAGGAAGGTAAATGTCAGGTACCTCTGTTCGAGACAGCCTTAATCTACATGCATATCTCAGAGCTAAGTTGAAACACTAGATTGGCATCGGCAATGAGAGCTTTCACAGGTATACAGGAAGCAGATGGTTGGCATATCAGCCAGCTCTGGCAATAGTTTGCTGAATGTAGCCATATGCGAACAATTAGAGAGAAATATTTTCAATTTCAGTTTGGCCAATTTTTAGGTGTCATCATTGTTTTTGCATAAATCAACCATGCCCTGCCAAAAATCTAGTTTGCTTATGTTTAAGTATCTATATTCTATACAAATGTGTACTGAGTCAGTCTCTGATAGTCTCATCTGACTATTTTCACTTCCTCAAATATTTAAAAATTTAAGGGCTCGAAAAGCGCATAACCCATCTCAGACACTTTGGGAGGTAAGGAGACAAAGAATGACTGGTTCAAGGCTTTGCAATAGCTCCAGTTTCCCTCCCCATGTGACATTGGTGATGGGGCGATTGAGCTCACCCACGTCAGGCATACATTTAATCTCTTTGCATCTGTGAAACAAATGAGGGGCATCTGCTTTTTGGACAGACGTCCCTAGAATACATTCTCAGCTCACTGTTTCTGGCTTTTCTGTAGGTATAGACTCTCTATAGCACGGTGATGTGGCTGTGCGAAGCCCAGTGAAAAAGGAAGAGAAAGAACTTGGGAGCGCAATTGAGCAAGCGTTATGTAACAGAAATAAAGCTTGGGAGTGATGGGCTATCATTTTGCTATTTGCCTTTTTATTTGTTAGAACTGAGGTAACATTCCTGTCTACCTTCACAGTGAGGGAATGATTCAAAGCAATGACTAACAGAAAGCATGGATCACCTGATGCCTGTCTACAGTGTTCCAAGAAAGAAAACCTATTCCGGTCATAGAAATAATTTTGAGCTTTTCTGGCAATCAAATTTAAATAGTCAGTTGTTCAAATGGCATTCATCTGTTACATAAATAAGTCCTTTTTTAAAAAAACATAATAAATAAACAAATGTTTAATACTTTAACCATGTATTCCAGTGATCAACTTGGCTATAAAGATTTTCTATTTCTAGATTATATTAGAAAAATTAGTCTTTCAAATGATTCAATAGTATATATCATTATATATGATGATGTTTTTCTCAAAATGGTTCTCCTTTTGTGGAAATTTTTATATATATTATATCACAATGTTTTTTAAATAAATAATGTTTTATAAATAAAACATTGATATTTAACTACTTATTAAGCTTTGAAGATTAGTTACAGTTTTTGAATTTCTAAGTATTCTTTTTGCTAAGTATTCTTAATTATACTGGGTTGCAAGACTTTCCAAAAAACATGATAATAGTTCATTTTGTATTATTTTCTTAAATATATAATCTTTGTAATGCATACTTTAGTTATATTAGATTGCATTTTAAATCTACAATTGGTCATCTACAACCATCTAGTTTCATTGAAATAGTGTGCTTCTAGCTTCCAAATTCATTCTGGCATCTTATTTCAGAAGTATTTATTAAATAAGGACCTACATCTTAGGATGCAAACCATGAGCATGGATGGACTGGTCACCCTTATCTGATGATTTGATGCTTTCAATATTTGGTACTATGGTAGGAGGATGTTAAAATGACATAATGACCAAACGAAAACATTAAAAGCCAGGGTGCTTCAGGTTGCAAGTTTAGGAGTCATAGGATTAGGGCTGGATCCTGGCTGCCAATACCATATGACACTTTTGGGACTTTTTGTGGCTTTTAGATAACAAATCACCCTTCATTTCTCAGACAAGATGATGAATGATCTGCCGTGAGCAGGATGTATTCTTTAACGTTTTCCCCAAAGGAGCCAAAGAATTTTGTTGAGCCGCACAAAATCAGTGTCTATGTCCCCACTGAGAGAGCTAAGCTGTATGTCAGCCCACTGGTGGTAGTTATGCTCAGCTGAGAGACTGAAGCACATATCAGAGTCACCCTGTGATATAAGCACCCACATCACTGTACTTTGCCTAAGTGTGCTGGCCAGGTGTTGATGTCAATATAGAAGTCAATCTACCCATTGATCATTCTTTATCCTTTGACTACCACTACATTCTCAGCAGCAGCCCATAACAAAAGGTAACTTGAAGCAATCCAATCTGCAATCATATATTTGCAAATCTGCTATATTCCCATCCATAATGCAGACTCCTGAAAATATTTGCCAAATGTCAAAAATCTGGAGCTGTCTGTAGAAGAGCATTTCAAGCGTAGAATTAGAATGAAATTGTAGTGAAGTAGCGATGTGAATGAGAAATTCTTCAAGCAGGCTTTAAGATGGATGGGTCCTGAATCGTCTTGCCATAATCTCTTTATTAAGTGCATTGATTTCACACTATGAAAACTCATTTCTACAATTTACTTTTGCATAAGTGAAGTTAGCAATCAAAGTTTAACCTGGCTTATGTTTTTGTTTCCTGTACATGTCATGGTTCTTTCTTTCTTTCTTTCTTTCTTTCTTTCTCTCTCTCTCTCTCTCTCTCTCTCTCTCTCTCTCTCTCTCTCTCTCTCTCTGATTAACTTGACTACATGAAGTAAAATTCTTCTTTTATTAAGGGAATATCTGCAGAAATACCATACAGTGGGCTTGTTCTTGTGATCCACTTGCATACATAGAAACCTTTATTCTCATTGAATATTGACAATTAGTGTTTTTAGGCCAGGTTGAGAGCACAGTATTGTTCATCTAACTGAGCTACCAGAGCCTTGCCAGAGGTAGAGACTACTATTGTTTTTCTTTTTTTTCCTCCAGAAAATACAAGGGTTCAAAGAAATAATGAAATATAAGATCTCCTGTGGGCCATACTTTGTGACTGGCAAAGTATCTTGGGAATAGAATATAATAGACAGCAGAGGTAAAGACCAAGATGAACATGATTACAAAGAACCTTAGAAAGGAGGAGATTAAAGACAGTTAAATCTGTGTAAGCATTTCAGACAAATATGTTTCACATGTAAACTGGTGTGATTTTTCAAGAGATTATGTACAAGAAAACTACTTTCTTCTATTGTAGTGATAATGTTCTAGATATTTCATGTCAACATAATGTACTATGAGAAATGAACATTGCCATCAGAGGGAATTCCTGATTTGCAAATACTCCTATTAAGAGTGATTCATACAAAATAAAAGCAGAAAGTCAATGCAACCCTAACATAACACAAAATCATACTCTCTAGTGAGATAAATACAGTCCTAACATAATAGATTCATAGTCCCTAGTGAGGTAAATACAGCCCTAACATAATACAAAGTCATAGTCCCTTGTGAGGTAAAATGTCTTAATAGACAGATGTTCCATTCAGGTTATTTTGAGGGACATCAGAAGGACACTGCCAAGTATTTACATTGGAACTAGGAAGTGATACAAAACCATTTTCTTCTTTTCCAATAGTAAGGCAACATAGTTTTCCTTTCCAAGATTTGCTGAAAGAAATAAGCAGCTACCATAAACTTTATTGTCAGTGGTCTGCAAGATGCAAGTTTTCTTAACAGCTAGATACTGTCATTTACTGATAATAACATGTGAGACATTCCAATGTTACAGGCCAGATCATCCCTTGGTTTTCAGGACCATTCCTTCTTTTTCTCTCTATCCACTTGCTTCATAAGTGTTCTGCCTACATACATGTGCATACACTGTGTTTGTACCTGGTTCACACCTGACCACAAGGATCAGAAAAGGGAGTCAAAACCTGGAACTGGAGTCATGGATATTAGTAACTCCCATGTGCATGTTGAGAACTGAACTCAGGTTTCCTGGAGAACAGTGAGAGTTCTTCATCTGCTGAGCCATCTCTCCTGCTTCAGTATTTGTGTATTTCAAAATCTAGATCTTTTGTTTCCCCAGTGAAGGTCTTACTAACGTATATGTATTTTTTAAAAAAAAGTCTGGCTCTCTCACATACATAAAATAATATTGTTGTATCAGTTTTACTATATGCAGTATATTATAACACCTGCGATGTCTACATGCTCATATGGCCAAAGTTCCTGGTGTGGGAATTTTCTACTCAAGGATTTAAAAGATTTCATAAAGAGCTAATATAATTCAACTAAACCACTTTTATCACAGATCCTGGACTTTGAGAAAGGGAATAAAGTGGCGATTGTTTCATCCAAAACCTTTTATACAACAATAAGAAATAAGAATATTCCTCTGGACCTGTGTATTGATGGCATGATTTGCTTTTACATGAATTAACTTACTATCTGTTCAATGAAAATGGCTAAGCCAATCATTGAGGCTTTTGCCCTTAAGTCAATACTTCTGTCTCTGTGACCATACTCGTGGGTCATCTATGCCAATCAGAATCAGTATCAAGGTCAGTTACCAATCAGTGTCTTCCCTTGTAACCCAACCTGAAGCAGATCCAGTCACCTTCTGTTTTAACTCTTTGAACATCACCCCTCCCTCTACTCTCTGAGTGTTTGTTTTGGTATTTATTATGCGTTGTTGTTCATCGCAGTACATTAAAGAAAGTAGCAGCTGTGATTGTTTTATTTGCTACTGCATCCCTAGCGACTGGAACCGTTCCTGGAAGTTTGTTCATACTCAATAATTGTTTATCCAATAAGTGAATGATGTAATCTCTGTTACCTCTCCTATTTGTGTTGATGATTGAAACCCAGCATCAGATTAACAATGTAGAATGCTTCCAGCCTCACATATGTCATTAGCAAAACATAAAACTAGCTGACATGACATTTATAAGCCAAAGTAATTTCACCATGCATTTTTTATATGTCAGGCTACTCTGTAATGACCACATTCCTCATTTATATGCTTATTAATCTCTCCATAGTATGCACATCCCACCACTGAGCAGTCTTGGTTTTTTATGTACATCTGAAAGAAAACAGTGATTTCAAATTCCTATTGATGACTTCTTTTCCAAGAAATACTTCAGTCAAACGATTCACATGAGTTATGTAAAAATATAGAAAATCAGCTTCATTCTTTATTCTTATTGGGAAAACAAGTCATGCTTCTTCAACACAGGATCTCAAACTTCTGTTAGATACCAGACTCTCCGATGGAGTTTCATCTCTTTCCACTCTTACCCCCGACCCTTTGAATGAGTGGAATGAATGCGCACATTACATGTACTGGAAAAATAATCCATGTGCCATTAATAAATACAAGGTTTTTTAATTATAAATAAGGTCACTGAGGTAGCGTATCAGGTTAAGGCACTTGCCACCAAACCTGATGATGAATTTTATCACTGAGTAAAGGCAGAAGAAGAGTCGAGTCCTGAAAGTTGTCCTTGGTTCTCCACACAGGTGGCATACACACACAAAATAAATACATATTTTTTTTAATCTAGTAATTGCACAATTGGGATTTGAACACAAATTTTTAATAATCCAAAGTTCCCTTCCTATGTATTTTATTATTTAGAAGACTATTCTATGAAACATAAAAATAAAATACATGAGACTTATAAAGCTTTAAAATAGTTTGAATAGTATATGGAAACTGGAGACCCATTCAAATGGAGACATTAATTTATGGTTTGGGACATAGAAACTAAGCAAGTCACCCATCATCATTGCATGTTACTTATGCATTAATAATACTAAATACTATAAAATAGGCCTAATTAAAAGATCATTGAAATATCAAATTTTTCAGTTATTGACCAATGTGCTCTTGGGAAGGGGCTGCCTTACAAATTAAGGTATTTAATATAGTAAATATTAAACTATGGTAGGTTAAGCTGAACTTTAAGTCACTCAAAACTTGTCCTAACCCTAAAGTTGACTGTCATTTTCTTATCAGAGTATAGTATGAATCCTTGCCTTAGCCCAGAATTCTACTGCATTTCGAATTCTGAGTTGCAAGCTGGGCATGAAGTCTGTTGGCAGAAAGGAGCTATTTGTAATAGATATGAAATGAGGAAATGTTCCATTAAGGAACCTAGTATCTACAATGACATGTGAACCATACAAACCAAATGTTTAGAAAAGAAAAAGAAAAAAGAAAAAAGAAAGATGTTAGAAAGCATAGTGAAGTGGAACATTTTGTGAATGTGTGACTAGAAGTCAAATGGGACAGATGCTGAGAACTTCAAGCTTTCTTTTCAGCCAGTTCTCTGACAAGCTCTGAACATGATGCTCATATATCTGTCAGTGGCATTTTGTCTGGTTCTGATCAATTCATCAGTTTAGTCATGGATGTAACTATACCCCCTTCACAAGTGAACACAGGAGACGTATAGCCTCATAAAACAATACAATATGTTGCAAATCATATGGTGAACAATTAAAAGTAAATCAACAGTATCAGCCAAAAACTACTCAAAACAATGGAAGCAGCTAAACCTGTAATCCCTTGGTTATCTTGAAACTTTGTGTTCTTTGTTTACGGGCATATCAGAAACATAGTTGGACAAAAACATGACATTTTTACCCTGTGATTATCAACACTCAGAATGTGGAAGTGAAGCGGGCATGGCCACTGTAGTAGAGTGAATGTGACAATTCAAGTAGCATTAAATGATAAGAACATTATGTAATGAGCATAAACAATAAATCATATGAGTTTATAGGGAGAAATCAAGGAAGGCATCACATCCAAGCTGCTGTTGGTTGTCTTTCCTTTGGAATCGAGTGGGCTGGGTTTGAGAATAGGCATGTTCCCCATTGGGACATAAGATGGTGAGGGCATTCAAATAAGGGTTAAGTATCTGAAACCCAAGACTTTCTTTGTCCTTATTCTGAAACAGTAGGAGATCACAAAAGTTGCTGCTGGCCATATTGTGTAGGCCCTTGATTGCTAAGACTTCAAGACTTTATTCTTTGAATAGAGGGAAGTCCTTGAAGATTCCCTACAGGTGCGAGGTAGGACAAAGGCACCGTGCCAGATTGACTAAGCTGATAAAAATGTGCATAACTTCTTGACAATGGAGATGAGCAAGCAAGAAAGTAGGTAGTCCGGAACAGAGGCCCTTCACTTTAATGTGCTTAAGAATCCACCTAGGGAGCTTGTTAAATTGCAGATTCCAGAGCCATACTCCAGAGATTGTGACTCAGTGAGTCTGAAGAGGCCCCTAATCTCTATCTTAACAAGAATCAGTGTGACTCTGATTTAAGAGGTCTTCAGGCCACACTTTGAATAATACTAAATTTGAAGACTGTCACAATAATCTAGGAGTGGAGTGGTCAAAGTTTGTAATGTAATTTTAGGCTACAGATGAAAAGGAAGCTTAAGATCTAGAAATGTGTGAGTATATAACATCAAAAGGAAGACGTGGTCTAGTATGAAATTAATGTATCTAATTCAACATGGGCAATGTGTTTGTTTATATAATTTGACTTGTTCACTTAAATGTCAATGCAAATATTTATGTGCAGATGGGAAATGAAAAAATTATATGAACTAAGATACATATAAATGAAAATACATATGAACTAATATACATGTAAATATGAATACATGTAAATGAATATACATGTAAATATAAACAGAAACCCAGTATCAAAATTATCCACACATCATTGTGATGTTTACTTAATTTTGCACATCATGGATTTAATGAATCCTCAGTAAAGATTCTTGTGTAGGTTTTTTTTAATTAGGTATATTCTTTATTTGCACTTCAAATGTCCCCTTTCCTGGTTTCCCCCTCCCCCCTCCAAAAATCCCATAAGCCATCTCCCCTTCCCCAGTCAACCCCCCCTTCCTATTTGGTGTCCAACAAGATTGTCCTCTGCTGCGGATGTGTCTGGGGCCATGGGCAGCTCCAAGCCTTGCCTTGTTTTTTATCATTAGCTTTTCAAACTGTATGAGGGTTTCTCAGTTATCAAAACCATTTCTGTTTAGCCAAGAGGGAAACTTTAAAGACTGTACTGAAGCATCCTGAATTTGAGGTTGAAATAATTCTGGATAGAAAAAATTAGTTCTATTTCCTGGAGTTCTAACTGTGAACCTTGTTCATGATTTGGACAGTAAATATAATTTTAATATATATATATATATATATATATATATATATATATATAAATAGACCATCTTGAACTTTATTTTAGATAAGAAACTTACAAGGAAAGAAAATGTGGAGACTATTGCTGTTAGGATTTAGCTTACATTAATAGTTGTCTTAGTCAGGGTTTCTATTCCTGCACAAACATCATGACCAAGAAGCAAGTTGGGGAGGAAAGGGTTTATTGAGCTTACACTTGCACACAGCTGTTCATCACCAAAGGAAGTCAGGACTGGAACTCAAGCAGGTCAGGAAGCAGGAGCTGATGCAGAGGCCATGGAGGGATGTTCCTTACTGGCTTGCTTCCCCTGCTCTCTTATAGAACCCAAGAATACCAGCCCAGAGATGGTACCACCCACAAGGGGCCCTCCCCCTTGATCACTAATTGAGAAAATGCCCCACAGCTGGCTCTCATGGAGGCACTTCCCCAACTGAAGCTCCTTTTCCTATAACTCCAGCCTGTGTCAAGTTGACACACAAAACTAGCCAGTACAATTGACCCCTTGTCAACTTGACACACCAACATATCACTATTAAGCTTCAACCCTTACCTTCTTATTCATCTCCAAGATCTAAATAACGTTAAAAGTTCCACAGTCTTTACATATTAAAAGTTCAATCCCTTTAAAATGTCCAGTATCTTAAAATTCAAAGTCTTTTAAAAATTCAAAGTCTCTTAACTGTGGGCTCCACTAAAATACCTTCTTTGAAGAGGGAAAAATATCAGAGCACAGTCACAATCAAAAGCAAAACTCAAACTCCAATGGTTCAATGTCTGGGATCCAACTCACAATCTTCTGGGCTCCTCCAAGGTCTTGGGTCACTTCTCCAGCTCTGCCCTTTGTAGCACACACCTTGTCTTCTAGGCTCCAGTTGCCTGTACTCCACTGCTGCTGCTGTCCTTGGTGGTCATCTCATAGTACTGGCATCTCCAAAACACTGTTATCTTCCGCTGTAACTATGTTTCACCAATAGCCTCTCATAGGCTTTCTTCATGGTGCCACATCGCAACTCTTTTGCATGGCCCCTTCAGTCCTGGGTATGTCAATTACAACTGAGGGTACACTTTCACCAATGGCCTTCCATGGCCTCTCACAGTACCAAGCCTCAGCTGTTCTTCATGATGCCTTCAAAACCTGTACCACCTGGGTGACTCTTACACAGTACCAAGTACTGCTACAGCATGAGATACAACCTTGGCTATCTGGAACACACCATTTGTGCTCTCAGAAAACACTTCCCAGAAGATTTCACCTCAGTGATGCTGGTTTCTTCTTAATCACCACTAATTCTTAGCTCCAGCTAACCAGCATCAATAGTCCCAGTAACACAAAAGTTCTCTTTAGTGGTTCTGGTGTCTTGTTAATCACAGCTGATTCTTCAGCCCCAGCTAACCAGAACCACAGAATCTTCATGGCCCTGATAAGAGTCTTTAATCTTCCCTCTGAAATTTCACAAGCCAGGCCTCCATCTTCTGCACTGTTCACAACATAATCTTCCAAGCTCCTCCACAACATCTCACAGAGGTCTCATCACTGAATGGACCATCTAGCCCAAAGTTCCAAGGTCCTTCCACAGTCCTCCCCAAAACATGGTCAGGTTGTCACAGGAATACCCCACTACACTGGTACCAATTTGTCTTAGTCAGGGTTTCTATTCCTGCACAAACATCATGACCAAGAAGCAAGTTGGGGAGGAAAGGGTTTATTGAGCTTACACTTGCACACAGCTGTTCATCACCAAAGGAAGTCAGGACTGGAACTCAAGCAGGGCAAGAAGCAGGAGCTGATGCAGAGGCCATGGAGGGATGTTCCTTACTGGCTTGCTTCCCCTGGCTTGCTCAGCCTGCTCTCTTATAGAACCCAAGAATACCAGCCCAGAGATGGTACCACCCACAAGGGGCCCTCCCCCTTGATCACTAATTGAGAAAATGCCCCACAGCTGGCTCTCATGGAGGCACTTCCCCAACTGAAGCTCCTTTTCCTATAACTCCAACCTGTGTCAAGTTGACACACAAAACTAGCCAGTACAATAGTACACCAGGAAAGAAATAAATGAAAAGTATTAGGACAATTAAGTTTCGTTAGAAATTACAATAATTATCAAGAACCATATCCTTCCTGGATTGCTGCAAATGTTGAGTCTGTTGTTTTTATTGATTTTCATCAAACAGCAATCAATAACCAGGAAGAACTTTTCCCAAAAGCAATGCAATCTTCTAAAAGTTTCTTTAATTTTTTTATTTATACCATTTTAAAAACATATGGGAACAATTGAGCTTTCTAGTTAATAACCTCTGCTTATTTTTATAGATTATCTTAATAGTTAGTGACAGGTAGCATTGCTTACTGGGAGTTACAAATGTTTTTTGCATGTGAATACCGCCACAAATTATGGCGTTTTACCTAAGTACCAACAATGGAAGGCAAAATGCTACGTAGCTCAAGAATGTTGAAGAATTCTCAGGAATCTTCCTGTTAGAGTTAATCATGGCCATAGACTTTTATGTTTGAAAGGGATACTTGCTTCCTGAAAAGAACAAGAGAAATCAAGTAAAAAAAAAAAAAAGAAGAAGAAGAAGAAGAAGGGGAATTTCGGGGAGCATTCCAGTAGAGTAGAACAGGTAGCCATAAAGAAACTTGGAAAGACAGGCAATTTGTACTGAGCAAAGGGGTGCTTCCTGTAAGGAAACCTAGGTCAGCTAGAGCTATAGTAATTCAGACAAGTTCTCATCCCCATGGGATGAGAACCTGGAAAATCTTGAAATCATCTACTAATCCAGTTACATTCAGTTTTCACATAAACACAACAAGGAGAATTTCATCATGGAGAGAATGTCATAAATGGTGACTTGCCGGTGATAGAACTATTAATTCTAATCATTTTAGTCATCAATGAACTGGTTTTTATAGAGATAAATTTAGCATGTCTTTTAGACTTTAAGAGCTCCGCTGTATGTCACAGCAGTGTGACTCTGCACATTGCTATGTAAGAAGAGTTGAATTGTCTAGGTGCCAATATTATTTAAGCAGATAGGTGGGGAGCTGGAGTTTCCAGATAGACATAGTTCACTAAATGTCTTGTGTTACATCGCTTGTGAATCATTAGTTGGCTTATAATAAATATCTTTCCTGGTTTAAGACATTATTTTTCCTAAAATAGGTTCTTATCTGAAAGGTTCAAGAGTAAAATTATATGTGAACATAGCCTCATAACCTATTGGTGAATTCCTTAACAATATAAATGTAAAGGGTTTTGAAGGTACTTTAGACTACATTATTTTAGCAAATTGTTATGTGTTGTTTGGGCTCACAAGCTATCTGTAAAGTGGAATTGCCCCCACCATTTCAGACCCAAGCATGTTTGTCCCAAAGTGTCCCCCAAGGTCCCGTGTCTGGGGGATAGACTGGCTAACTCTAGGATATTTAGGGGGGAAACCAACAACAATTAAACAAACCAAGAAACATTGTGTCCTTGAGAATAAGAAGGTGGACCATTTCCAACAGATGTTGCTATTGTTTATTCTACCATACAAAAATTGCTACAGTGAGAAAGGGAACTGAAAACCCAGCTATAGGATGTTCAACCAAGAGAAATTCTTCCGTGGGAAACTCAGCTGTCGAGAGAAAGGTCAATGGGAATGCCTGCTGACTGCCTCAACTTCCCCATTCAGGTTCTGAGAACTGGCATGGTTTGATGGAAACATCTCTATTTATTCCTCCATGTTCTTTTATTTGGAAACTTCACCTGAAAGGATGCTCTACCTGGGGCTCTCCACAGGGAACTCCAGTTGATTGCCTTTAAGTAGCTTCTTCAGTGGATTTCTGCTGAATATTTGAAGCTTCTATATTTGAGGAAGCTACTTTTCTATTTGTTTGTTCTTTAACTGATAGGAATTGTCCAAAGGTCAGTCTCTCTCTCTCTCTCTCTCTCTCTCTCTCTCTCTCTCTCTCTCTCTCTCTCTCTCTGTCTCTCTCTCTGTCTCTCTCTGTCTCCCCCCCCCCGTCTCCCCCCTCTCTGTTTCTCTCTGTCTCTCCTCTCTCCTCTTTCCTCTCTCTCTTCCTCCCTCCTTCCCTATAAAGCTGAAGTTGAAGACCTTAGAGGGCTCCCCAATCTATTTCTGCTAGTTATTTTGAGTACTCAAGTTTTTATGAGGTCTTGTTATCTGTCAATTTGTGTTCAACTTGTTAGAGAACTGTGCCTTTAAATTATCCGTGAGTGTTTTAGTGGGTTAGAAGTTCTTTTCTAACTTAAAAATAAGTCTAGGCTACTTTTCTTCTCTCCTTTGTTTCTCCTTTAATTTTAACTTAATCATTAGTCTTTATTTTATTTATTTAATCATAAGTCTTTTCTGGAATATGGGGGGAAAGCAGAAAAGTCTTTATTGCACAATAAGCCAGATGTTACTGTAGTGGCATTTCACTGTTAGTTTCAACAGTCACTGTTAGTCATAACCTTTTAATGAGGAATATATCATCATCATCATCATCATCATCATCATCATCATCATTATCCATTTTGCTAATGAAGACAAAATTTTCATGGCTAGAAAACACTGGAATTAGTTTTTGTTCTATGCACCTAAGTTGTGTGGTTCACCGAATGATTTATGATAACCAAATATTAAATAGGTCAAAATCCTAATTTTGGTTTGAATGAAGTTAGTAGGCATATAGCTAATCAAACTAAGAGAATAAATGGTGACTAGTAGATAATTTGTTATGTGATAGATAGATAGATAGATAGATAGATAGATGTATAAATATATTGTACAGTGGAATTATGTATGTGTAATGGATTCTGGGCCAAGCATTTAATCTCTGCACGAATTTTGCACCGTTGCTTCTATTATCATGCCCCTCAGTGAATAAAACCTGAAAATTTGGGCAATGTAACCCAGTCCAGAAGACTCAGAACTTTCTGAATGCACTACATAGTCTCTCAAAAGCCATAAAAATGTTTTTAATTCATTATTTTCTCTATTTGCATTTAAAATTTTGTCCCTGTTCCAGGTCTTCCTTCTATGAACCCTCCACCCCAACCTCCTCCCACTTTCCCCTACCCACTGGTGCCTCTAGCATCCTCCTTCTCCTCCACAGGACCAAGCGCCTCCCTCCCACTAAAGTTAGACAAGGCACTGTGTAGCAGGAGCCATGGATGTTTTTTAATGCACAAAAATACCATTTAATTACAATGTGATTCCAATTCACCTATTTTGAATAAATAGATTCATTACATGTGGCTTACTTGACCAATGATAAGGAAGAACTGAGTGAACTAGCCTAGTCTGTGGTGAGTAACTCTATCTCGATATCTTCAAGAAGCAACTTGCAAATACAATCTAGATCCACGTTTAGCACAGTCTACAAGACACTCTAAACAATTTAATGCGTTCCAACGAGGATGCTACCGTTATTTTTACGTGAAGAAGCATGCTGCATTTTATGTAATGAGCAAAGAGAAAAACTACTCAACCTTAGCAAGATCCTACTACTACGAATGTGATGTGCATTTTAAATAGATGTGCTATGCTATGCAGAACAGTCGCTCAAAGACATCTTTCTCCTCCAAATACTATGTCAAAACTATATCAACTCAAATAAAAAGTCTTGGGGTGGTGAGAAGGCCAAGCCCGATGACCTGAACTTGACCTCTAGGATGCACATGAAAAAAGGAGCATGCTAATTCCCTTAAGTTGCCCTCTGACTTCCAAGTATGTGTTGTGGCATGAAGAGCACACGTGTATACATACCACCACCACCACCACCACCACCACCACCACCACCACAAACAACAGCAACAGTAACAACAACAATGAATATAATTACATTTTTTTAAAAAATCCTGCCTCACAGTGTAATCTCTAAGAAGCTAAAGTTAGCACAGCTTAGACTCTGTCTGACTTATAAATTATATTTATATTTTTCTTATATTCTACTTGTCAAACACATAAAGATGTAACAATTGGATAGCAATAAGCAATACATTTGCTTTTTAAAGTATTACTTTATTAAAACTGCATTTACGAATGAGGTAAATTCCTCCCATGTTAGTTTGTGGTTGTAGTCCAGAACTAATCCTAATTCACTGTATTTCTGGAATAAACATGTATTCTCAAAGGACTGAACACTGGTAGCATATCTGAGGTATTAGTTACTTAAGATCTTAAGAAAGAAGAAGGGCACTACAAAGAAGTAACACATTTGTTATCATTTGAGGAGAAGCCTTTTGATTCAATGATGAATGAGAATCCATCTTTCAACTGCATTAGGAAGTAAGCTTAGTTGCCTCAGACAATTGTCTAAACATATTCACAGACTTCTGGAAGACTAATGAGTTTAAGCTTGGAACAAAATCTAAGAACTGATTCTGTTACTGCAACATGGCAGAGAACTTCCCTTTCTCAAATAATTAAGGTTCCAAGTTAAAGTAGCTCAAGTGCTTGCCAGTCTTCTTTGCTTAATTACCATCTGATTTATGGAGAAAGAGAGATAAAAGCAATTATATATTTATATATACACACATATATGCCTATATATACATATGTACATTAATGTTATATCTGAAAGAAAGACAGGCTTGAATATATACAGATCATCTCAGTGATGACAACAACACCAAAGTGTTAAAATTAATGTTTACCGTATAAAATGGATAGCTTTATTCAGTTTTTATAGAAATCATATCGTATGTACTTTATCATGACTCTCAGTAAATTTACAAATTAAAAAAAAATAGACCTACAAGAAATATCCACATACATTTCAGGATTCCAAGTTATTTTTTTCTGGGGTTTATTTCCATCTTTTAAACTCAGTGTTTCATTGTGTGGGGATTCAAAGGCTCTTAATAGAAGCCCAGAAGAGCTGTTCATTATTGTGAGTTCTCCAGCCTCATCCTGATCTCCCTTCTCTGCAAGCTCTACTGTTGGCAGAGTAATAATCAAATGATCAAAGTGATCAAAAAATTTCTGATTCTAAGGCAGCTCTGTCTGGATATCCAGAGGATATAAAGAGTAGATATTTAGGGATATATATGTTCTGGGATTAGAAAAATCATAGATGAAGAGTCAAGCAGGTTCTTGTGTTTGGGTACTACAGATTTCCATAGGGTGCTTTTGTTTGTTTGTTTGTTTTGTTTTGTTTTTTTATCTTAACTCAGTGTTCATTTAAAACTGCACTTTGAAAGGAACACAGATTCTAGTTTTTAAATCTTATTTGTTTTTTTTTTTTTTGATGCATCTCCATGCTTGTCTGCATATCAGATACATGCCAGTCAAGCCTTTTGGACTGGGTTGTAGACAATTGTGAGCCACGTTGTGGGTACTGGGAATTGAACCCAGGTCCCATGGAAGAACAGCCACTGCTCCTAACTTGCGAGCCATATCTCCATTCCTGACAGGTTTTATTTTAAATAGCATAATTACTTTTTTTGTCTGGAGTCCTATTTGGATTTTTCACATTTTTTATGATACCACAGTCTAGAAAGTTTGCCCAGTGGTTTAATTTGGCAAGACGACAAAAATTGGAGACTATAAATGGCCCACAAGTTTCTCCTCCAGAGATGGCGTATTAAGTGTCACCAAGCATGTTCTTTCTTCCCGCTGCACACACTGTTGTCTGTTCTGTTAGCGATGAAGAAGGATTTCTGCCCTGTGGGGAATCTGATGGCGACTGTTTTATTATGCAATATCTAGGATATGAGAATGGGCCTGCAAAATACAGCTGTGCAGCTGCCAGTCATGAGCTGCAATGCTGTCAGTTCATTGTCCCTACCCGTAAGCTCCATTCTTTTCTCTCATACCACATTTTCTGTCTCTACCTCCTGGTAGATCATTTGAAACTTGGTGAACAGTATAATGGTTCAATTATTAAATACTTTTATAAAGTTCACAAACACATATATTCCCTGAAACGTTGGGTGTGTTGGCGTGTGACCCATACACCTGTCACATCTACTTTGACTGGAAATGTCTTTGGAATACTGACCTTCAGTCTCTGCTTCAGAGCTCCTGACCCTGGATTTTAGTTTGAGAAATGAAATGCTGTTGCACCGAAATGTAGCATTGGTTTTACTTTTTTTTATTTCATTTTCCTTCTCCTTTTCCTTCTCCTCTTCCTCATCCTTCTTCTTTCTCTTCCTCCTCATCATCCTTCTTTCTTTGTCCTCCTCCTCCTCCCTTCTCTTCCTCCTTCTCCTCCTCCTCCTCCTTCTCCTCCTCATCTTTCTTCTTCCTTTTCCTCCTCTGTCAGACAGGTTCTCCTATAGTCCTGTCACTAAGTACATAAATGAGGTAATAGTAAACTCACAGAAGTCTGCAACTTTTATTTGTGAAGTGCTGGAATTACTGATGTGTTACCATATATGGCTGCTTGCTTTTTCTTGTTTTGGGTTTTGAAAGAATGGTACTATGTCATCTTCTGTCACTTGCTTTATTCAGTGAAGAGAAATGACCTCTAACTTAATCCAGGATCCTTTGCATATCAATTCACAACATGAAATCTGTGTTAATATTTTGTTGCTCAACATTTAGTTTGTTTTCCATATTTTGTTATAGTTTTGATGGCATATAACTCCGTTGTTGAGTCTGCGTGTAAGATATTTTCTATGTCATAAGCCCTAGAATATAATTGTAAATCGACTTATATGTGAATGCCTATATTTGGAAGATAGCAGCAATGTGTTTTCTACTACTCATGTATAAGAATCCCCATTGTTCTACATCTTTACAAAATATAATATTATCTAGCATTTTTGTTAAAGTATGGACATAAAAGTCCCCAGTCACTGTAGCCTTTATATATGATTTGGTGATGTGATTACTGATGATATGGATCTGTTTTTCTTCAGAGTAACTAAAAATATTTCACTGGTTTGTCAATGCTCAGTGATAAATAGGAATATTTGTTTTGGAACAGTTCTTGTCAAACTACATGCAATGTGCTATATCATCCCTTAGTTTTTCCTTCTTGATAAGTTTTGGTGAATGCAACTTCTAAAGGTCAATGTGGTTTACTTTAGCAATATCTAAATGTTCATTTCTGTATCTTGTAGACCAGAAACCCTCCAGGATGGGGATATCATAATACACCATTAATACTCTCAGTGGATGAGTGGCCTCATATGGGTTTAGAACATAACAATATTAGCTGGTATGCTACACCACCCATCCACTGATAGCACTGAATAATACATCCATTGACTTTTTTCTTTTCAAAGGTCTATGTTTAATTTATCCCCTTTGTTATCACAGGCTGGAGTACAGCTCAGCAAGGGCTCAACTTTGGGCAATGACACTATACAGATATCTGATATTATATAAGTAACTACCCTATAAGGTGCAGTTCCCTGTTATGTATGGTAACAACACTTAAGTTCTCAAACATTCATTAATTGTAGCACGTGTCTCCTTTCCATAAATGCTTTTGAAATTTAGAAACGTTATTTTAAATATGTTATTTTCTTAAATGAATAAAGATATTCAGACACACTGCCATATTGATGCCTGTCCTTCTTACTTTTCAGCATCTCTAATTGCTAAGTGTTCATGTCTGGTTAAAATTATTAAGCATCTAGATATTTGACAATTGGTGGCTGGTCTTGATTTGATAGTAGCAACTTCTTTTGTTCCATCTCTGATACATTGTTAAGACTGACATTTCGAGGAATATTGATTCTTTTGAAAATTCTCATTGTCAAGTACCAGAAGTTAAAAATCCTTTAAAAAGTCAGCATTTAGGAACATTTGACAGATGGACATTTAGCACCTGAGTAATTATCCTTCAAGTGCCATAAGACACTTTAAATGTTCTGCGACATCTTCTCTGGGATTTAGAAAACATCTTCTCATTTTAAGTGGATGCCAGCTGTCCAGCTGTCCATCATTTTGGAATCATTTTAGCAATGAAACTATATACAACTTCAAATACTTGTATTTTGCTTTTTCATAGAGTTGACTCTATTAGAGTTTTCTTGACAAAGCATAATCATTTTTTCATAGAGTGGACTCTGAGTTTTCTTGACAAAGTATAATCTTTTTGCAACAAAGTAAAATATGTTCTCTATTTATAGTAAATATATATATACATATACATTTCAGACATCCTTTCCCTTTTTATTGCATGTAAAGTAAGTTTTTTTCTTCAATGGAGCCTATAGGATAGCATAATATTTTTTAGACATTTTATGTGAGTATTATGAGACTACATTTAAAATCCAACAATGTGTAACTATAGGAATATGATTGCCAAATCTGAAGTCTTTAACATTATCAAAGTGCATCTCTTTGATATATTCTAATTTCCAAATGGCCTCCTAGGCCCTTGGTAACTAGACTGTTTCACATCCATAACAGGTTTATCAGTTTCTTTGTGCTTGCTTGGCCACAGCCTGGAATGCTGGCTTACTCCTAACATCCTTCAGGTTCCCACTGTTAATAACACCCTACCATAACAGCCTTCCCTGGGCAGCCTATAAAAAAGAACCCACTCAAACACTAGGATCCAATTTCTTACTTTCTTTCAATGCATGCCATGTCACTTAGCATCATATGACATATTTACATACGAGTTTGAGTGTTCATTCTATGGGTTCCCAATGGAAAATGAAAGGTAGACATTTTCTCTGCTTAACTGTCTTTTGTATCCCTAGAGCTCAATGTCTGGCACATATTAAGCATTCAATGAATGTTACCCTAATGAGTATACGAGCATTAAGACAATTAAATGAACAGGTTGTTTTTCAGGTAGAGTCAGGGTCACACTGCCTATATCAAACATCCACAGATGCTAGCATAGTTCTTTTAGTCTCTGCTGAAAGACGTGCTGACATTCAAACATTAAAATGCAAAGAAAATAGTATTGCTAGCATTTCACAAAATAGTGCATGAAAGTATTTGGTAGAGTGCCAAAATTTAAATGTTCAGTGAATGTAATGTACTTGGCTGCTTCCTTCCTTCCTTCCTTCCTTCCTTCCTTCCTTCCTTCCTTCCTTCCTTCCTTCCTTCCTTCCTTCCATCCTTCCATCCTTCCTTTTATGTCACAAAGCAAATGCTGGCTGTTTCTAGTTTAGAGCAATTCACTTCATCTTTTATTTAACTTACTTTCTCTTTGTACCATCTTCTCATGAACAATACGGAACTGTTCTTCTTACTACTCAAATGTCCTTGCTATCCTTCTGGACCCAAACACCTTATATCCTAACCATAGACCTTAAATCCAATTTACCGAAAGAGGCTCCTTTTGATGATGTGGTACAGTTAGTACATTGCCTTGAAGAGATACAATGAAGTCATTCTTCCCTTGGTAATGCAAACTTGCCCATTTGTGCTCCTCAGGGATCTATGTAACTTCTTATATTTTCTGTATATCCAACGAATCCTTATTTCTATTGTGTTTTTGCTTATGTCAGTCTCTATTGTGGTGCGCATGTCATATGCGAGTTTATACATCATGAGAACAGCCTGTTTCAACATGTTCTCAGGGCATTGACTTTGATGCCATTTACTGTTTGAGAAGATTCACAATGCCTTAGTAATTGGATATTCTTCCTTGTGGCTTAGAGTCGAGTGCTTGTTCACAAAAGCAACGTTGAGAGGCGAGGATTTGAGGGGAAAATTAGACCTTGAATATTTTGACCTAATAAAGTAAATAAGTCATTGATGGATTCACAATTTGAAGGCATTACTGAACTATGCAGAAACTAGAATATAGGTGTTGATTCAAGGAAGTGGGCCATTGGGGGCGTGTGTTTGAAAGGTATACCCCATTCTTGGCCCCTTCCTCCATGCTCTTCTTCTCAGATACCCTGAATTAGATAGCTATGCTTTGCCACATAGATCCCACCATGGTGTTCTACCTGATTACAAGCTTGACTAAAACGGAACCAAGCAACCATGAACCAAAAGTATCGAAACCATTAATCAAAATATATTTTTCTTTTTTTAAATTCCCTCTGTCTCCAGCATAGGTGGGGGAAGGCAACAGAAACTGCCTACCCTATTCTTTCTACTGTTTATAGAAGATATATCAATATATACCACTAAACCAAAGTTGGATAGTTATTATTTTCTTTGTAAGACACAAAGCTCTTGAAAGCATATCTCTTGCTGGGCCTTTATGGCTTAAACACCAAAGTATTCATGAGAATTGGCACTTACAGATAAGCAGTAACTTCCCTGAAGATTAGTGCCATTAGGGTGTTACAAAATTGGTTTCTGGTGATACTGAGCCATAAACCAGGTTGAGGCCCCCACAATGATGCAGATTTAATATCACTGTAAGCAAAACCAAAAATATTCAAGGCAACATTTTTAGATCATATTAATTGTACCAAGTGGAATAGAAATTTTAATAGTATTTATTCTAATATACGTCTAGATATTTTATACGTTTAAGAACCTTTCCTATATCATAACACAATGTCTGATGCTGATTTCCACTCAGTAATGAGGACCATGGTGAAATCTGAGTTTCTGCAAAAATTTTGAATATTTCTAACTAGACAACAGTTTGGTTTTGTGTAACACAATATCTGGTGAAAGAAATTTCTAGTGTCAAATGGATTGTCATCAAACTGTGGCCTCTTAACAAACAAAATATAGAATACATGCAAAGCAAATGTCTCTGTATCGTTTTCTTGTCATAAAGGTAGGCATTGCCCCTCAAATGCTGCTGCATATTGTTTAATTCTCCATTCTTGGCTGAAAGAAATAGTGCTGGCTTCTTGTTAGCCATGAATTGACATCTTTCTCTTCCCCGGGATTATTGACAAGAATGTTCTCCTTGCTAATAACAGCACATTGAGTGATTGATCTTGTCATTAGGGAAGACTTGAAATGTTGTCAGCACTAGAGGGGGTGCTATGTATTCTTAATTTCCTGGTCATTGCACAAAATCACCACTGAGACCAGTTTGTTCAGGAAAAGAGCACTATCTGTTTACCCGATTTTCTATTTTTTATACAGATGTAGATTAGGGATAATAATAATAATAATAATAATAATAATAATAATTGAAATGTTCCATGTTAACCAACTCACAAAGACTGTCCCAGTCTGTGCCCTATAACCTGTGACCATCAATCAGTAGGGGGAGAATAACTTATCTGACACAGAACCAGAGAAAGCCAGTCAATCAGCTGAACTTCTTACCTTTTTGTTGTTTTATCCAGGTAAAGACACCCCACATTAATGAAAAGAAGTTTTAAGTGGAAGAGAGGGAGAGCTCAACTTTGAACAGCACATGGTTTTCCTTAACACAGAAGCACACAGAGTAATCGATAAAATATATTTTTTCCTGAGAGCTGAGCATTAAGTTGCTTTTAACTGGGAATGTTTGAGACTTGTGATGAGAGAACCAATAGCACCTGGTGTGTTTTTGTAATCACACAATGAAGAACTGGGGTGGATCTGTAGTTACTGATCAACAAAGATATGTGAAGAGTATCCTCATTTTAAGAGTGTTCAGTCCTCCCCTTAAGGCAGCCGTTTAATTTGCAAACAAGAGTATTAGTTCACAAGCTTGATTCTCAATCAGATTTTGCCTGCAAACTTAGCAAAAAAAATAAAGCCCCAAGTCTTGCCCTGCTATAAGGAGACTATACCTATATACTCTGTATTAGCTCTCAAGCTGATTATAACATACAATGTTTGTAAATACTGATCTAGGAATCAACTCCCAACCTTCAAATTCCCCTCAGTTGATGTTCCCTGGACAAGGAAAAGTTACTAAATACTGATGAAAATGATACTTAGGATTCTTCCATATCAGGCAAGAACAATCAATATTTCTAAATTTATTAAGCATCTATCTTATTTAAATCATTACTGTAAGTATAGTCTCATTTAAGAAATAATCATAAGATACTGAAAAATAGTAAGAGTACTCTTCTGTACAGAGGAGACAGAAGATTTAGGTATAGCTAAGTAGTAGGAAATAATCCATTAAAAATAATCTGGGTCTGAGAAATGACTCAGTGGTTAAGCTGTTCTTCCAGAGATCCTGGGTTCAATTCCCAGAAAACACATGGTGGCTCACAACCATTTGTAATGGGATCCGATGCCCTCTTCTGGTATGTCTGGAGACAGAGACATAGACATAGACATAAAATAAATCTTTAAACAATCAATCATCTATGGGAATTATGACAAACTGAAAATTCTGCAAGTAGGGAATGTCAAATGGTTTCTGGGAACTTTAAAGGGTTCCCAGACTTTAATTTTATGCTATAAACAGAGTAAAGTCTTATAAACATAACGACAATTATAGATGAAATAAAATGTTCCTCAGTCCCAAGGAGGTAGCAAACTGACAATGAGAAGCAGGTCAGATTGGAATTATTCTGTTTAACCTGGAGAAAAGGATCATAAATCATTTGACCATTAGTATCTGCAAAGCTAGGGATTTTAGGTAGAGTTAAAGTACTTAGAGTTTTGGGAAGGAAAGGGATGGGAAACACTTCTTTGAAATGGTTCCAGATGTTAACAAAGCTAAGAATGATAAAGGAATAAAAACTCAATTATGCCCCAGAACACTTTATTATTTTCTTTCTGTTCATATTTGGGAAGATATTGGTTCAAGTCCCTCTTGGAAATAGAATGTTTTCGTTATTGTCATACTTGTGTCTTCCAAGGAGGGGGGGGGCGTGTGCTTAGACATGTACAGTTTACGTTCTTCATGGGGGAAACGGTGCTTCAGAGACCTTTTCCTCCTACCTCTCTGAACCTCCTTTCCCAGAGTTTGTGCATGGCCCTCATGTGAGCAAAATGTCCAAGGCTAATGGCTCAAGGAAAGGGACATTTCCAATCATGAGTAGCCATTACAGTTGCTCCAGGGATCTGGTGTCCTGTGCCCAGTGTGTTTGTGTATTTCGTGGGCTGTTCTGACTTGTGAGCAAAGGGCATCTCTTGTCACTCTCTTCTCCACTGCTGTTTTCTTCTTGGCATCTGTACGGAACATTCACTGTGTAGGGATGGTTGGGTTTTCAACACTTTGAAGGTTCCCGATTCTCAATTCTCTTGTACACATTCAACTGTGTTATGACTCTCTGCAGGGAACAGAATGATTAAGCTGCCAATGAGTTATTGTGAGATCTAAGTATCTGACAACTAATGGATGGTACCACGGTGACTTCTGCAGTGACAAACTGTAGAATTGATAGTGAGGAGATGGCATATGCTCTTTAAGTAATACAATAATCTCAAAGGAAGTGCGTGAAATGTCCTCACGGTGCTATGAAATTATCTTAGCATTTTAAAAGTATTTGATACTGAAGGAAACTGTTAATCCTAGGAGATAAAAGTTGAATACAGACTGTAGCATCAAATGTGACTGTTTCTGTGGAATAATGGCACAGCGTGTTTTGCAATTCTTTGGTGATAGAGCTATGCTCTGTTAAATGTGGAAGAAAAGCAAACTGCAGTCAGGCTCGGAAGGTAGCAGCCCCTGAGGATAACCAGACGTTTGTGATGGAAAAGGTTCCCCAAGCTTAAGTTTGGTCAGAGAGCTCAGCTGTGCCTTCCTAATCAAAAGACTGTTCGTCTTGATTTCCAGCTAGCTCTCCTCTCCAGGACCAAAACACTAGCTCGAGTGTCTCCAGAAGGAAATTGTGAGCAATTTTCCTGCTGTAGGAAAGATTCACAGAATATTTAATCCTGTGGCAGAGAAATAGACTAAATTAATCTAAAATATTAGATCTGCGTGCAGATCCGTTTTTTTTTTTTTTTTTTTTTTAGCTATACACAGACACAGAAATCCTTGCAACTTTGACAGGTAGCATCGCTTTTCTTTGGAAGCCTGCATCCTGCGACTCATTTTCAACAAGCTCTGAGAGCCAGCCAGGAATCATCAAATCCATTTCTGTGAGAGGAGAGGACCTAGTCAAGCATCGAAGAGCAAACCTCGGGGCAGTGGGGAGCAGAAAGGGAGGGAGGCGCGGGCACAGGGAGGGGAAGGATCCAGAGAGCAGGTCTGACTCCTGACTGGCTGGAGTGCTTTTGGAGAAAGTCAGAGCTCCAGCGGGTCAGTCGGGAGCTGTCCAACTTTTCAGCAGCTCTGAGATCCAGGTTCGGGTGCCCGGACTCAAGAGCAGGCTACTGCTGCGAAGAACAGATTCTGTAGAGAGAGCTGCCAAGAGTCTCTAATTTCACCGGGGGAACGAAGAGAAAAGAGAGGAAAAAGAAACCGACCATCAGAGAAGCCTCGTCTGCCAGTCTTGGTTACTTGGGAGCATCCAGCGCGCCTTTCTGCCTCTCCTATTGAGAAGGGATCCCTGTGGCTTTCTGTGATCGGTCCCACTAGCAGAGCCCCCTCTCGGTGGCCAGGAGCCTCTCTGGCCGCTACAAGTCGGAAGCTGAGCCCAGCCTCTGGCGCCTCGGCAAGCGCAAGCGACGGCAGCAGCAGAGCCGGGAGGCGCTCAGGCTGGTGTGTAGTGGACCCGGCGGGGCAGCGGGGCACAGAGCCGGCCAGGATGGAGGCAGAGGGCAACAGCGTGCCCGCCCGGGCGGGCAGCGACGAGGGCAGCGACAGCGCTGCCGGGGCCGCTCTCAAAGCCCCTAAACATCTCTGGAGGCACGAGCAGCACCACCAGTACCCGCTCCGGCAGCCCCAGTTCCGCCTCTTGCACCCCCATCACCACCTGCCCCCTCCACCGCCACCCTCGCCCCAGCCCCAGCTGCAGCCACCGCCACCGCCCCCACTGCCACCACCCCCGCCACCGCCCGGAGCTACCCGTGGTCGCTACGCCTCAAGCGGGGCCAGCCGCGTCCGGCACCGCGGCTACTCGGACACCGAGCGCTACCTGTACTGCCGTGCCATGGACCGCACCTCCTACGCGGTGGAGACCGGTCACCGGCCGGGCCTGAAGAAATCTCGGATGTCCTGGCCCTCGTCTTTCCAGGGACTCAGACGGTGAGTAGAGAGCGCCCCCTCCCCCACTCAAGCAAAGGGTCACCTCCCCTCTTCTCCCATCCTCCGTGTTAACCAGTCACCACCAATCTTGGAATCCAGGGTCAAATTCAAGAAACTCAGGGAGGGTGAGCAGGGGCGTGTCTGTCCTTGCCCTAGAAGATGTAATTCAGGTGTGTAATAGACCTGAAAGTAAAGTATAATTGTTAAGTGGGGTGTGTGTGTGTGTGTGTGTGTGTGTGTGTGATGTGTGATGTGTTTTACCGGTTTATTGGTTTATTCGCGCCATGCACCTCCCTCTCCCGACTCGTTTCCATCCCACCCCAGCAGTAAGATTAAATCTAATTCAGTTTGTTTCTAGTAGAGGGAGGGCGAAGGCGCGAAAGCTGGGGGTGGGGGAGGCTGGAGTGCAACCTTGGAAACCATCCATAAATCTGTCCACTCACCCCAGAAAGGAGGGATCAGCCGGGCAGATCTGACCTGAGTGTGCACAGCGTGTGTGGAAGAGACAGTTTGCTCGCTCTCGGGTTTGCAGCACACACAGCTTGAGTACAACTCCTGTCAAGTCCAGAAGTAAATTGAACAGCAAAGGGGAGAACAAACACGTGGGTGACTTGGAGAGTTTGGAGCAAAATGTTCAGCAATCCTTATGAGAGAGAGAGAGAGAGAGAGAGAGAGAGAGAGAGAGAGAGAGAGAGCAGGGGTGGGTGCAAGGATGCTGTAGGAGTTACACTGTATCTGTGTGGGAGGGTGGGAGCGTGTATACACCCCGAATGTGATGTACCGGTGGTCCCTGAACAATCCTCGCAAGAAAGCACCTCGTTTTAGTAGCAAGCAAGACATAGAGATGTGATTATAGTGATTTCCCCTAAACATAAAGTGCTCCGGAAGACAGGGCAGAGAAACTGCATGTCAGCTGGGAGTTCTAATAAATGTCGCGGAAATGAGTAGTGTAAAGGACAATTACTGTGGCTGAGCCATTGCCTCATTCTTAACTCAAGTGTGGAGGTGGATTTTTGGCCCTATTTGGTCCTCAGGCCATGAATCCCTTCACACACACACACACACACACACACACACACACACACACACACGGGGAGGAGAGACACAGACAGAGAGAGAAAGAGGGAGAGGGAGATTTTATATACATGCACACACAAGAGTCATACAAGGGTTCTAGGAGTTTCTATTCTTTTCCATGCTTGTTGGCAAAGTGGGACAGTCATCTAGCCTTAGATGGGATAGCCACTGACGCCTTTACATCAAGCCCCCACACTGGACAATGGGCAATTGTCCATCAGAGTTGGTTGTGTAAACAGGGAAAGCTGGGGCTGGAATTATTTGTCTTGCTCTTCCTGACAATAGGTTTGATGAATAAGAGAATAATGGTTTTCATCTGTACACTTGTGTGGGGCTGTGCGTTCGTGACTCTGTCTCCCCCATGTGCTGTATTCCCTATGAAACAAGAATGTCTAGCCAATCAGCTTCCCAACCTTCACGTGTGGGCATTCTTTCAGCTGGCGTATATCGCTCTGCTCTTTTCCTTACTCGCTTCCTTGGATGCCTTGTTGAAGACACTGTATCTGTTGGAGGCAAAAGATGAGAACCATAGCTAGTCTCAATTTGGATCGTTTTAAGGTGGATGATGGGTGTTGATTGCAGGGATTAATAAATCAAGATGCAAGCTTCACCTTTGTAGCACATCCTGCTCAATCGCTCATGTAGTTCCCTTCTTCATTTGAAGAGGTGGTCGTGCTCTCCAGTAGCTGAGCATCGGCCATAGGGGTCTATAACATCAGAGTAGAGGCCAGGATATTAATTGACCTATTAATACAAAAAACTGCAGTAACAAGTCCTTAATAAATATTTACAAAGAACATTCTAGCTTAATATGTAGGTTGGTTACTTTTTGTAAATCTCCTAACTGACTACATGTTTTTTTTAATAAAATAGACTTGTTTGGGGAGAGTGGAGCTGAGAAAAATAAGCAACTTGGAATGGAAGCATTGCATCATTGATTTGAGTTTAATTTTAGCTATGCTCTATACATTGATTGATCGTTATATTGGAAATTCCTTAGTTGAATGGTTCAGAGAAAACTACGATGTGTATTTATTTTGCTCCTACTGTATCTCATATGTTAGATTATTGCCATTTTATTTAGGGATTCATGACTTTAAATTCTTTATGTTAATTGCTGCATATTTCACACATGTTCACAAACTGAATGAATTCTTTCTTGAATAAAATTCATTTTGCAAATGAACATGTTTTCAAGGGGTCATGGGTAGTAGCTTCATTATTTAGAGAAGGTGGTAGCAATGCTTTCAATTTATTAAGGAAGGTTCATGTCTAGAAGACATGGAAGAGTAGGCTTTTCCAACAATGCTAATATAAACTGTTTTATCTCCACTTATAGACAAGAACACTGGGCCTTCAAAGATGTAAGTAATTTATTTGAGATCACATAGAGTAGACAGGCCAGAATTGAGACAGAAATGCAAGTCTCCTGACTCAGCTAAGGCCCTGCTGAAATAAATGTGCGTGATTCCTCGCAAAAGTTGACAGCATCAAGAATATGTGAAACCATGCATGAAATTTATATCCATGTATACTACAGGGTATATGTCCAGATAAACAAAAGAGAAAATATTTTAATCATTCTGAAAACAGAAGCAATGAGAGCTTTTAACTTTTATTCTCAGCTTGACCTGTCCAAAGTAACCTGGTGTCCATTATCATGCAGGGCAAACTCTGTAGTAGTTGACAATAATAAATATGAATTAGTGTTTGGAGATATTAAGATTAATGAAATCGGGGGGTGGTGGTGCACGCCTTTAATCCCAGCACTTGGGAGGCAGAGGCAGGCAGATTTCTGAGTTCGAGGCCAGCCTGGTCTACAGAGTGAGTTCCTGGACAGCCAGGGCTACACAGAGAAACCCTGTCTCGAAAAAACAACAACAACAACAAAAAAAAAAAAACAACTAAAGATTAATGAAATCATTTCAGTTTGTTTTCACTTTTCTTTTAGAAGAGAACCAAAAGCAAGCACACGCGGGAACATGCACACACACACACACACACACACACACACACACACACACAATCTAAATAAGGGTTTAAATTATCTGTGAAAATTAATGTATGAGAAAAGCCTCCTGAATGTGTGGAAGAAGATTGCCTATAGGTTATTAAAATGATATGGCTCTTGACATGCTATTAGTAGCATGTCCAGCAGCATGTCCAGATGTTATTATCTCCACTGCAGTTTTGAGACTGGGTTATAATATCTGAAGCAATGGGGAAAAGGTATTTTGTTTTAATGAAGAAATTTGTATCAACAGGAAGGAGATGGGTCTCAGACATTGATGGTCAATTCCCTTGATTTCCTTGAAAATGAGAATGTGTCGAATATATTTGTATTAAGGTATATATCTAACAAAATAGATTTATTTATAAATATCAATATAGGAGAAAGTTGGAAGACCAAAGTTTCCAAGTAAGTGAGTCTGTGTGTTATCAAGAGAAATTATGAAATATGAAAACAATGTTGAAATACCTTTTAAAATACTAGATTTATCATTTCAACTAATAAGCCTTCAAATTACAACTACCATTTACCTTAACTGATAAAAGCTCTTTCTTTGACTTCTCTTTATATAACAAAACATTTTATCAGTAATATTTATTTCCAGTCTTTGCAGTAGCTATAAATTCTTAATAAAGAATGAAGATTGAAGATTTAAACATCATAGGTGATTGTTTGATTCCGTAAAAAACATTCTAGGTGGCAGAGATGTAAATATCATGAAAGTGACATTTGAATTAGGAAGGTGAGAGAAAAGCATCCGAAGTCTCTCATCACACTAACCGTAAACCTAGGTGTGCTGGAATATTGATGTGGCATTAGCTTTGTAAACATGAAGTTTTCATATAGGAAAGGAAATTTTATATATTGCAATGTCTCATACAATTAAAATCAACATGAGGATGAAACACTCGCATAGAAGATGCAAGGCCCTGGGTTAGAACTATACCACTAGTAAAATATTAATCAAAACTTTACTCTCCTCTTCGGGATTAAAAGAGGTGTTCTCCAGTGGTTTTGATTGGTTTCATCAAAGAATCTTATCGCAGAATTTTTCTTCAATGAAGTGTGTAAACATACTCTAAGTCTGTGGCTCCAATCTTGAGTTTCATATTACCAAAGGGATTGTTTGTGAATGCTATTTACACTGCATGTATCAATAAAGTCAAGTCTAGATTTCATGAGGAATAACTTATTTATATATTTTTTCTTTTAATATTTTATAGCCGGTATAAGGTTGACACATTGAAAATTTAAGTAAGAACATTAAATATTCATAATATAAGAAAAGGCCATTTTGGGGGGGTATTTTTTTGTAGTATGTTTCCTAAATAGGAATAGACACTTAGAAAGAAAACTGATTTAAATATCTTCCCCTTGTGTACTTCCACTGAAAGATTATCTCGTTAGGTTTTTTAAATGCTTTTTTTGACATTGTATCCTGAGGCTTTAATGTTTTAGAAACACACTATGAGTCTGTCACCTTATAACGCGGTTCTGAAACTTTGAACCTTTCATGTTTCATTGGAATTGCTGGACAAGAGTGAGTGGGCAGGGGCAGGGGAGGGGAGTTTATAAAGAGGGAATAGAAACAAAGACCCATAAAATTGTCTTGCAAATAGGATATTGGTGCATTCTTTTCCTTTTTCAAGTTGACTACAGTTGCTCACTTAGAACAGTGACAAGGAAAAAAAGGTACCATTGTCCGTACACAAACCAACCTACCTGAATACCAGCAACTGTTTACCCTTGAAGAATTCTTTCCTGAGAGGATTAATTACTCCACTAGTTCACTAGCAGATGTGACTGTGCAATTTACACTTTCCATATCTCTTGACAACTAATTCCACATTTTCCATATTGTGGCCATCTGTTTTGTTCTGTTTTGTTTCATGATGACACAGGGTTTCATGCCATCCGGGATTGCTTTGAACTCATTATGTATCTGAAACTGTCTTGGACTCCTGATCGCCATGCCTGCTGAGATTACAGGCATAGATCACTGTGCCTGGCTTAGTAGAGCCCTAACAGTCAATGTTCTCACCTTCCAAGTGATAGCCTAAAACTAAAAATGTTTAATTACCATCAAATTACCATATCATGTAATTGTGAGCAAATGGAGTATTCAGATGTTGGTAAGAGGTGACTTTAGAAAGTATATTTTTCATTTTCCTTTGTGAATAGATTCTTACACTTCAACCTACCCTCCACAGAAAGTGACAGATTACTCACTAGTTTAATGTGTATTTAGAGAAGCATCTTTAAAAACTTCCTTAAACATTACATGAATTAATTATCTGAAAATTTAATATCTTTTCAATTATTCGAATATCTCAAGTCTAATATGGTTAAAAGTACATCCATTTTATGGCCTATTACCCAAGTTCAGGTTTAAATACATATAGTATGCATGTGTATCTATCACTTAAAACCTGTAGTCCCTGCTTGTATCAGCAGCATTGCAAAGGAATTATTCTAAATAGCACTGCATTATATTTCAAAGAATGCTATGGTTATTTTTACTCCAAAGAACATTTTCTTCCTTTAAAAATAGGAGTTCTAATTTTTCCCAGAGAAGAGGGCAGTTTGCATTATAATTTTTAAAAGCTCATTGACTGTTTATATGACTCCATACCTTTGCCATGGGTATCCTCAGATAGCATTAGAGATGGAAGAGGCGAAGAGAGACTCCAAGTTTTCTTTGATGCATGAGCACACAATTGTAGTTATTGATCTACTCAATGTTTAATGTCTTCATTTATCTCATTGTCTTAAGCCAGTGAGCTTTCTTGGGCTCTTCTCCCATAACTCTGCACATCAGAGACCACTGAGGTCTTCCAACCTGACCTCTGAAGTGCCACATCTTCCCTTTGGCACTTCCCACAGTGAAGCACTTTCCACATTCAAACATTTGCAGTAGTCTATAGGTGATCTCCAGCTCCGGTATCCACTAACTTCAGTTTATCTTATGTGACAGATACTAATCACATCTTTTTGTATGAAATCTTAGACCAACTTCCTTTAGCCTGGAAGATAAGATCTAAGTCTCTTGGTCTGGCACACTGGGAAGTTAACGCTGTTTGTCTTATTTACAGGGAGTCTTATTACTCACCCCCATCCCATCCCACCAGATCCATCAAACACTCAGGTTCCTGTCTCCATGTGTTTAATACTACCTTTTTTTCTGAAAAATGTTCTTTATTTCTAGATTTCCTTGCCAATGTCCTATACCATGCCATTCTCACCTCTTTTAAAGAACTATATCTATCTATATGGGCCACTAAAAGATACTGGGCATGAGTGAGAGAAATAGTTTTCCCAAGGGCAGGAAGGGCCCAGCACTTAGCTGTCCAATACCAAATGCTCAGTCCTGAAAACATATGCATATAAATAATAGCATATGGACTAATTAGGCTGCATTTTCATATTTAGGAATATATATGTATATAGAAATATACACATATACACACTTATATGTATATTTGTATATACATATGTATATACACATATGTATATGTGCATATATTAACCAATAATTAAAGAAAAAGAGACCATATATTTTAAAATGAAAAAACAGGATACATGGGAAGGGTTGAATAGAGGAAAGGGAAGAGCGAAGTTAGATAACTATATTATAATCTCCAAACCTGAAAAATTATAACAACAAAAACAATATCTGTTCAAATGAATGTTACTACCCTTGAGGACCTTCCTACAAAAAAAGAATGTAATATTCTTTTATATATTATACTCCATAGTTACCAATTGTAACTTAATTATTGGTTATATTGTGTCTTCCTTTGGGTATTTTACAACTTTGCATAAAGTATGGCGTCCATGCATGCTCAATAAATGATAAGATTTTAATGTGGAAGTAATAATGAAACCTTGCCTTTTTTGATTTGAGCTCTCCCAGACAGGATATACTTGATCCCCTTCATAACATCTACGAAGCAAACAAAGCCAGTGATATTTTGCTCATTCCAAAGGCTATGAAAGGAATATTGTCTCTCAGAAAAATAGATGCATATCCATTTTCAATTACAGGATTCAGATGCAAGCTTTAAAAGCCTTGGGCTGATGATATCTTCATTATAGTGGAATATCATCTGGTACCAGTTGTGTAATTCTACTTAAAATATTAAGGCAGAGGGGAGTTGCAGTGGTTATGAAGGGAGACAGCACTTCTAGGCTACCTTGTGAGAAATTTATATCAGAATGAAAATAATTGCTGAAAAAATCTCTCCCCTTTAATTTAGACAGAAATGTATATTAGAATACAAATAGCTCTAAAAGAATACTTCCCCTCTAATTTAAATGGATACCTGAGGTGTACATCCTTAACTTCTGTATCTGAGGGTTCAGATAATCTACTGTATTGGGATGTATCAGAGTTCCGGAACATGTTCATCATGTTTGCAATTTTTTATCCTGGGTACACAAAAGTTAAGACACTGATTTAAAGCTAGGTTGTTGACTTAATTGACTAAGAGAATTATTGGGAGAACATCATATATATATATACACATCATATATATATATATATACATCATATGTATATACACATCATATGTATATGTATATCATATGTATATATATATATGATGGTGTGCATTACGATGATGAAATTAAGCTGTATGATATGTATGTGTGAGTTTTAGACAGACAGATAGATTAGAAAGAGATAGATTAGATAAAGATAGATATCTCAGATAAGGCTTTAAAGGTTTTTAGAACCAATATATCTTCCCTCCGTAGAAGTTTATGGATTTTACTTGAAATGTATATATAAGAATAGTAAAGAACATATTGAAAAACATGTTTTTCACCAATGATGTATCAGAACAAATCATACTGGCTAGTGTTCCAGGTGGTATGGGATGAATTGTGTGAATTGATAGAACTAAAGAAGTGAAGAATGAGACCATGCATATATAAAAATGTAGAGGCCAGTCAGGGCAGCATCCCAACACAGTGTACATACACTGTTAGTACATGGTGTTCATTGGCATATTAAAATAAATAGTTTACCTCACAGCACAAAACTAATACTTAAAATCCATAGTAAAGTCAATAATAAAATTATAAAAATCAAGAGAATGAGCAAAAGACATCAGAGGTAAATTTTAAAGGAAGATTATTGGTGAATATATTTTGAAAAATTTAAATCTGGCTAGCTATAGAATATATACATGTTATGCAATTTTTCATTTATCATTTTTTCCAAGTAATAGAAAGATATAGTTTAAGGAAACTGGAGGAATAGGAAAGTGACTGGGTTTTTTATGGATAGTTTTGGAGTAGAGTATAAGTTAGGAAAATGTTGGTGAGTAATCAAGCAACAGCTATCAATGTTTGTGCACATACCTTTGCCCAAAATAATTCTGTGCACAGGAACTTGACTTATGAATATAATTGAACACAAAAGCAAGGGAGTAATTATATCAGGACACTTCACTGCACATGATAGCAAGTGTCAGAAATTTATCCAACTATCTTTTATCAAAGTATTAAATAAATATGATGCCACACCTGCAACAAATGACCACTACAATAAAACCTGAGAAAGATAATATGCATTAAGTTGAAGTGATAAACTCAATGTGGTTTTATGTGAATGGATATAAAGAATAGATCACAGAGTATAACCCAAGTTATACATATTTATATTTCCATGTCTCTGTGTATGTGAGTATGTGCACATTTCTCCCTGTCTACATCCTCTATAGGAGCAAACCTCCACCAATTGTTTCAGGTATTTTAAAGGGGTAGTTAGTAAGGCTTTGCATTTATGCTTTATCTTATTTTTTACTATTTTGGTTCTGATTCTCTTTGAAAAATCAGCATAAATTGCTTTCCCAATATACAAAATAATATATTCCTTCCCTTTGAATTTTCTACCTATTTCAGTCAATATATTTTGGTTACAGCCCTCTTCTCTTTCTCACTTCTAAAACTGAAAAATGTGGCATTGTCAAATAATTGAGAACAAGGTACAAAAATGAAAATGTCCAAAAGGAGAAAACAACAGCATGAAGATTCGTGTGCAACTTGAAAGCAAACCCACCATGCCATTGATTACTGAGTAATTGCCAAACAACTCATAGACTTGGCTGTGTGCTTTCTAACAGTGAATTCAAGGAAGAAAACATCAGTTTATAATGCATGTGTGCAGTAAGTTAACAAATGAGTTGATTTAAGGATACATTTTTGGTGAACACTGAGAATTCAAAGAAATTCCCTGTGGTGTCTTACAAGAAGAACACAATGTGATATGGTACTCACAATTTCATCAGCTTCTCTATACTCTATTAAGTATTAATTATGTGTGAATGTTGCTCATAACTGTAACAATGTTTTTATGAAACTGTATATTGATATCCTGTTGTTGAAGACATTCAAAGTCTACCAGTATCAGAGTCCCTGTTGACTTTCTTTCTTTCTTTCTTTCTTTCTTTCTTTCTTTCTTTCTTTCTTCCTTCCTTCCTTCCTTTCTTTCTTTCTTTCTTTTTCTTCCTTCCTTCCTCCTTTCTTTCTTTCTTTCTTTCTTTCTTTCTTTCTTTCTTTCTTTCTTTCTTTCTTGGTTTGATAATTTCATATGCATATTATATGTTTTGCTCAAATTTACCTCCCAATTCCCCACCTATCTCCCACCATTTCCCTTCTCCATTCCTGTGCTCTTTTCTTAAATGCGGGTTCCACATATTATTTTCTATTGGCATTCTTTTCAGTTATTTCCCTTTAGCTCTGAATGTGCTCTTTTATAATAAAGGGGGCTGAGGAAACCACTCAGTCATGAAGACCTGGGTTTGATTTCTAGGACCCAATAAAAAACTACACATCCTAGAGCTCTTGCAATTCTATAACTGGCAAACAGATCAGAAGGCACCAGTCTAACCAAATTGAGGAGGCTCAAACAGATAAGAGATCTTGTCTAAAACACTAAATGTATGCCCAAGGAATAACAACATTTAAGGTTGGTCTGTCTTTAATATGCAAACCTATAATCACACATGTATGCATGCATGCATGCATGTGCATACACACACACGTGCGCGCGTGCACACACACACACACACACACACACACACAGAGAGAGAGAAAGAGAGAGAACAGGAGATACTTTTCTAGTTTGGGACTCTTTTATACTCTTATCTCCTAGAGCCAACATTCAGTCTTCAGTTCTCAGATGGATTGAATTACATGCCTATTGTCTCTCTGGTTCTTAGGATTAAATACTGTTTGTTTCTATGGCTCCCTCAACCACTACTTGTTGACCCAATTTATCTGTGTAACTGCAGCCTCCAGTCATATCTAACCTGGCTGACTCAATCTTGGTCCTGAATTAAGGTCCATCAACCTAAACTCAGTCCCTTTGCATTGCTGGTAGAAAATAGAGCCAAAAACATTCAGCCTTGGTAAGCAGGTCTCAGATTTTCTGACACAATGAGACCATCTCATACCCCAAATATTTATAGGGCTGTTTATGCTTCTCCCCTTACTACCCACTGAATTATCCAAATAAGCTAATTATAAAATCAACCCCAGTATAAAGCATGAGTCCAGACCAATTAAAAGTTGGGAATTATTTATCCCAAAGAGGTTGTTAATTTAGAGTCATTTCCTTATGATCACTCTCTGAACACAGAGGACACCTTTTGTCTATTTTGATTGTGCCAAGTTCATAATAACAATATTATACTGTCACCCTGCTCTTGTTATTTACCTCACAGGCAGATGCGTTTTCAGCTTACTTGGAAGCAATTTTAAATCCTTCAAATATGATGTTGGTGTCATCTCCATATACTTTCTCATTCTTATCACTACTTGAAATCATGTTCAACATCCAAGGTATTCTGCTGTATTGAGGACCAGGATCTCACCCAGGGGATGTCTACTACTCTAATCATATAGGTTCTCATCATGGAAGCTTCACTGGGTCAGCTGAAAAAAGATCCTCAAACAATAAGAAGCAGGGTTTTGTTTTGTTTTTAACCACGTTTTTGAAAAATAGTAAACAATATAATAATGATCAAGAAGAATATAAGTGTAAGAAACAAATACTTATATTAACAATTCAGGAATGGGCAAAAACAATAGGTGAATTAACCAGCATCAATAGGTCTTTGTTATAAGAATATAGCCATAATTTCCCCCAGAGTGGGCCTCTTTTCATGCCATCCACAGCATCTTCCTGACAAGAGCCTATATGTGTTTTGCTTCACTTAAGATGTTCTGAAAAACTTTCTAGCCTTGAGCTTTGATAACATGTTCATACCTCACATCTTACACCAAACAACACATGTTGGGCAAGGTTCTCTCAGATCTTTCAAGCCTGTCATAATACTGTGTTCTCCTTTATAGAATTTGGACTATGTTAACTGTATGCTTAACTTTGTTTGTTTGCTTAATGCTAGCACATTTTAAACAATTAGCCTCATACAGAAGCAATTCTCAATTCTGTTTCCATATAAGCATAGTACTGTCATGTCACTTGCACTACAAGAACTATTAAATAAATAGAACTTAGAGTTTATAAGATTACCTGCTGTATAAAACTTGCAATCTATTACTTTAATGAGAAAGAATTCCAAATTCAGGCAATTTTCTTTATGAGGCTGTTTGTAAAGAGTCACAGATTTACAACCTATTTTATGTAAAAGGCATTGAGGGCTAGCAGGGGCAAGTTATTATCTGATAATGGAATATCACTTCTGGAAAGTAGCTAGGAAAACAAGAAGCCATGGAAGCAGTAGCATTGTAGATTACCCACTATGGTCAAGGTTAGAAGGAAGGATAGAAATGAGACACTAATGTTATGCTACTTTATTTAAACAGTGATTTAACTTAGTGCTGATCATTTAACCATTATTTATAAATTAAAAATATTTTACTTCAGATCCCTTGCTTCTGCCCATCTGGGTCACACAAATGTGAAGTATCTATAATTATGCAGAACCTCGCCATCTGACAGTTTTTTTGAAATGTGAAGAACTTGGAAAAATGAATTCTCTGTTCATAAGAACCCATCACATTACCAAAGACCTCTCAAGATAAAGGGGTAAAGAAAGTACGTGCTTCGTTATTCTGACAAACTAGTGCTCCTAGCTTCAAAAGGTTTTTCTTGGAGACAGTGTATTGCTTTTATTTTTGTATAGTTAAGCAAGCAAGCTGCTGAACAGGTTATCACTTCTGTTGACACAGAGAATCCTTTAGGACAAAGTAACAACAATGTATTGAAAAATCATGAAAGAGAGATTTTAGAACATTCTGAAATCACGGTATAATACTTGACACAGAAAAGAATGTAATAAAGGAGAACAATTTTGTGTTATGGAAATGGCATGCCTAGCTCACCAATTGCCAATTACTTCATGGTATCATGCTACACAGTGAGTTCAAACATCATGATGACAAATCCCATTGATTAGATAGAAAAGCCAAGGAAAGTAATATGCATTCTTTCACATGAGAAGAATCTACCTCCTTTGCTATCCTTAAGTTATGAGTACATGAGCAACTGGCATATATAGCAAGCAAGTTCAAGGTGAGAAATTTCATATAAAGGATCTGTCTAAACTGGATTCTGAGTTTGACAATATCGATCCAGAAACTCCTTTGAATGTTTGTAACTTGTGAAAAAATTTGAACATGTTTGAACCAATAAAGGAGCAACTGAGGACACGCCATCTGTAGAAAAATCACACACTGGCCCCCAAACCGTCCGACAGCCTGTTTATTGCTTCAGATACTTTCTTGCCTACTCATTTGGTGTGAAAGTTTAATGTAGTTAATGAATAGCTTAGATCTTCTGTGATTAAAATAAAAACCTACCTATAAAAATGAATTAAAAGAAACTACAAATTACAGAAGACAAAGCTAAAATATAAACATTTTCTATTTAAATGCCTATAAGCATTTGGTTCATAGTGGGACATGGCTGACAGTTAACTGTGTTAAAAACCAGAGACACCATAAAGTAGATGGCTAAAGGCTGTAGGGCTCTAGTATGAAATGGCGTATTCCAATGTAGTTCTCCAAAGAGTATTTAAGATGTCCTGTGTAGAACTGGCCAGAAGGATGGAACGTTTGCTCCCTTGACTTTCTCCAAGATGTCATAGACGCATTGAGATTTTAATTAGGAAAGTTACAGTTGTGTAGCTTATATTTAGATTTAAAGCTCATTTGACAGATGCTTGGAGAATCGAATGGGAAGAAATTGGAGGTATCATTTAGATGTCTATTGCATCAAACTAGGTAAGATTCAAAATAAGTACCAATAATAAGTCACCCAATGAACTAAACAAAGAGTTCTCAGATAAAGTACATAAGTGGCCACTAAGTATTTATTTCAAAGTGTCCAAAATTTTTTACCCATTAGGGAAATGCAAATTAAATCTACTTTGAGATTCTATCTCTGTCAGAATAACCATCATTAAAAAAAAAAGAGGCAAAAAAATTAAAAGAAAGAAAAGAAACAATACATACTGGAGAAATGGCAGCTGTTTTTTACTGTAGGATGAGTGGAAATTGGTGCAGCCACAATGGAGATCAGTCTAGTCATGTCTCAAAAAAATTAAAAATAGAATTACCATATGATTCAGAATACCACATCTGAGCATATGGCCAAAGGAATCTATATCCTACAACAGAGATATTAGCATATCCATATGTATTCCTACTCTTCAAGATAGGAAATCCCTAGAAGTCTATCATCCAAAGACACGGAAAAGGTGGCACACACACACACACACACACACACACACACACACATTCGTACATTCAGTGGAAGTGTTCAGCCATTGAGTAGAAGGAAATTTCTAGGAAAATCGATGGATTTGAGGAGTATTAAGTGTGGTAACTGAGACTCAGAAAGACAAATGCTACATGTTCTCATCAATGTGTTGATTCTAGTTTCACGTGTATTAATGGGGCAGTGTGAACATGGGCCATAAACCTAGAAAGAAGCCACAAGAGAAAAGAGTCTTAGCCAAACAGGTTGGGAAAGGTAAAACAATACAAGTGATAAGAAAATATAAAAAGGCATGAGGGAGACTAGAGAGTTCAAGTAGAGAGAAGGACAGGGACATATGTTAGGGGAAGAGCAGGCAAAACAAAGCATATTTAAATGCAATAAAGAAACCTGTTATCTTTTCTCCTTTTTAATTTATTCTCTCATATATTACATCCCAACTGCAATTTTCTCTCTATTCCCTTCCCCCATGCTCTCTCCCTACCTTCCCTTCCCATAAGATCCATGCCTGCCTCTATCTCCCCTCAGAAAAGAGCAAGTCTCCTAGGGACACCAAATGTGGCATAACAAGCTCAAAAACAAAACAAAACAAAACAAAAACCCAAAACCAACCAGGCACATGTATTCTCACATCAAGGTTTGATAACAGAACCCAGTAGAAAGCAAAGGGTCCAAAATGCAGACAAAATAGTCTTGAGATAACCCCGGTTCCCAGAGTTAAGAATCTCACATGAACACTGAGCTACATACATACAAAGGACCTAGGTAAGACCCACACAGGGGCCCTCATCTCTGTGAGCCCACTTGAGACCGGGTTAATTGATTATGTAGGCCATGTCCATGACCCCTCTGTCTCCTCCAGTCCTTCCCTCCCCACCTCCACAGGACTCCTCAAGCTCTACCTCATATTTGGATGTGGGACTCTACATTTTCTCTCATGAGTTGCTAGGTGAAACCTCTTTGTTCTCTCTGTTGACAATCATGCTAGGCTCCAGTCTTATTGCCTGGTTTTAGAAGATGCCCAGTGCCAGCTCTGTGTCTCCCATCCCTTGGGGTCTTTGCTAGTGTCACACACAGAGATTCATCCCATGAGGTTTCCACTGTGCTAGCTTTCTACCTTGCCCCCAAAATGGCTCCCTATTTCCAGTTATCTCTTCCAGTATTCTCTTCCTCTATTCTCATCACCTGATCCCTCCTGATCCTGTCTGCACCTGCCCCCAGTTCACCCATAAAATCTATTCTATTACTCCTTCCCAGGGAGATCTTTGTATCCCCCCAACACACACATACACAAGCTTTCCTAGTTACTTCGCCTCTCAAGGTGCACGATTATACTTTACAGCTAATAGCACTTATAAATGAGTACATATCATGTTTGTCTTTCTGGGTCTGGGTTACCTCATTCAGGGTGACTTTTTTTTTCTAGTTTCATCCATTTGCCAGCAAATTTCAGGAGATCTTTTTTTTTTTTAAACAGCTGAGTAATACTTCATTGTGTAAATGTACATTTTTAAAAAAAAATCACTCTTCAGTTAAGAGACATCTAGATTGTTTCAAGTTTCTGGCTATTATGAACAAAGCTGTTATGAACCTAGTTGAGCAAGTGTCCTTGTGGTAGGAGGGAGCATCCTTTGAGTATATGCCAAGGACTGGTACGACTGGGTCTGAGATAAATAGTTTACAAGTTTTCTGAGAAACTGCCGTATTGATTCCCAAAAGTGGTTATACAAGTGTGCACTCCCACCAGCAATGGAGGAGTGTTCGCCTTCATCCACATCCATGCCAGCATGAGCTGTCACTTGTGTTTTTTGATCTTAGCCATTCTGACAGGTGTAAGATAGAATCTCAAAGTTGTTTTAATTTGCATTTCCCTGATGGCTAAAGATGTTGAACAAATTTTAAAGTGGGAAATCTGTTACTTTTATGCTAATTTTAAAGAGAAATAAACGATGATAATCTGAAGCTAATAACGCAGAAGGAGTGATGGCAAAGAAGATATGACTTTAAAAATTTCTAAGCAGAAATGATGTTTGTTGGCTGATGATTTAACAATGTAAAACCAAATAACCTATTAAGCGTAGTCAAGGAAAATATGATTAAGGAATCCATAAGTATCTGGACACCTAAGAAAAACATACAATATTAATTACCTTTTGACTTCTCAGAGGTCATCCTAATTGCTTGTTTGTTTTAGTGGGGTCAAGTCTGAATTATTAATCAAGGCAAACAATTTGCAGGGTTGTTTTTGTAGAGAGGAAATTATGTCATTGAACTAAGTAGAACAAATGTCTTTTTATTGTGATATGTGGTGTGTGTGTGTGTGTGTGTGTGCGCACACGCGTGCGTGCGTGTGTGTGTGTGTGTGTGTGTGTGTGTGTGTGTGTGAAATACATATACATTTCAGTGCAAACTACTGAAGATTAATGCATTTCTTTAAATTTGTTTTCTGGTCTAGTTGAAAATGGTGAAGAATATCATGTCAAATTATTTTCCTCTTATGAAACCACTTTGGTGGAGTCTGTCCCATTCTATCCCTCATCCTAGGCTTTCTAGCTTTTGTCTTCTAATCAACTATTTCTATACTCATCAGTTCCAGGAAATCCAGATACTGGTGTATGTCTGCATACTGTTCAAACCTTGCCTAAGTTGTTTTCTCCTCTCAGTTGCATTTTGGTTTTGGTATCTACCAATGGCTAATATCTACCTTCATATAATTTCAAACTACACTGCTAACCTTTGTATTTGCTATACTATATTTGTTAGACCTACCAAGCACTTATTCACTCCTCCAACAGCAACATTCACTCATGCAAAACATCCTCTGCTCTTCCTTTGCTGTTTTAGTTCTGAACATATTCTCCAGGATGGCTATTCTCGCAAACCATTTCTATAAGAACTTCCTCAACTTTTCATTTTCATTGTAATTAAAAAACTCCATTAGTATGTCAAATACCCAAGTTTTAAATACCCAAGTAACAATTCACATATCAAATGATGTCCAAGGAGAAGGATGGAGAGGCCCCTGGTCCTGGAAGGGTTTGAGGCAGCAGTATAGGGGAATACCAGGACAGAGAAATGGGAGGGAGTTGATTGGGGAACAGGGGGAGGGACGAGGGCTTATGGGACTTTTGGGGAGGGGGAACCAGGGAAGGGGAAATCATTTGAAATGTATATAAAGAATATATCTAATAAAAATAAATACACTGCAAACAAAGAGATGGCCCTCACACCTGATATTTTGCATGTATATTTTCATAGGGTTTGGTTATTTACTTATTGCATGACTATATTTTTTTCATAGCACTATTAGTTTATAGAATAGTCACCATGAATATATACATCTATTTTCTTCTTTGTTATCCTTCTTTCTGGTCACCTTGTTAGTATTAGGATACATACACAGTAGCAATTTTCCATGTCAAAATTAGGAATTTTACATCTCCCTAAAAATATTAGTGGCATCTGTTTATCACTGAATATTTAAAAGATATTGTCAAAGAGTTTTAGAGTACACTATGCTAATGGACTTCTTTCAAAAAATGTTTTAAGTTAAAGGAAACCATGGTAATTGTATTATAAAAGACAGCGACTCTTGAAAGGAAGAATAGAAATAATTAATGTCTACAGATGCAACATCTAGTTGAATATTGGAAAAATAATCCAGGAGGAGAAGGTATGAATGATAGATACCAGGTAGACAACAGCATCAAAAGAAGCATGGCTGATATCAGCAGAAAATTTCAGTTTATCCATCACAATTAGTCAGGAAGAGGTAGAGTGGTGAAGAGCAAGGCTATTTTCAGGTATATACTGAGCCACCCGGGTAATATTGCTGACCAGACCAGCTGAGGAAAGTTGTCGAATTTGCCTGTGAACATTCAAATAGAGATGTCAGGCAGTTAACTGTCATCAGCATTATCCCTGTCATTGCCATCATCATGAACACCACTTTTTGAGCATCACCATTTATTGACTAACAGGTCTGCTAGTCATGAAGAGAGAGTACACTGTACTTGATCCTTTTGGCAATCAGGCAAGCAAGCACTCTTACCAATATGCAATCAAAGAAACTGATGCATATAGAACTCAAAGATTTGCTTACAGGTCAAAGCCAGAGATCTTCTAACTCCAGATCTCATTTAGACAGATCTGACAACTCAAAAGAATAGAATAGTGGTATAAATGAGTTTGAAAATCACAGGAATAAAATTGGTATCAATAAGAATTCCCAAAAATTCTTTGTCTGTGGAAAGGAAGCTCAAGGATGAAGCCAGGGGAAAACATTCAGAGTACAAGAGTGAAAAGGGGAGCCAGTGATAGATTGTAAAGAACTTTCAAATCCTTTGTTATAAAAGGTTGGGTGCAGAAAGTTAACACAAATCCTTCTTTGTGTTCAATGGCAATTCATCTGAACAATGGAAAAAAGAGTGTATAAGAAAATTAGCTTTCTACTATGCTGAGACTCAAGTCTCAGCATATATTTTCTCAAGTATATAGGTTGCCCATTTCAACAGTCGTATACAGGAAATGAAAGATACCAAGTACCAGCAGTCTTCCTCTGTTGTCCTTTCAAAACCTGCTTACCAGTAAGATAGGACTTCAGACATGTTACCCCAACAGAGTTGTCCTTTGTTGAATTTTATTAATCATAACTGAAAATTAAACATGAGGTTGAAGATCTTTACTTTCCAAAGCAATGCTACATTTGCTTTACTTTTATCTCATATATTTGATCAAGGTAGGAGAATTCAATATAGACTTAGATTATAATAATCGGCAGTGAGGAAAATAGCTCTATCCTGGTATAAACATTTTGTTTGCACATGAAAAAGGTGTGATGTTGCTTGCTATTTTTTCCATCTAAAATCACTTTGGAGTCTCCAAATAATAATGTTTTTAATGATTAAGAATTCAAAACCAGCAAAGAGAGAAATAAAACTATTTCTTTTCACAAATATCATTACACCAGGATTACTCTGTCTTTCTAGTCTTATGAAGATTGTCTCTACCACAAGGATACTTTTTTTGGCAATTCACATTCCCTTCTGGTGCATATTATAATTTCCCAATGTTTATACTCCACGCTTTGTTCATAATATGCAAAGCCAATTGATGTGATGAAATTTTCCATCCCATGGTGGGAACAGATCTGATGTGATGTTACCTAAAGATACTATGAGACAGTATGATAAGACTGAAACCAGTATTTCATGGAAGTCCCTAAAAGTCTATGTTTCAAATTAATGTAGCTACTGAAATATTGTTTGAGACCATTTTGATTTCTTATTTCCACAAATCTTTTTACTTGTCTAGGAATATTGTGTTAACTTGTGCATACTGGCATAAGATATTAGTTTCCAAAACCACAGAGTTCAAATGCACCGTGAATGCTATGGCTTCTTTTCTATCATCAATCATCTCTCTGCCTCTGAACAGCAACATATATATGTATATATTATGTGTATATATATATGTATATGCAATATTACACAAACACTTTAAATGAATTCTCTCCTCTTCATTTCTTCAATGCAGTGCTGACCTATCTTTATGAAAGTTTTGAAATATTACCAATTTTATATGGTTCTGCCTCATGCAATCTCACATACTTTTAAGCCTTGAAGAGCAGAAAACCCTTTATATTTTCTCCTTCCCAGACTTCTGGCTCAATCAGACTTCGGCATGGCTGGCGTGGCAAATCCCACTCCCGTATCTGGTGAGCTGTGCAGTTAGCAGCCTTAGCTCCGGTCCCCACTGCTCGGCTGTCAACAGCCCCACATGCAAGTGTAGCCTTAAAACAAGCGATGGCTTAGCACACGATCACCAGATTGCTTCAAGATCTGCCCAGTCATCCCCCTCGCTGTGTTAGCTTTTAAAAAAAAAATCTGTGTCATCTGGGTATATCTTACAAAAAGAATTTTCCCTTGATCTCTGCTTAAGTTCTTGGAATTTTCCCTTCTAAATCATAGGGAATTAGAATTGGATACTATGTTTTGGATGGCAGCAGCATGCATGTTTCTCCTTTAAATCTCTCAAGGGGTGTACGTTCTGTGGGAATCGAAAAGGACAAGGAATAAAGAAGAGGAACACAGGATTAGCAGTTTAGCTCCAGAAATGTCCCTTTAGCATTTCATCTGCAGACTAGCTGCTTAGACATGGGTGCTTTGTGTACAGGACTATCTGGAGATGGGAGATAGTCTCAAATACCATTTTAGCATTGAGTTTTCGGTGTAGAGGTAACATATTAAAAAGGGTTTTCCTTTTCAATGTAGAGATGGAGACTGGTATTCTATGTCATTTCACACTTGAAAGCAGGGGTTTCTCTGTTCATCTGTTTTTTTTTTGTTTTGTTTTGATTTGTGGGTTGCTGGGTTTGAGACTCTTGGCGTAGTCCTCACTGTGTATCTGAGGCTGCCCTTGAAGCTGATCCTCCTGGCCTAACCTCCCTGGTACAGGAGTTGTAAGTGTGAACCATCATGCCTGCCAAGTCTCCACTGATCTGTGTTACTCACTAAACAAACACGAAAATATTCTCTGTTGACAGCCAACTGTATTTTACTCTAATTTTATTCATTAGCTGCTGTTGAGACACTAGCATTGTTGCAGTACAGACTTGTGTACATTCCCCAAATTAACCTTGCTCAGCAGTCTTTAATTTAGTATTCTTGAATAGTTAGTACTGTCTCACATTTCATCATTTAGAAAAAGGGAGAAAGAGCCACGATTAAGGGCCATAAAAACAGACCCCTTAAGCAATTTATACTATTTCTTTCGTATTCCAAATTCTGCTTGCCCAAAATTACTGTTTTTAAATGATCAAGGCAGTAGTTTTAAATGTACTTTTCTAGGATGGAAAGTTAGGAACAAGTATTATTTTATCTAATCTCTTCAAGGTTAGAGAGTTAGTAATCAGTTTTTTTTTCCTTGCCAGCATTTTGCTGATTCATAACAGAACACTTATCTCCAAATTAATAATGATTTCCTACACTGAGAGATGATGCTGAACTTCTTTTAAATACCATTCCTCTGTTGCAAGCCTAACATGGATTTCCATTCTTCCCAAGAATGTTCAGAGTCCAAGAGATGTGCAAATATACCCATACTCTCCACACAGGTCACCTGTCTCGCTTCTTTTCTTCCATTTTCAACCATCTACTCCCATTGTTTCTTCTCTACTGGTCATTTTAGGGATGACCTCCGGAGCTAATAGAGGACTGCAGGCTTCAGGTATTAGTGGGGAAATTATGGACTGGGAGGTCAGTTGGATCCAAGAACTCATAAGTATCAGTAGAGATGGAGCCTTAGTAGGAGTAATACAGAGTTAAGAGCTTGTGAATTTTGTTGACTAATTTGTTAGAAAGATATAAACTAAAAAGTATCAGTGACGATGGTCAGGTGTCTAATAGACCAAGATGGGTTTGTCTTCATCTAAATGTATGGGATAAAAGATGAAAGCAAAAACAAGTTTGCTTTTTCTCCCTTGATGTCAGATTTGAGCGTATGTGGATTTTATTTGCACGTGTGTCCATTTACGGAAACTCTGAACATTTGTTCAGTCATATAGAGGTACTAAACTTGTATTAAATATATATTCTTTAGGAACACACCTCTTCCTATAGTACTGAGTAGCATTATATTAGAATGCATTAAAATTTTCCAGCACAGCACATTATCACAAAATTAGCATATTTATCTTAGTTTCCCTGGGCCATCATACCAGGATGAATTTGACTGGGTCCTCTTTCAAAATTTCACAAAGCTTCATCCAAAGTAGCAGGCAAGATTTGGCTCTCATGTGACATAGATGTTTTCTCAAACTCTTGGTCTTAGAAACTGTGTGATTCATAAAGGCTTTCTTCTCCAAGGTCGGCAGCAGCATAAACACTCTTAGGCTCTTCTACCTTTGTTTGAATAGCTCATCTGTTTCCTGCTTAGTACATACACTTTGAATTAATTTAAAACCAACCAGTTAAGGAACTTAAGTGTATCTTACCAGTCCTTTACTTTTGCTATATTCCATTTTCTCAAAGCAAATGACTAATCCCATAAATACTGAAGATCAGGAGGTAAGGATATATATGTGGGTGTAGTGTATGCATATGTGTGTATCATACTGTATATTTAAATAAACCTAAGTGAGTGAATGTTGTGTGTAGATAACAAGTTGAAAGACTCCCAATGATGAAGTAACACTACACTTCTTTCTTCCTCCTTGTATTTTTTTTTCTTCTGAATTTCTCCCAGGTTCTTCTAATCTCATTGTTAGATATCCATGTCTTGTCCTGGATTCACCTTTCTTAGACAAGAGACCATTAAATTTTCTCTGGAATGTGCTTTTCAATATCATTTCCTCATCTTGGCAGCGATGGTGGGTGAGCCTTCACTAAATCATTCGTGATCCAGAATGAGCTTCTGCAGCTTGGAGTGTGGCCATAGCCTACAAGAAGAAGTGCCACCAGCCTGGATTTTGTAATGTAAACCGTGTCAATAAGATAAATATAAAGTCAGCTCTTAGGCACTCATTTAAATACATGAATAATTGTGTTACATTTATTTGTTTCTTCAGTGATGCAAATAAATATTAAGCTTTGCTGTCTATTAACCCTTTAGTGTGATTTTAAAAGGGTTGATCATATAATTCTCACTTGGACTTATTCTTAAACTCCTAATATAGTAATTAGTCTTCCTAAAATTAAAAGTAAGGTTTTTTTCCATGTGTGTATATCATTCCATAAAAGAATTAGATGTGGCATAAGGACATACTTTTGTATAAGCAAAATGTTCAATAGCATGAAACAGGAAAGGAAATGCCATAACTAATGTTACTGAACCAAAATTTTTACTTTTATGGCAAAGATCAGGCCAATTTGGCAACTAATTTGCTCTCACTAATGCAAAAGAAGAAATATATCAGTTCTTTGGGGGAAACCCTGTGCTTGTGGGGACTCACTGGTAACACTTATTTGCATACCTGACTTCATAGGAACTCTAGATAAGAGAACTATCTTTGTTCTAGTAGAAGTTTGGCAACATATCCAGACATTTGTGGAACAAGACTTGTTTTATTCTCCTTTTTGGGAACTGAGGCACAAGGATTGAAGCTAAACCTAGGCAGATGATCCAAGATCTAAATTATTATGACTCCAGTATAGGTAGTTCTAATTAGTAGCTGCTTCTTAGATAAAGTTCTTGGTATTTAGTGATTACAACATTCACTGCCTATCTTAGTTAAACATGCTAAAGATTCACTTTTCCAAGAAGCGTTTGAAAGAAAGCTTCTCATAAATCTCTCCTTGAGAAAATAGAATGTTATATACTACCTATCCAGATCAAGTAATAGTCTTTGAATTCCAAAAAGGCAGGTAGTAAAGGTCACTTTCAATTTGGAATAACGAGAAAATTAGCCATTTATCTAGACATAGGCCATTTAGTAAACATCTAATAATAATGTACTATCAGAATATCTAACACCTTATAATACCTTTTAACTTCTTTCTGCTTCTCTTGATATGACTACTGCCCACAGTGAAAACTCACCTTGCATTTCAGCTCACATTAGTAAGGAAATGTGCCTTAATATATACATACATCATATGCATATGTTAAATTTTTATAAAATTTTAATCAAGTTAGACATAACTATCAGTCCAAGCATTTATCAGTTATTTTTACATTCTTATTAGTTCTTTGATAATTTTATTTAAAGCATTTTGTTCATTCTCATCCCCTCCCCCATTCCTCCAAGACCCTTTCCCCCCTTCTCAGTCTACACATCTTTTGTCCTCTTTTATTATTTTTTTAATCCATCAAACACAATTTGTGCTGTTCATACACTCCTGGTTCTGTGATCAGTGTACCGGGGCCACACAACTTATAGAAACCGACTCTCCTCTTCCTAACAACTATCCATTTCCAGCCCTGTCTTCCACAATAATTCCTGAGCCTTGGGAGGAGGTGGTATGATACTGATGTCCTATTTAGGGCTGAGCATCGGTATTCTCTGTACTTTGACCAACGGTAGGTCTGTGTCGTTTACCATCTACTATACAAAAAAGCTTCTGTAATGGGGGTTTAGAGAAGCACTAAATCCTGTCATTAGGAATAAGTTTTATATGCTCACTGAGCACAATAACAGTAGTAGGCTCCCCTTAGGACCTAGGGTCTCTCCATAGGTTCATAGATGAAATATAGTTGCCAGATAGGGTTTCAACTTGTGGGGCAGCCTTTACTTCAATCACAAAGTTATTAGTTACACCCTTATTGTTTTCATCACTATTGCACCAGTGAACATATCCTTCCAGGATGGCTGTTACTGTAGCTTGCAGAGTTCCCAGCTGAGTAATGTCAATGATTACTCTTTCTGCATAGCATCTTCCAGCACTCTAAAAGGATGCTGCTTCCAGGTCAGTACCAGCTTGATTTCTCTGTGTCCTATGACTCAAGTGTGCAGTATCTTCACCAATTAGAACTCGGCATGAAGTTCTGGTGGGTAACCAAGAGCAATGACTATTAACTGTACTATTTGGGTTTCTATGGAACCTCACTGGCCAACAAGTATAAAAGAGGTAATCCATTGCCAACACTATGGTTTTAATCTGTCACACTGCTCTGTCTAGTAGGGCATTCTTTATGCTAAAACATTCCAAATAATTTGGGGCTTTAAGTGTTTAGTATATTATCATTATCCATGGTCATCCTACCATGCATTGACTGCAATGTAACTTACTACCTTTCAATCAATGCCTCCCTGTTCCCTTCCTAAATAACTAGTCTAATTTCAACTTCTGAATATATGATCAATTTATTGTATTGTACATACAAGTAAAATATCTTGATGCCTACATAAAATGCCTAGATAGTTGTACTCAACATATGTCCTCTAGTTCCATTCCTGCTACAAAACTTAAGATTTTGTTCTCTTTTATGGCCAAATAATAATTCATTGGGTATTTACAATAATATTTGTAGTAACATTTTGCAAATCTTTTCCTTAATGTTGGAGACTTAGGTTGTTTTCTTTTTGGGCTATAGTTAATAATACTACATACAATAAACATATGATTTCAGATGCTTCCTCAACATAATTTTATTTGAGAATATGCTTAAATATTTAATAGTGAAATTACTTATTCACTATTATTATATGATAGGTATTTTTTCCTTTGAGGAGCTTCCATCCCATTTTCTATAATGACTCTAGTAATACCTGTTGAACCAAAAGGGTTCAAGATTCCATCTTCCTCCACAAACTTGTCAGCACTTATTTGACACTGGCAATTCTTGCTGGGATGAGATGGTATCTTATTGTGGTTGCAAAGTACATTTCCCCAATGATAAATGATACTGAATGCTTTACCATATGTTTGTTGTCTACATATACATTTTCCCTTGATAATTGTGTTTTTTAGGTCTGATATCCATTTTTCACTCAGTTATTTGGGATTTTCATTTGGTTCTTTCTTGCTTATTATTAGATTTTTAAAGTTCTTCATACATTTAATGTATGAACCCACTGCCAGTTGTACAGTTTATGAAAAACTTGCTTCACTCTTTAGTTACTCCTTTTTTCATATAAGGAATAGTTTGATACCATCTCATTTGTCATATTTTGCTTTGACTTTTATACTTTTGAGTCCTATCTTCCCCCCTCCATCCTTTCCCATTCAAATGTCCCAAAACACTCATTGTATTTTCTTCTGGTTGTTTTATATCTCATAAGTCTTTAATCCATCTTAAGTTTTAAAGATTGTCATCTAGTTCTTTGACACTGGCATGTTTTATCATGAGTGACAGCAACATGTCCCTTGCCTTCCCACTGGCCATCTTCTCAGAGGAGTTAACCTGAAGCTAATGCATGTCCTGTCACACTAGACCAAATACATATATAGTTCCCAGGACCTAGCTGTCTTCTACTAAGCTAGCAAAGTAGGAAACAATGCCAATTTTGCTGCTTTTGTTTTATTTGGAGAAAAGGAGTTTTCTTTTTAATTGTCCTTACAATTGGTTTTGAGAAGTAATTTGGAAATAATTACTCTTGAGTTTCTCAGATTTTAAAGGCAAATATTTTACAGAAACTAAACACTTTGAGTTGCATATAAATGTGAGGGTTTAAAGAGAGTCAGAAACCAAAATAATTGAGAACTCCTTCTCTAAGTCATTCCAGTGAGACAGTTGCACCCAACTTTGTTATATGAGTGTTTTTAGTAGCTTTTCTTTCCTGAGCTTCATAGATCATTTGGCTAATTGGCTTGAGTAGCTAATAGAAGCATTTGAATAAAAATCTCTTTAATATCAAGAGATTTTTTTTCATGCTCAATGAACTCTTCCCAGCTCAGTCGCTCTGGTCTCTGGTTCCCTTTCCTGGATGTAACTGCTATTGTTGCATTTCCTGGTAAGAGAAAAATGCGTCTACTCAACTCCTAGTAGGTGATCTACCCTGCTTTGCTATTTGTTCACTTCCCCTTAATACCATAACAAGAGACCATTTCCTGCATGTAGATGGGCCACAGTACTGTTAACAGTTTCAGTGTCCTCCACCGTAGATACAGCATAATTTTGTCAGTTTCCTATTGGTCAGTGTTAGCTTGTTTCTCATTGTCGATATTACCTACAGAGTGGTAGTAACTATGTTTACACTTAATTACATGTTCATATCAAATAAGTATTTTTTAAATTTATAATCAGAGGAAATATAAATTTAAAATTTGAACTAGGCCTTGTGGTACCTGCCCCATAGATCCATTTTTCTGGGCAGACTGTGGCAGGAGAATCACGAGACCTGCTTGGGCTATAGAATGAATTAAGGGCCAGTCTGGTTTTATGATTCTGTCTCAAATGAGAACAAAGGGGTTATGAATAAAGCTAAGCAGCATGTAATGTTTACATTTTAGTAATACCCAAAACAATTTTTCCTTAAGTATATAAACTGTCCAAGTAAAGCAGATCACACTTACCCTCCTGTGACTGCTTTTACTTTCAAAGCATTTTATGATATAGCACACTATAAAATGATTAATATTTGCCAGTTGGGTAAATAACAAATAATGCCAAGTTTTCATATTTATTTCCTCTTCATTGAGGACCAGGAGTTTTCAAAACCAAACCCTCGTGATGAATATAATAAATGAAATATCTTGAAACACTGTCAGGTCTAAGAAATATCTTAGTGAAGATCATCTCTGGCTGCTGGAATCTCACCTCCCACCCATCACTCCATATCTTTCTTTCACTATACTTCAGTGAAGGTCACTTTAGTTCCTATCTCTGAGATAGAGGAGTCCTTAATACTCCAGATGTGTCTATGCCAATGAATTGGACTCATTTGCAAATTATTATCTAAGGGTAGAAACCACTTACACTTTTACTTTCTGGGTTTTACACATGCTCTAGAAGACTGGTTTTTTTTATTATTTTTATTTATTATTTTAAGATAAGGACACACTGCTTGGCTGGCCTCTAGGGGAGAATCATAATTAATGAAAGTTTGTGTCAGATGGAAAACTTAGTCTAACAAATCATCCCCAAACCTCATTAGACATTGTGTAATCCCCACGGACACTATGGAAGAGAATTGATTCAGGGGATGCTGACAACTTCAGTTGTCATTTGTCATAGCTGCCCCTGAGACTCCACAAATTTGAGAAAGACTTTCAGAGGAAGAGATGACTATTTAATTTTAGAGATACTATCCATAGTAGAGCTCTGCTAAATGTTCACACTCTGTCTTATGTAATTTGCATAATTCTTCCATGCCTTCTTCATTTTTGGCTTTTTGGGCAGTAGAATTAGCATCGTTTCCCTAGACTTTGTTCATCATGAGGCTTTTGGGATCTAGGGTAGGTCAATAAAAGGGCTTCTCATCTGTGATAGAAGCACCATTTTGCCTTTAACTAGAATATGATCTTTTAGGTTCTAGCACCAGAATGGTGAAAGTTTTGGTGGAACCTTGAAGTATAATCAGATAGAATTCAGCTAACAAGATTTTGAATAAAGAAGCTATTAATGAACCCTGCCTACTACAGATGACCATTACTTAAGTCTTAACTTCTGTAAACAAAAAGGAGATGATGAAGAAGATGGCATGCTGGAGTTAGAATTGTTGATTGAATAGACTGTCTATTCACAGACAATGTATAGCAAATCAGTAGTAAATTGTAGTTTTATAGATTTCAAGATTAAAAGAATGTAAATGACTTGAAGGAATAATCTTCCTTTCCTATCCAAGCCAGAGGCAAAGCATGCCAACTGCAGTGGTATCAGAACAGCTCAAGTTTAAGCTACCTAAGCTACCTCCAAGTTACTGGTTTATGGGATACCAGTGTTCCTCTGGAGTTTGGGGCCTCAGCTCCCTTGCCTGAGGAATAGCAACATTTTACCTTGTTTACCATGAGACAATGAGATGCTTAAAGATGACCATTCATAGGAAATCACACACAAAAAAACATGCATTCAATAAGCAACAATTTACCATCAACATTACTATAGCTAGTAGTAGCCAGCTCAAATAGGATTTCAGAAAGCTGAATTAACAAAATAAAAGGACCTAGTAATTGCTACACAATATACTCACTCTGTTTCAAAACAGAGTGTCAGAAGCTTCTGTGGAAATATTAGGACGGAACCATTTCTTTTGGATTTGGTATTAGCTGTCCTAAATGAAGTAGGAAGGGAAGCACATACTCACCCTGGCTTTATAAAATGCTGAAACATATTTCAGAGAAACTACAAGCAGCCTCTTTGGTACCTCAGGATTTCAAATAACAGGTTTTGGCGGAAATGGAATTCAATCTTGGGCATCCAAATTGCACCACAGAACCTTTAGATTATTTGTTATTACTTTTATTGCATGGAAGAATTATCAAAATACGTTCATCAGTGACAAATGTATTTATAAGAACAGCAACAAACAAACATCTTCAAGTCAGAGTCACCTTGATTTTTTTCCCTTTTTTTTCTACTGAAGATCCACAAAACATGTTTTTGTACTTACGTTGCTTCCTTTAGGTTTAAGCAACACCTTGTTTAGGCATCAATCAATCAATCTCCTTTGTTTCTATGTATATCTTACAAACTCACCTTTCAGAAAGAAATGCAGAGAATACTATCCTACTTCACAGAAGTTGCAGATTGCAGCCCTTTTCTGATAACAAGGTTGTTATTACTCTTGGCTGATCCTACCCCCCAAAAGGTTAAATGGCCTTGAAGTGGGACTGTCTAGATCACAGGTCACTAAAACAGAATGTCTGTTGCTGTGCTTAGCATGACAACCCTGGGGATCAGGCATGCTAGCTCTCAGTAGGTCTACAAGAGGGGTCAAGTATTAGCCTGTAACATCAAATACTACCTGCTGTCTCTCTGCCTTTCCCCTGGACCTAAGGAACCAGCCCCAAAAAGCACAGCTGCAGTGATTATCCATAGGGCGTGCTCTCTGGGCATCCGAGGGTGAAAAGTACTGCCAGTCTGTTGAATTTGCTATTCCCATGGAGCTATACAGGAAATAATACTACCCAAAATAACACATTCAAGCCCAGAGCACGGTCTGCGGTAAGAATTCATAGACACTCGTCACGCAGGCTCCCAGCTGTTTATCAAACGCATTGAAATGCCCCTTTGCACTACAATTAATTATCATCCAGTAGTGAATAAAACAGTAAAAGGGAGAGGGAAATATGAAGTGAGACCTAGTTTATTTTTAGAAAGTCAATATTCCAAAGTGTTGATTGATTAGACAGGTGTGCTCTGAAGCTTTTTTTTTTTTTTTTTTTTTTTTTTTTTTCTGAATCGATTCACAGGAAATCTCCCACATTCAGGTTACGGCCACGGAAGAATAAAAATAGCCTACACATTTTACAGTTTCAATTGTAAAAAGCCATAGGCTTGGACTTGGGTGGGCATTTAAAAATATTAGATTCTAAAAGAGCCAATTAAAGCTTTTAATTCTACAGATTCCCAGCGGACCCCTGCTCAGCATCCTCTGGACCCCAGGGGCTTCATCTTAGACATCTAAAGAGTAGAGCTGCCTCACCTCCCCAGAAGCCTGAGCAAATCCTTCTCTGAAGAGCCTCCGAGGAAGGATATTTTGGTTAATTTCAGCTCCCCATGAGCTCAAAAGGATGATGCTGGCCTGTGTGTTGGCCCCAGGAGCACTGGATGCAGAGCCCTGCTCAATGACTCACCTTTCTAGAGAGCCAGTTGGGGTTTGAAGCTGCAACATCCTTTTCATCCTCGGGAGTTCTTTTGAATCTCATCAATGGCGTCAAGGGATATTTTTGAAACAATGGCATTTCGTTTTCTTTCTTACTTTTTTTTCCAGGCAGAAAAAACCGTGCCCTTGACACCATGCCCAAACTATCACAAGCATAAGTTATGTTGGGGGGGGGGGAAAGAAGCCATAAAATCGTGTGTCAAAAAATGAAATCTGATGCTTATGGAACTCAAAGACATTTATCACTTGTTATCATTCTTATTAGAGCTCAAATCTCTGAAAGAGTAGAAAAAGGCTGCATTTATAGTTAGGTCACAAATTCAGGCACATAGGTGGTGAATGAGAATGTAAAAGTAACCTCATGTCGCAGGTCATTTTTTTGGTATGCCTGGCCTTCTTCTGCCATATTATTCTTACCAAACTCAAGCCTAAAAGATGCTAGGTCACCCAGCATCCTCAAATGGTAGTACTTCAAATAAAAATTTGTAACTCTTTAATCCTATGATGTATACTATACTAAAACCAAAACATTCTTCCTTCTCAACTATGGTTTCAGGCCTACTTTAGGAGAAATATAAGTAAAATAAAAGTTATAATCATTACTTAAACACACAAATAAAGAGGCATTATTATATCTTATTTTCATGAAAGCAAGAATATTCTGGGAGTGGAGGAGATAAATACTGGCAAATTCTGATAGTCTATTTTGGAGCACCCAAGCAAAGACAACTGCTTCAAGGAATACTACTTTGAAGTTATGTTAGGTGTTATTCAAAAAGAAATTAGTAAAGAATAGATTATCAGGATTGGTTGGGGAAAAAAGAGTCCAAACATTTGAACAAGAACATTATATTCTGCTTTGGCAATCTTTAACATTTTTTGGGTCATGGGTCCATTTGAGAACCTAAGGAGTTTGTTCTCTTTGTCCCTGTGTATTGCAGGAAGATTTTGCTTTTAAACTTACATAACTAACACCATGTTATAGAAGTTAATCTTAGTTTAGAAAGCTGGTAGCCCACGGACAGAAAGGCTGAGTTCAACTTAGACCATCTGTTCATAATTGTCCTTGCCCTTTCTGTTCCAACAACAGACACTGTGAAGTGGCTTTTATTTGTCATTACCTAATTAACTTCCTTGATGTTATAGATGAGGAAAATTTGGTACATGAAGATGAAGAAACTTTGTCATAGTAATAAGGCAGCTAATGATAGAACTGGGTTCAAACCTAGGCAGCTGGTGGTATGATGCACAGTCTCTAGTCATAGCATACACTGTAGCTAAGAATACCCACATCTGTGTTCATAGTTATCCATGAACTATGTGTTATTATTAACCATATTCTGTGGATGTAGAGCCCACATTGTAGAACAATCAGGTAACTTACCCAAAATGATCAAACTAGGATTCAAATCGCCTAGCAGCCCCAGATTTTGATTATGTGTTGCATGCACGTGTGCGTGCACGCGCGCGCGCGTGCGCGCGCACACACACACACACACACACACAGAGGCACAGGCACAATGAGCATATAGACCTACATGTCATAGGAGTTCAAATAAGCCAAGGATGCTCATCACTAGTGTGTTTATGCATGGTTACTCCATCTTTTGTTTCCCCTTATTCTGCTTTAAGAAAGTACCACTTTCATATAAAATTTTTATACATTATGAAAATGTAATGAACTCTTTGACAGCTTAAAATGTGTTAAGTGGCCAAATTTCAGCCTCACAGATGATGGCTTTGAAGTACAGGAACAACGTTGCTGGCATAGGATATAAGTTTGGACACTATCTGGGTGTACAAGGTATGGTTAGCCAGACACCGTGTCAGTGATTGGTACTCAGGGTCCTGCATTGCTTTGGAAGATGAGGAATGGGTGTTCCTGTGGACACTTAGAAGAAAAGTCAAGAGTGTTGGGCAGCTTAGGTCACAAGAAGTTGAAAATGTTTCTTTTAGTAAAATGGAATGAACCAAGCCATAAATTCTAGTCTTGGACAGCTACCAGTTTTCCCTAAGGCTGGCCTTCACTGGGCCTTGGTCAACTGTTCTGTTACATCTTTCAAACTCTTGATCTACGAGAAAACAGCACAGGTTCTAACAGACTTTAAGAGAAATACATTAATACATCCACAGTAACTGTTAGTTTCCAACAAACCACATTTTAATATTGTTTCAGTTTCAGTACTTGTCCAATGTTTGTATAGAGACCTCAATATCAGCCACCATATAGTAGTTCTTGAGTTCTTTCTGTTTACTTGAGTCAATGATTGACAAAACTATTCTCTGACGCCCATTCTCTCTAATTTGAAAAAAATTAAGGGAAGGTGTCTTACAGTTTCTATTGCTGTAAAGAGACACCATTATTAAGGCAATGCCTATAAAGGAAAACTTAATTGGGACTGGCTTATAGGTTCTAAGGTTTAGTCCATTGTCATCATGGGAAACAGCATGGCTGTGCCCAGGCAAACATGGTGCTGGAGAAGGAACCAAGATTTCTACATCCGAATTGGCAAGCATCACAAAGAACAAGAGTCTAGGCCTTGCTTGAGATTCTCAAACCTCAAGCCCACCCCAAGCAACACACTTCCTTCAATAAGGCCAAACCTACCCAAATAAGGTCCTGTCTCCTACTGCTGCTCCCTAAGCATTCAAATATGATGCTATGGGGCCATGTGGTGGTGACTTGAACCACCACAAAAGGCATAATGCATCACTAAACTATTATTGTAGCTGGAAAGAACAATTATTTATTATTTATAGCAAGTCTGGGGTTCAACTCACTTCCATTGATTTATGGTGAATTTGGAAATAGTTCGGTAGGTCAAGGAGAGTCACATTTGTAAAGGCTGAGAGTGATTCTAGGCCACATTCTCTCACAGCTTTATGCTAAGGTGGATGAGCTTTCCTATCTGTGCGCTTCTTGTGGTGATGGAAGAGTTGGACAGAAACAAGAACAAATGATGTTGCATCTTTGCCCACCTCTTCCATTTCATTTGCTAACACTCTATGGCTAAGGGCAAAGGCAAGACCTACACAGATTTTCCTGCTCATAACTCAAGAAAATTACGTGTCAAGTAATGAGACTATAAGGAGTGAGAAACTGGGGTCTGGTCATATATTCCACATCAAAGAAGGAGTGGAGAATTCTATCTCTGTTTCCTTACCTTCAAACAATGACCACAGTTCAGACTTCAAACATGAGAGCATCAAATAGGAACGTCAAAGGCAGTTTCAGCTGTTGCGTGTGCATACAAGTGTGTTTACCTCCACCAAGTATTCATATTCTTATAAAATGTATCTCTTTCATATCATGAGCCAAAATAAAACTCAATATCACTAGGATATTTGTTTTTACCTAAAAATAGAATACAAGTAGAAAAAAGACAAGTAGCTCCTTTCTCTCTTCTTTCTCTTATTTTTTTTTAAAGTTCTGATAGTTTGGTTATTCAGTTAAAGAAAATGCATTTGATATGTTTGGATGCTTTAGACATTGCTGATGTCTGCCCCAGCATAAGTTTTGGAGGCTTAGAAACAAAGCTCAAATGATAGAGGATTGGTGCATCAAATTCATTGAGAACTGATTTTAGTATTCTATCCTCTGAAATCTTATTTGTTCTAAACTTAGTAGTTGATAACTCACAAAAATAACTGTTGATTCAGAAATGAACTTGCTCATCAGAGAGCTAGAGACCTGGCTGCTTTTAGTCATAACTTATTTATAATTCCTCCCCAGTGGTGTTCAGAGATGAAGTTTGAGAAAAAGAAAAATTCAAGTATTCTTTTTCATATATTTTAAAATATAAGAGACTTTGATGTATTCTGGGAACTGGAGTTTTTAAAAAAGAGAGAGAGAGAGAAAGAATTTAAAAGAATGACTTCAGTGAAACTAGAAAGGCCCAGTAAATCATTCAGAAATAACTTAAGATAAATATAATTTCCCACCTTAAAAAATTACAATTGCAACAAATTCTTGTTTATCATTGCATGCAGATTACAGGTGTTCTTTGCCCTGTGATGATGTACAAAAGTTTCAATCATCCAAGGATATAAAAGTCTTCTTAGGTCTGAATGCCCAGAATTGGCCTCAAATATGATCCAGTTTTCTATAGGCTTTTGGTAACGGTTTTTTTTTCTATATTCTTTGTTTACATTCCAAATGATTTTCCCTTTTCCAGTTCCCCCCTCCACATAAGTCCCATAAGCCCTCTTCCCTTCACCCATTCCCCAATCAACACCCTCCCACTTCTCTGTCCTGGTAATGCCCTACAATGCTGCATCAAGCCTTTCCAGGACTAGGGCCCTCTCCTTCCTTCTTCTAGGGAATGATTTGATTTGTGAGTTGTGCCTTGGGTATTCAGAGCTTCTGGGCTAATAACCACTTATCAGTGACTGCATTCCATGTGTGTTCTCTTGTGAATGAGTTACCTCACTTAGGATGATATTTTCCAGTTCCAACCATTTGCCTAAGAATTTCATGAATTCATTGTTTTTAATTGCTGAGTAGTATTCCATTGTATAGATATACCACATTTTCTGTATCCATTCCTCCATTGAGGGACATCTAGGTTCTTTCCAGCTTCTGGCTATTATAAATAAGGCTGCGATAACATAGTGGAGCATGTATCCTTATTGCATGCCAGGGAATCCTCTGGATATATGCCCAGGAGTGGTATCTTTCTTTTTTCTTTGAATTTAATCAAATGTGATTAAATTTACCTCTCTTTATTTTTGAGAATTTCATACATATATATAATGTTTGATCATATTCACCCCCTCAAACTCCCCAAGACTGCTCCAGCTTACCCCTGGCAACTTCATAGTCTCCTCTTTTTATTTCTTAGTAAGTCACTGACTCCATTTAGATGTTAACATAGGCTCATGGATAGGTAGTCAACCTATGATATTTGGACACATATCAGAGATCATACCCCTGAAGAAAACTGATTTTTCCTCCTTCAGCTGTTGTCAATTGTCAATAGCTTTGAGCTAGGGGTTGAGTCTCATGGGTTCCTCCCCATCCATGTTGGAAAGCAGACTGGCTTGATCTTATGTGGGTCTTATGCAGAAAGCCACAACAGCTTTGAGTTCTTGTGTGCAATAGCTTTGTTGTGTTCATAAGACACAACCCTGTCTTTTGTGGTGTTTCTGGAGCCTTGGGTGGGGAGGGTTATGTAAATTTCCCATTTATAGCTTAGCACTCCGTAGACTTAGCCTCTACATTTTGACTAGTTGTCTCTGTGATAATCACTTTACACCAAAATAAGAAGCTTGTCTAATTAAGAGTTGAGCCCTTTACTGAAATTGATGAGTAGAAGGATAACTATTTGGAGCTCAATTTGATGCTAAACTTATCTGGCAGAATAATACTAGATCCAGCCATAAGATATATGGTATTTGCAGTCATAGATTCTTGGCCAGGTTTATAATACCAAATAGTAGTTCCCTCCCATGGAGGTAACCTTAAATCCTATCAGAAAGCAGTTACTTACACCTATAATACCCATACCACTATTACATAAATGGACACATCTTGCCAAGCTGGTCATTACTGTAACTCAGAGTTCACAGCTAGGTGAAACAGTTGTTGTTGCCTTCCCTGTGAAGCCTGCACATAACTTTAAGGTATGAGAATAAATATACCAGGAGGAAGTTTCCTGGTGAGTATTTGATCCCCTCTTGGTCCTTGAATTCTGAAGTTAGAGACAGAAGCCGACAGGTCTTAAAGAGATTGTTAAGGCAATAGCTACTCACATTCATGACATGAAAAAAGATCATTGAGTGAATCATCTATTTCCTTCTATTTCTAAATCTGTGGTTCTAAGGAGCTTATCTAGTGTATAAAATATGATAGAATACATTTGCCTTTTACAAAGTGGGTAGGCTATAGAGAAAAGAAATCTTATTAAGATGTATTTTTATTGAAATATCCCTGGAAAAGAATATTGTGAAAAGGTGACTTTAAGATTTCTTAACAAAAATTGAAGGCAATGGAGGGAGATATTTTTTCTATTTATTTAAACTAATTTATTTATTTCTTTTGCATCCCTATCGCAGCCCCCCTCCTCCCAGTCGCCCCTCACACAGAACTTCCACCCATCCCCATCCCCATCCCCTTCTTCTCTGAGAGGGTAGAGACAACCCTGGCCATCACTCCACTCTAGAACATCCAATCACTGAAGGCCTAGGTGCATCTTCTACCGAGGCCAGTCAAGCAAGCCTAGTTAGGGGAACAGGATCCACAGACAGGAACAGATTCAGGGACAACTTCCACTCCAGTTGTTGGGGGAATCTGCATGAAAACCAAGCTGCATATCTGCTACATATATGAGGGGGACATAGGTCTAGCCTATGCTTGCTCTTTGGTTGGTGGTTCAGTCTTTGGGAGCCCCTAGGAGTTGACTCTGATGGTTTTCTTGTGGACCCTTTGGGTCCCTCAGTCCTTTTCTTCATCTCTTCCATAAGACTCACTAAGTTCCATCTAATGTTTTGCTATGGGTCTCTACATCTGTTTCCATCTGCTGCTGGGTGGAGCCTCTCAGAGAACAGCTATGCTAGTATTGTATCTCCAAGAAAAAATAGTGTATCACTAATAGTGTCAGGGATTGGTCTTGTCCGTGGGATGGGTCACAATTTGGGTCAGACATTAGTTGGCCATTTCTTCTGTCTCCGTTCCATCTTTGTCCCTAGACATCTTATAGGCAGGGCACATTTTGGGTTGAAGGGTTGGTTTTGTGAGTGGGTTGCTGTTCTTATCCTTGCAATGGGACTCCTGCCTGGCTATAGGAGGCAACCACTTCAAGCTTCATATCCCCACTACTAGGAGTCTCAACTAGAGTTACCATTATAGACTCCATAGGGCTTCCCCCTCCTAGTTTTCTACCCACCAAGAATATGTATTCTCTCTACCCTGCTCTCCCTACATATGATTTTCTTGCCCAGCCCCCTCCTCATCTCCTCTCCCATCTAGTTCCCTCCCTCTACCTACATCTGAGGTCTATTTTATTCCACTTTCTGAGAAAGATTAAAGCATCCTCTTATTTTGGCTTTTCTAGGTTTATGGATTGTAGCATGATTATCCTGTTCTTTATGTCGAATATCCACTTATAAGTGAATACGTACCATGTATGTCCTTTGGGATCTGGGTTACCTCACTCAGCATGACTTTTTCCCAGTTCCATTCATTTGTCTGCAAAATTTGTGAGGTCCTTGTTTTTAATATCCGAGTAGTATTCCATTGTGTAAATAAACCACCTTTTCTTTATCCATTCTTCTGTTGAGGGACATAGTGAAGCACATGTCCTTGTGGTATGGTAGAGCATCTTTGGGGTATATATCCAGAAGTAGTATAGCTGGGTCTTAAGGTAGAACTATTCCCATGTTTTTGTAAATAGCCAAAATTGATTTCTAGAGTGGTTGTACAAATTTGCACCAGCCATGGAAGAGTGTGATAACCACTTTCAGACTTAATCTCAATTCTCTGTGTATTTCTATGTATTTCTATGAATATGCATACTTGGGTGCTTTTTTTCCTCATGTTTTTCTCCACTTGAAACTATTAATTTTATCACTTGATACGTTATGCAAATTGGATGTGAAGTCAGTGCTGAGAGGACAGAGGTCTCCGTGTACTGAGCAGGTGCTCCTCCAGTGATGCAGTAATGCTATCCCAGCATCAGCTGCAGCAACTATGACTGTACATTGTCTGGCCACTCTTCAGAGGAAAGGCTTGAATGTACTCCTCACTGCAGGATGGCTTCTCTTATCTGTGCATAGGAGATTTAGGCCTCACACTGGACTTCTTACTGATGGGAGAAACATCTACAGAAATACAGTTTTACATTAATATGGTGAATAATCCTGACTGTTGCCTCCTAAGTCAAAATCAAGTCTCATAGGCAGTCGGTCCTTCAACTGTATCATAATTACAGCCAGCACAATGCTGGCAACTAAAGGTTTGAAGACTATAAAATGTGAGTGGAATACCAGGACTAAACCAAAATTGCAATTTGCTATCTTTTTGTTTTTGACAAACAAAAGCAATCAGTAATCAAAATGTTATAAAATACAAGGATTGAGCTATATGATCTATAAGTTTTATCCCCCTTAAAAATGATGGGTTTTGTAGGGGCTCTAAGGTAAACTCCATCCCCTTACTGGGCTACATTGTTATTAAAAGAGCATAGCTCACACTTGAGCCTCTAGTCCTGAGATTTAATATGTCCTACACTTGTCACATTTTACTGAAAATAAAAGAAAAAATATTGCCCAAATAATATGTGATTCTTGTACAGTACGAGAGCAATACCCCAGAGCACTTGACTCATAGTTTAAAATAATAATTTTTATCAAATTCCCATTAAGTCTTCTAAGATAATTATGTGAACAGAAAATGTGTTTGTATAAAACAAATAGCCTTTCTTTTTTGCATTGCTATCCAAAAAAATATGATAGCCTTAAAATTGAACAGCAGTAATTTCTTCTTCCTGTCTCTTAAGAATACATTGTAATGTGAAATTGTGGGAATAGAATGTTCTCACCTCAAGAACATCCACAATAGGCATTGGCCTGGCAATAATTGTGAACGTTCCGTATCGAAAGAATGGATAGAGTATGAAATATGAACTATGAATATTTTAGCCTCTCTGATTTAGTTTGCATTTAAATTCTCTTATCTTCTTAAAAAAAAAACAAGTTGTGGACTTTCACAAGGACCTTCGGAAAGTTGTTTTTGCAACTTCATAGGGTACATGTTCCTGGGTTTTCTTTCATCTAAATTTCTTCACATTTTGTCCTTTTGCATTTCAGATTTTAAAGTGTGCATTTCTGTGTTTGTCTTCACAAGTAAAGGAAGGAGCTAAGAAATTTGATTGTCTTAGAATCAAACAAATCAGAGGAACAAATACATTGTGTTGACAACAGCAGGAAGAAGGATGGTGTGGGAAAAAAAGAAGTGTAAAGACCCCCACACACACATACCACACACATACCACATACACACACATACCACATACATATACTACACACACATACCTACTACACACACATACCACACACACATACAAACATACCACACATACATACCACATACACACATACCACACACACACAGCACATACACATACACATATACCACACACACATATCACACACACATATACCACACACACGTATACCACACATATATACCACACACACACACCACACACACACACACACACACACATACTATACACACAGGCACAACACACATGTACTACACACACATGGACATACCACACACACACACACACACACACACACACACATATACACACAGAGTGATAGAGCATCTGTACTTCAGTGTTCTGGGAACTCATTTACCCATATATATCAGGCAAAACACCCCATCTCTCCACATCTCTTTCTCTGTCTTTGGCATAGAATAATTTCCTAGTTTGGGAAAATGAACTCATGAATAGGCAAAAACACAGTATTTGGTCCTTGATAAACATTATAGGAAGTCACCTGGTAAAGCATAGGTTAAGTTGGAAAAGATTGAAAATGGATGGGCAATACGGTACAAAAGAGATGGTGGACGCGGTGAACAGAATGGTAAGATTTCAATTGTGATTGGTACTTTTTTTTCTTTCCTCTTTCACTAGTGATGACAGTATATCGAACGTATAACAATTTTGTTTGAAATTTCATGCATTACACAGGGTTCAAATGCAGTGTTTTTAAAGAAATATAAAGACAGAATCCAGAAAAATCCATACATAAATATCCTAAGTGCTTAAAAATGTGGGATGTGCCTTTCTAAGTACTGCTTAAAAGGAAGAAACCATAGCAGGAAGACTGATATTTAATAATGCTTAACTATATCATGTGCTTGAGAGGAGGAAGGACAAGAAAGGTATTACTGACTGGAATGGAGAGACAGAAGGAGGGACATAGTATCGGTTGTCTTGCGTGAATCAATAAAAATATAAACATTTTAAAATTTAAATGGTTGCAAGACATTGACAAGTAAGTGTCTAGAGCTGGAAACAGGCCAAGCATGAAAATATTTAGTTCACTACTCAAAAGGAATGCAAGAGGAACAACCAGAATGCTATTTGGGGACTGTTGCCAAAACTGAAGTAAAGAATCACTGTTTCACCTTTGGTCAACCTACAGATTGCTTCAAGTTTTCTCGAAACATGCAAATATGTTACTTAAACTTTATTTATGCACTATTAGGTTAATAATTATACTGTGAAACGTTATCCTGCAGAAGTCAACTGAAACTGAATGGTGGATAGTCACCATTTTTACTAAATACCAAACTCCATCACAACAAGAAGTAGTCATCAATGTGTAATTGTATCCATAGACTAGAATGCTAGGCACCCACAGAAGCACGCTGTGCACATCAGTAGAACCACGTCTTCACTATATTGCTAAGGAATATCAGAGATAAATATAAGGATGCCTGGCATATCATTTTGGTAAACACTTATGTATGTATATAAAGACTTTTTTAAAGCTAGAGAAGAGAACCCTACAAGTAAGTGGTGACCCTAAGTGTTATATTTCCTGAATCAATACTTATTTGGTTTTGCCTCCTGGATTTTCTTATTGAGCATACTTTTATAGTTTTAATTTCCTTTAGGCAGCAAATTCATATAGGTGAAAATAATTTTAGTGGCATGAGCAAATTGTGAACATTAGATTCTGCAAAATATGTGACAATTTCATGGCAAGAATGTTTTAATTTTATAGGACAGCCATAAAAACTTTGAAGGGCTGTGAATGTAAAGTTTCTTAATAAATTTTATGTTTGTTTCACTTTAATTTTTTTACAAGGAACATTCATGATGTTTAAAATCAGAAACAAATTATTTCTAAAATTTTCCTCTAATCTTAGTCATTGGTCATTCTCAAACTGTATGTTGATATGGGCTCTATATTTCTAACCTATTTCTGCAAACATTAAGTGTCTCCTGAAAGTTGATAAACACTATCGATTTAACTGACGTTATCTGCATGTGGCATTTACATTCCAGACCTCTGCATGTAGTCATGGTTCTGAAACACCAAAGGGCACTTCCTACCATTGTTTCCACTGTGTCTGAGAAAGCTTGTGTGTGTGCTTTATAGAGAGTTGTTCCTACAGGATTTTCCTTTTGTTTTTCTTTCATTCAGGACACAGGAAGGTCCTAACAGAATGTTAATGATACCAGGGTATTAAGCAGAAGTCCCAGAGGAGAGATCTCTCAATCTTGTCATCTCATCCAGTCATCCACATCATCTTTCTTTAGCTATCAATTTTTCCATCAGTGACAGATAATCCATCAAGCATGGGAACAAAGGTGTAGCCCATGCTTGTCTGGAAACATCCCCTTAACACTGAAAACACTCTCTCTCTCTCTCTCTCTCTCTCTCTCTCTCTCTCTCTCTCTCTCTCTGTGTGTGTGTGTGTGTGTGTTTGTGTGTGTGTGTGTTTGTGTGTCTGTCTGTTTTTTCTACTTCCTACTGACTATTGTAACCTAAGCAAGAGGTCTGCCTTAAAGATTAGCCTGTAAACTGTTTGCACTGTTATGAGCACACCAAAATTACCAGCATGAAACAATGGCTACATTTTATATGAATAACATATGTTATATATTATATGACAACATTCATATATATATATATATATATATATATATATATAAATCTTTTAATATTTTTTCCTTGAGTCTTTCACTTAGCAGACACCTCTCTGTGTGGTTTTAACCGACTCTCTCATGATATCGCAGTTGAGACATCTCTCTAGATTTAGGTGGGGCTGGAAGATTGTCCTTTAAGATGATTCTCCTACATGTCTGGCACAGTGGTGCTTGTGGTTGGCTGAAGGTTTGCTCCTTTTCCAGGTGGACTAAGTCTAGAGGACACTTTAAAACTCATTTGTGGCACAAGGACCATTTCACAGTGGAGATTGCTCCATTAAAAGATTAACGTGGAAGCTGCGAGGTCTTATTTATTTTTTATTATGGAGCCTCAGGAGTCACAAAGTGTCACTTCCTTTGTTCACTTAGACCAAGCGTACTCAGTGTGAGAGAGAAAGAAAAAAGAAAAGGAAAAAGAACTACATAAGACAGGACTTGCAGAAGGCAACAAGGATCACTGGGTGCCATCTTGTGGGCTGGCCACCGATGAAGACTGTTACTTGACCCCAAATGAATCACTTCCTCTAATGTAAGAGACATTAATGTCTTTGTCACAGTCTCCAGTCTCCTATTATGGTATTAGCTTACATGGTCTCATCATCTAAGTCAAAAGTATTGGTTTTCCATTGCTGGCTCACAAATCTAACATCTAGAAATAATAACCATTTATTAACTTGCAGATCCAGCAGTAGGAAGCGTGGGGATGAGGTTCTTAGCTCATGAATTTAGAAAGCTCAACTGAGTTCTTACTTCTGGTTGCCATTCTTGATGGAGTTTGGAGCTGCTCTCTAAATGTATCCATGTTATTGGGGAATAGTTAGGTTACTTGTGGTAGACAGAATAAAGAATTTAGAGACATCAGTGGTTCTCAACCTTCCTAATGTTGTGACCTTTTACTACAGTTCCTCATGGTATGGTGACCCTCAACTATAAAATTATTTTTATTGCTACTTTATAAGTGAAATTTTGCTATTGTTATGAATAGAAATAGCATCTGATATGCAGGATATCTGATATGTGACCCCTATGAAAGGGCCTTTCAACCCCCCCAAGGGATCATGACCCACAGGTTGAAACCACAAACCTTGATGCTATGTGGTATATAGCCTTTGCCACAACGTGGTAGTTTGCTCTTTCAAGGTTAGCAGACAAATCTCCCTGTTGCTTTACATTTCTAATTTGCCTTTTATCTTTACTACCACCAGAGGTAATGTGTTTTGATCTAGTCTACCAGCAGGATAGCCCTTTTAATTAAATCAATCTGTTCATTATGTTACATTGTATCTGCATAGTTCCTTTTGAAGTGCACACTAACAGAATTGAGGCTTAGCATGCAAGGAGTGGAAATTAGGGAAGTTCTCTATACAAGGAGATATATACCTTTAGAATCATCCTGGTGCAGATGAGGTAAGTCTCTATTAGTTCACTATTGCTATGCAAAAAAATTTCTTGAAACTAGTGCCTAAAACAACAACCACCACTAACATCTCACAGTTCTATACTCTCTTGAACTGGAAGTCAAGAATCATTCTGGGTTGCCAGTAACTGGGACAATATGTATATCTAATGCAATTCACTCATATGACCTTCAGCTAAGTATTAGCTGTTATAAAAGAACTATACTTGCTCTATAAATGTACCAATCTCCAGGAAGCATGAGTATCCTCATGATTTGAAAATTCTCACCTGACTGCGGCAGCAGAGATAGCAAGAGAAAAGCAGCTTCCTTGTAGGACCTAACTTCAACTGTACCATCACTTTTACTACAATGACTGGTTTCGCAAGTCAGTCCTGATATAATAAAGGGCTGTGGACACTGGAGACTTAAGTACCATCTTCCAGGACATCTTGTAGACTGACCTTTGCAACCACAATTAACAACAAAATAATTTTTTTTATATGCAGACCATAGTTTCCCTTCCCTCCACTGCCCCAGGTCCACCCCTCCCCATTTCCCTCTTCCCTCCCTCCTATCCACTCCTCTGTTTCTCTTCCACAAATGCCAGACCTCCCCATGGATATCAAACAGCTGTGGCCTATCTAGTTGCAATAGGATTAGGCACCTCCTCTCCTATTAAGACTAGACAAGGCAACCCAGTAGGAGAAAAGGGTCCCATTGGCAGACAACAGAGTCAGAGCCAGCCCCAGCTTTCACTGTTCGACTGACCTAAAGACCCAGCTGCACAACTGTTACATATGCACATAAGGCCTAGGTAAGTCCCATGGAAACTCCCTGGATGGTTCAGATTCTGTGAGCACTTTGGGGGCCCAGTTAGCTCTTTCCTTTAAAGCAAAGGGAAAAGTGTTTGAAATCTGTGTGTTTTCTCTCATGCCCACTGCCACAGTCTCTACGGGCTATCTTCTCTCTTCAGTTCATGTGCAGCACCATAATCATTATACTTATTTCCATTGTTAAAAAATTTAAAGCACCTTAAATGATCTAGATAAAAGCCACACCACCTGCTATTTTATAGCCCATTAGGTAAAGCCTTTAACCAGGCATTGTGACACACGACACACCCCAGCATCTCATATTACTCTCCGCTACATCCGCATCTACTGTTACCTTTGAGCCATGCTTATGAGCTTCTATTATTGCCAAGTAAATGTAGAAAATGTATCAAGTGCCTCTGTCAAACTCAAAACACAAATATTGTATTTTCAATACTAGCACTATATCATAACACCTAGCTAAATGTAAAGAAATAAAAAATGCAATGTACCCTCACAACAAAACCCAAGATTTAGATTTATGAAAGAGTTCTTAAACTATCTTTATGCTTGGATATCTCTGAAATGCTCCTCCAAAAACAAGACAAAATAAATAATTGACAAAAAATTAACCTCCTTGATACTTCAAACATCACGGTGTGAAATCTTTTTCTGCATATAGTGTAGAAAATTGAAAATATATTTGTATCTGTTGCCTGTGGCATTCTTTTCAAAAGACTCAGGAGTTTGACATTCATAAAAATTAGGTTGCAAAGCTTCTTTGTACTTTTGAAAACAAGTGAATTTAAAATACAAATAAGGTAGATGAGGATTTATGGATGCTGCAGCCTATGTACACAAACAATCAATTTAATGAGCACACAGCCAGACACATTCCTAGTCATCTGTGGTATCTTATTGTCTGTATTAATCTTGTTTTGTTTTCCTTGCTGTCCAAATAGTGTTTAAGTTTTTCATTCTCGCTTTAAAGTCACACCAAGATAGTTTAGAATTAAATAAAGAAAATAGTTAGGAAATTACTCCATACCATACAATGGTCTGAAACTAGCCATTATTTGGTAAAGACTCCATCATTTTTATTTTATTTTTGAAATTATAACTAGACCATTTTATACTTCCATTTCTTCCCTCCAAACCTTCCCATGTGTCCTCTTGCTTGCTTTCATCCAATGTCACAGTCTCCTTTTTCCTTTAGTTGTTGTTACATATAGTGTGTCTATGTGCCTGTGTCTATGTGTGTGTCTCTATGTGTATTTTCCTGAATACATAAATACAGCCCGCTCAGTGTGTATAACATTACTTGTGCACATATGCTTTCAGAGCTGGCATTGGTACTGGTATTGGATAACCAGTTTGTGTGCTCGTCCCCGGGGAAGACTATTTTTCCCACTCTCAGCATTCCTTAGTTGCCTGTTGTTCGTTTGTGTAGAGCTGAGGCCTCAAGAGCTTCCTCCCAATCCACATTAGCATGTCTGTTGTTGTACTCTTGTACAGGTTACGTTTAGGGAGACATGTTGGTGAGACTTTGTGGGTATAGCTTCTGACATTTCTAGGAGACCTGGAGTCACAGCAAAACAACCCCTCCAATTCCTCTAGTTCTTACAATCCTTCTGCTCCATCTTCAGTAATGACCTCCACCCGCACCCCCACCCAGCCCCAGTGGCAGGAGTTGTTTTGTAGATGTATGCACTGGGACTAGGCTCCACAGCTTTGCATTATAGTTGGATGTGGTTTTCCTTAATGGTACCAATCTCTCGCAAGGAGACGTATCCTTGATAAAAGATGAGAAGTACTTGTCTGTGGGTATAAGGGCGACTGTTTAGAATATAGTTAAAGACTGTGCTGGTTCAATAAAGTGGTAGTTGTAAGTTTTTCAGGTCTCTAGTACCAGGCATGGTTTCCCTCTTGTTCAGTGGTTCATCAGTCCAGTTAAAGAGCTGGTGGTTGCTGTTAAAGCTGGTGTGGGACTAGAGTCATGGTGCCACGCTGGTCATTCCTGTGGTTCACAGGTATCAGCTGGGTAGGTCTGTAGGTGGCTTCTCACCTTTAGAACATTCTGGTACCAGGAAAGCAAGATCTCAGGAAAGAGGCTTTCAGGTCAGTTTCAGCTCCATGGTCTCTTTTCCTTGTATCCAAAGTACACATGTCTTCATCCATAGGGACTTAACCTTTCCATCTTTTGGGGGCCAGCAACCCTGACAGTTACTCAGTCTTACTGTTATTTTACCTTTCTCCTTATCTCTCCCTCCTTTAATTAGAGTCCCTCTGTTTCCCCATTTTCCCCTTTCAGATGACCTGTAATCTGATATTTGTCTTCCTCTGTATTACTCCTCCACATTTGTGGAACAATCTCTTATAACTCTCAAAGATTGTTTCTTGAAAAAAAGCATTCATTCTCAGCTTTAAAATTCAGCTTCCCAGATGAAAACGATAGCAGTTTAAATGAATAAGTGATGAATTTTGCCTTAACATAATTCTTCCATTCTGTTTACTGATCAAAGAAATAAATGTAGTGCATTTTAAATCGTGTGTGTGTGTGTGTGTGTGTGTGCGCGCGCGCGCGCGCGCGTGCGCACACACACACACTTCTGTGTCAGGTGCTCCTTCATATATGTGTACATTCTATGCTTACCAGAGCTTGATTTTCCATTGTCTTCCTCAATCTTTTCACTGTAGTTTTCGAGCCATTGTAGCTTCCTGAAGCCAGAGCTCACCAATGCAGCTGAAGTGGCTGGCTCCAGAGACTCTTCTGTCCAGTCTCTCTAGCACTGGACTCACAGCTCTAACCTCTGCCTGCCATTTGTATATGGGGGCTAGGAATGAATCTCCAGTCTCCACCTCCTATGGCAATCATATTACTAAGCAAGCCACCTCCTCTGCCCACATTTTGTTATTAAACCTGTAAGTGATTTCTGCTCTAGAGATGATATTTCTATTCATCCATTATCTTCCCTTAAAAATGCTTTTGTGAATAGCCACCCTAATGGGCATGAAGTGGCACCTTATTGTGGTTTTGTTTCCCTTTATTCAGTCTTAATCCTGTCATTAAAGGTTATTTATTGTTAACACTTGTTATAGTTCCCACTTTTATGCATCGTTTTCTTTGAAAATAGGATCCCAGTGTATAAGCAGTTCGGTAACTGCTTTTATCAGAACTCTGCTATGCCATTAGAAATTCTTTGGGAACATCACATTCAGTGGTTGTAAAAACTTACAAAGAGAAAAATAGATCCTACCGCAGTATATGTATTATGTATCCATGTTAACTGAATAACAGCATAACTGAAATATGTCACTGAAATAGAACTCAAAACCATAATATGGAAGAGTCTAACCTGTACCACCAGGAGTGCTTCCAGACAATGACATGGATGAGTTTTCATAATAGTCTGTCATGACATTAAATTCTTAAACCCCAAATTCATTTCAAATTAGAACCAACCAAATAAGAAGAAGCCAGCTCTCGTTAGCTGTAGCCAAGCAATGCTCTACCACTAGGACCTTTCCTCTATTTGGTGGGGTGACCGCCAGTGGATATTTTTCACTTGATGTTTTTCAGAATAGGGAATAGCTTTAGGTATAAAAATCAATCAGATTTTGTTACCGAAATCATATTGGTGGTTCTGATTTGCTTTCACTAGAAGGGGTATTCTTTGTTTTTGAAGATTTATTTATTTACCTCTGTGTGTGTGTGTGTGTGTGTGTGTGTGTGTGTGTCTGTGTGTCTGTGTGTCTGTGTGTCTGTGTGTGTCTCTGTGTGTGTTTACCTGTGTGAGTTTTTTGAGTTTTTGTGTAGCATGTGCATGCAGAAGCCGGTGGGGACCAGAAGAGAACATGGGAATCCCCTGGAACTGCAGGTATAGGAGAGAAGTTGTGAATTGCCACATGAATGCTAGGAACCAAACCCAGATCTTCTGCAAAGGCACTGAGTCATCTTTCCAACACAGCCGCTCTTTTATATTTTTAAAATTTATTCACTCTCTGTGTATGTGTGTGTCTGTGCGCGCGCATGTGCAGGCATGCATGTAGGTGTACAGGTGGTATTCATGGACTAGCTTGCAGTATAGGTCATAGGAGAGTTCATAGGAGTTGCTCTTCTCTTTCTTGCCTTCGTTTGGAATACTAAGATCAACCTCAAGTCCTCAGACATGAGCACAAGTGCCGCTACCCAATGAGTCATCTTCTCAGGTCAGAAGAGTTGTTCTCCATGACCCTCACCTGTGGATCTTAAAACAGCTGTGGTTATCATCAACCACATTGAAGACCATCAGCCAACCTTCCCGTGATCTATTATGAAACAAAAGGCCTGTGGGAGATTCTAGTGATACACGAGTTACATTTTTGTGTTTATGATGTGATTGCTAAGAAGATAGGCTGCGAACCTCAACATATTATTTGATCATCGAGATCTGGGCAGAGGGACTGGCACTACCATGGTGTTGTGAGCATCTTGACACAAGCCAATAGCTTCAGGAAAGACTTTCAGAGCAGACTTCTGTCAAATTTGCCATATGGAGATACTGGGCTCTGATTATGGAGGTTTTTCTGGGAGTTTAGGCGTTATTAGTGCTCTCCAGGACTTTTGTCTGGCACAGGAAACTCGATCAACAAGACCTGGCGCCTCAAGAAAGGGAAGGGGCTTGATATTTGAAGGTTTTAAATGATTCCAGCAGTTCCAAGAGTTGTCTTGTACTGAATCCCACCGTGCTTCCCCATCACATCATCCAGAGTGCCCCAGAGCTCAAGTCTTCCTCTGTTATCGAGGAGCTTAATATAGTCCTATACAGACACACACACACACACACACACACACACACACACACACACACTTATTTGTGAAATGAAAATAAATGAAACTAAAGAGGGCAAGGAGATGAAGAACAGCAGAGAGGGATATATGAGAGAGCTTAAGGGAGCAGAAAGAAAGGGAGACATGTTTTAATTGTATTATAATCACATCCATACACAAAGGTACAAAGACATGATAACCTATTTCAGAGCAAGGAGGTGCGGGAGATAATCTAATTTTGTGTTTTAGCGTTGTAAATACTGCGAAGTACTTTCTCCTCTCAATGCTTGTTTGATAGAGGCAGTCCCTACCTTTCACAAGTGCTTATCTTTAAATACTATCCCTATTTGGAGAGATTGTCCTTCCCTGTCTCTCACCTCCTAAATCCTCATACGTGTCAGCACGCCCCCGTTATTATCCACAAGATAGGTTCTCTTGCTTCTCAAACCCAGTGAGGAATAAATCAGGAGGGCTGAGGTATAACTTGAAAACTGGCATCTCATAATTAAATTCCAAATTCCATTGTCAAGGCCCAATATAAAAATCATATTGTATGCAAATCCAGATTTACTGTTTCTCCTAAAACACCCTCTGTTCACACTCCTCCCCGCTAAGCATGCTGCATCTGCATTTTGAAAGAGTAGCTGTTCCCCTGACTGGCAGTCTCTTCTGAGGTAAGGCCTTGGAATTGCCATAAGCGTTTACATCTCTCATGATTCACAATGGGCATCATGGCTTTCTGGTCTCATTTACATTATAAGGCGTTCCTGACAAGGAAACTCCATATCTACCAAGAGTCAGACAGAGTACAGCACATCAGAAAAGCACCTTCTGGTCACAGGGGCAACAGTAGTAACCAATCCTCTAGTGTTCTACTTAACCACTGTGTAAGAGAGCTAGGTGGCCAGTGTGATAAACATCTCCTCTATTTATTATTACTTTTGTTTAAAGCAGAGGATATCATTTTCTAGAGGTGCCTACCTGTAGTTTCAGTGTCCAAAAGGCAGCAGGAAGATAATACATTTGAAGCTAGACTGGACAGCTCAGACCTTAGTTCAAAATAAAAGGCAAGACATATTAGGTATATTGCTCAGAGATTCATTGTTTATAGTATACAGATAACTGTAGGTTCATTCCCCAGTATGGAGTGGGAAGGGGGGGAGGGGAAGAAAATCATATAGAAAGTCTGTTACTCCCAACACACACACACACAGAAAAAGAGAGAGAGAGAGAGAGAGAGAGAGAGAGAGAGAGAGAGAGAGAGAGAGAGAGAGAGAGAGAGAATGAGAATATTTTATTGGAGTGGGCTGGAATAGCTAAACATCAAAACAAGCATTTCAGGTGACTCTTTCTGGACCAGACAGCTCTTCTGCTATATCGTCGTTCCTAGAGGAAACTGGTTAGACTTAGATGATAATTCTAACCCCTTTGTCCAGTAATGGAGAGAATGCAATATTTTGCTTTATGTAAATCTCACTGACACTGGCCTTTTTCAGTGCATCCAGTGGTAAATAGGGTATAACAGGTTAGGAAGATAATTAAAGCGTATATTAGCATACTCAAAGAAAGATCCAGGTTCACCATTATTTTTTCCTAGTCATCATACAGAGTTGGAGAGTCACTGGGCCTTTGTGTTTATTTTTTGCTGAATTAATGTCTTAAGCATGGAATTAAAATATACCCATCTACTTGCCCCATTTCTAATCAACGAGAGGACTTAGCTAGATGTCGCTATGAGTCATGTAACCACACTGACCGTAACCACTTCTAGGATTGTGGGCGCTAACCAGGCATTGAAAGCCCGGGAAGAACTCCGTTTCCTTCCAAAGTAATCAATAACTGACAATTACCACAAATGTGCAGTTTCCTTCACTCCGCTATTCACATAGAAACTGACAAGGTTGTGTAACAAATTGTATATGCATGCGGGTTCTGAATCCACACAGCTAATGCGCACATGAATAATTCAGTGAAACTTGCTTCAATAGGATTTCTGTGTCACTTTGATATGTGACCAGTTTTAGATAATACGTTAAACGTTATAAGTTATGAGACATTCACTGGGTATTGTTCAAACCACATCCTGTGTTGGTGAATCTGTTACGATTCCTTCCGGTTGCTTTTCTTCAGATTTCCTTATGTATTTTAGCCACTGAACAACTATCCCTCACCTATCTGGGCCTGGATATTCACCGTTGTCAATTGTGCAAACAAAAGGGGGGAAAGCAACTACTATGGTCCTGTGGTTGTGCTTGGTGGAGAAAATAAAAAGGAAGCAGGTACCTTAAATGGGAGAAGCCCCGGGGACAGGACTTCGTGGCTCAGACCTGCAGGCTGAAGAGAAGCTGCTGAGGGAAGGGAGAGCAGGAATGTCCCAGGTTTCCATATGACTGAGTGATGAATGACCGTATGGCTTCAAGCAGCACTCAGTACCTTAGTTTCTCTGACTTGGGAGTCCAGCTCAGATGACCTCCCCCCCCCCCGCCCCCTTCCAGGGGCCTCATAGGCTACAAGCAGGTGCTTGGTCTACTCATTCTCATGATTTCTGATTGAGATTTCTCCCAGGCTTCTCCTCACCCTAAGCAGCAGTCAGTTCCTGGAATTATAGGACTGTTGCCTACTTCCTTGCTGTGGGTCAGTCCAGGGCTGCTTCTGCTCCCGCTGCTGTCTGCTGTCCCTACCCTCTTATACTTCCTCTCAGAATATCCCCATGGGCTCCTTCAAGGCCAGCAGGAGAATGTGCCCCTTTCAGGAGGGACCTAGTTCCTCAACTGGTATTGACTTTCTCCTTAAGTCAGACCCAACCAAGATAACCAGCCTTTTGATTAACTCAAAAACACCTGATACAGGACTCTTGATCCCTCCCTCCATATTCTGTAAAATGGTCATGAGGATAACGGACCATTAGGCTTCCAGATCAGTCTCTCATTTTAAAAGAGAGGGGAATTATGTAGGTTGTATACATATGTGGACAAGAATACTGGGGGCCCTAGGACAAGTCTCTCCATACAAGGAAGCATATTTCAGACAGGAAAATATGGCAGAAGTCCTATATAGAAATATAGCAGTTTCCAGTATCTAGTGCACAGACCAGATCATAAATGCATAGGTTAATGACTGGTGCATATTTTATAACCCAAATATTTAAAGATCCATTTTCAAAATATATTTTGAAGTATGAAATATTATATTCATAAATTACTAAGTGACAAGCTCATGATCTGTGTTTAAGCAATATGGTATCAGTTTTTAAAAATACATGCATACAGCCGGGCGGCGGTGGTGGCGCACACCTTTAATCCTAGCACTTGGGAGGCAGAGGCAGGTGGATTTCTGAGTTCAAGGCCAGCCTGGTCTACAGAGTGAGTTCCAGGACAGCCAGAGCTAAACAGAGAAACCCTGTCTCGAAAAAACAAAAACAAAAACAAAACACACACAAAAAAACATGCATACACATACACAAATATGCACATATGTATCATGAGAGACTATAATTAAATACACCCACGTTAGTCTTAAATATTTTTGGGCAGGAAATTGTGGATATTTTAGACCGTCCTTATCCCGCTTCTTAATTCTAATATTATTCATAATCAGCATCTCTTTTGATAATCTGAGGCCAGGAATGGAGGTACAGGTTTGTAGACCCAGCACTGTACAGGCTAAAGGCAAGAGCATCACAATGAAGCTAATGCCAATCAGGACTCTACAGTGAGTTAATTCAAGGCCAACCTGGGCTACAGAATGGGATACTGGCTCAGGAGCATAAGATAAAATAAAAACAACTTACTTATGGACATTACAAACTCAAACCTCAGCAGAGTTGCCTTGAGAACCGTTTGAGAGTTTGCGCCCCAGCTATTTTGCCAGGTAGAAAACAAGCTAAGGAGTTGGCAACATACTCGCCAGCCAAATGCGAAGACTAGTTGGTAGAAATAAATTCCTGACTCAGTCAAGGATGCCAAGAGTTCAGGAGCTGCCCAAGGATGTGTCTAAAGGCTGAATAATAGGTAGGAAACCAAAATTAACCTTTTCACTCAATTCCTTATATCTAGAAATCCAGAAGGGTAAAATTGCAGTTAACCCAGGGCTAATTACAATCAGAATGCCAATGACCCAAACTTTGAGTGGCCAATTAACCTCCCTGTATTGGCATAGATATTTATCACTTACAGTTGTCAGTATTCACTGGATGTAAGCTGACAGGGAAGAAGAAATGACTGGCTGGTGGAGAGCTGGATAAGAGCTTAAGAGGACTAAGTGTCTTGCAGAGTTTCTGTTCTGAGTGCCTATAAGATGTCTCACAACTGCATATAGGTCCACTTGCAGAAAATCTGGCACCCTCTTCTGGCCTCCATAGATAGCAGACATGCTCATGGTACAATACAAACACACACACACACACACACACACACACACACACACGCACACGCACACACACACACAGAGAGAGAGAGAGAGAGAGAGAGAGAGAGAGAGAGAGAGAGAGATGAACTAACAACAACTACATTTTATTTTCAAATTTTTGAAAGGAAGAAAGAGATGGCAGGAGGAAGCACATTCTGTTTCCTGCATGGTATGTCCTACACACAGCAAGAGTTTTAGACAGAGGTAACCTACTCACTGTCACATCCAGGATTGCTCTCAGATGTTCGCCTGGAAGAGGAAGAAAGATAACCAGAAGGGAGGTGGGAAATCAGAAACAGTGACAGCTTAGTTCTTCAGACACAGTTTCGAGTTTCAAGAGAGCAGTTAACAGCAAAGGGGGGTGGGGAACGTATTTTTAGATGCTGTTTGGGAGGTGAAAGGATTTTTTCTTGGGGGAAGAGGGGCAGGAAATGGGCAGATGAGATTTTTTTTTTCTGGCACTGCAAAATCTCAGAGATTTTTGAGTTGAAATATGACAAAATGAGGTTTTTCATCTCTTCTGCTTAAAAAAAAAAGAAAAGGAGGAAGAAAGGAAGACAGAAAGAAAAGCAGGCGCACAGGCAAATGTCAACGCGGGACATAAACAGACCACATTTCTAATTCATGGCTAGGTGGCTAAAATAAAAATTCTTAAAATACATATCTTAAAATTAGATTTTTGACCTTCGATAGGGCTTATCACGCTATTTATACTGTGACAGCAGGAGTTGATTTCTTCAGTGGCCGCCTCATCAAAGGCATGACTCACGCTTCCTAAAGCATTTATGCCATATGTTTCCTGGGGTAAAAGAAAAAAAAAATGTGTATTTTTTTTTTATACAATTACTGAAACCTGAACAGAAATACTAGGAATCATCTAAACGATGCTTTTGGAAGCATGTCAAAAGTTGATTTGTGAAAACTTAACATTTCATTAAACATTTGGCTGGAATGGCCATTAGGTAATTTGTGAATATAAACAAGCAATGGTGCTGTCACCTCCCTTCAACGCAAAGGCAAAAATAGATTAAAAGAACTGTTTAGCAGTAGAACACAGGTAGAAGTGAAACGTGATCTATATTTAGAAATTTTAAAACATTCTCCTAAACTGAATCGTTTTAACATTGAAAATGGAAAAAAAAAATCTTAAGTTGATTGACATTTATTGGCATTCTCGTGTGTACAAGTCCTGAGTCTAAAGTAACGAGACACATCATTTTGTAGCCATTTGTAATTGAAATGGGCATAACATGATTATTAGCCCTTTGCTCAAATATCTTTATGTAATATAAAACTGTACTGAAAAAGTCCTAGGGGGTTTAGTTCCATTTAAGGGCTGGGAAAATTCTCTTTTTAATTCAACAGATGACTATCAGAGCTGCAAATGAGGAATCCTCATTTCCCACTTGCTGTTCAAAGCAGTTGTCATTTCCTTTCCATCTACACGTGTCATATATTCTCCATCACAGTTACCTGTTTTCTGGGTTCCCTGTCCCAAGCTACACACAGATTGTCACAGATGCGAGGAACCAGTGCTCTTGACACCAGCAGCCTGGGAGGGACATCCCCTCACTTCTTCTGTAGAGTCTATGCCTCCTGATTTGATTCTGCATCCTTAGCGTTCTGTAGATAGTGCCCAACCACCCCTTTCCATCACATATGTATGGTCCATGCCTTCTTAGATCCTTCTCTCCCCACTAATGTCTGCTCCATAGACAGGTGTGTCGAAATCCCTGAACTGACCTGTTGCTCCCCTGTGTCTGAATCTTCAAAAGCTTCCTAGGACTGATTAAAAGACCCAGTTCAAACATGTCACCTTGGGGGAGCAGGTTCTCCTTCACTGGCTTTGCTCATCTCTTGCCAAGGCTTCCTGCACCTCTCCCCAGTCCCTTCTTATCTTACATAGCCTGATACCTACATTGACGTTGTCTCGCTGAATTCCGTGCATCTTCTCTACATGTCTTCTTCTATGTGCACCACAGTCTTCTAATGCCTTGAAGTGTCTCACCTCCAAGCCTTTCCTTCTGCTTGACTACTACTTTTCATGGAGAACCTTGCTGCAAGAAAAGGCTGCCTCCAGGAAGCCCTCTCTCTCCCTGTCTTGGTCCCAAGTCGCTTCTCTGCTATTATGAGCAATCTGTTATAGCCTGCATCTCCTTAAACTGGAGTTGCATGTTCACTCATTTCTTCTCTAGCTTATATTTTTTCTGTATACAGGACTCCAAGCCTTCTACCCAGAATTCTCTATATCCTAGTGGTATCTGGATCGTTGAAGATTGCACACTACGAAATGAATGTGTGCGCAATGACATAAGCTTTGCCCCTGAGCATTATGAAATACAAAATTAATCACAACTCTGCTACTTCCTCTTATATCTGGATATCATTCAGGAGGGATTTAGGCTACTAGAAAACCCTACAAACATTTTTAAACAAACAGCCGAAGAAATCACAAAAAGAATCAGCTGCCCACCATGTCTGATGATCCTAGAACCAGCTTCCCGTGTCTATACTAGCTCATGTAGCTAGGTTCCTCATATCAACTTTCAATCCATGGAAGAGAGAGAAAGACAGCAAAAGCCATCCCATCCCTTCCTAAAGCAGACAAAGGTATACTAGTCCAACCATACGCTATGACTCACTGGATAGATCAGTCTCAAGTGGCCATCCCAACTGCAAGGCAAGCTAGGGAAGTCAGTGTTCTGAATATCTGGCCTCTATCCTAGAAATGCACAAGAGCCAGTAAGCGAGGGAACAGCGTGTGTTGTACTCTGGGACAAGCTATGTTACCTCTTTTAGCCTTGCATTCTTCTTTTCCAAGAGAATTGAAATAATTGCATTCTACAACTTTCATATATTCTCTTGACCAAAGTGTACTGCCTCCTACATGAGACACTTGCTCTGGGTATTTCCTGATACTGTACACCAATGGAAAACTTGGGTGGGTAAAGAAACCCACTCTTTCCATGAGACCCCAGGTGGTGTTCTCTACAGCTAGGGGTACACAGCCAGCAAACTTATCTCCTGCCTCTAACTGTTCCTTTCTTCTACATTGACCATGGCAAAGATAATGAGTTCCTTCAATCTTTTCTCTCCTGGGATCTTATTACTTTTGCTTAAATAGTTTTCCTGATAACATCTTCATGTCCCCTTGTACGCCTGATTGGCTAACACCAGACATGCTCTACTCAATTATTTATGATTGATTGAACAGATACCTTCTGAGCTGAATAAGTGGCATGCTAGGCGCTCATGATGGAATGGGATGCAGAGTGAATGGGGCTTCTCTTAGCATGCGCTGTGAGAAAAAGTGGAGGGAGGAGACCATAGCACCCATGGCATGCAAGAGCACGCGCGCGCGCGCGCGCGCGCACACACACACACACACACACACACACACGCACACACACGCACACACACACAGTTTTCAGATAGTCATTTATTAATGCCAGTATGAGACTGTCAAAGGAATGAGTGACAGAATAACAGAGGTGGCGCGCGTGTGTGTGTGTGTGTGTGTGTGTGTGTGTGTGTGTTCATGAAGATGAAGGCCAAAGCCTCCAAGTTTGGTAATTGGGAAAGCTTTTTAAAATACAAATATCAGCCAGACCCCCCAGAGCTCCCAGTGACAATGTGTGCTGTACTCTGGGACAAACTGTTACCTCTTTTAGCCTTGCATTCTTCTTTTCCAAGAGAAGTAAAATAATTGCCTTCTACAATTTTCTTGGCCAAAGAAAATTGTAATAATCTCTTGGCCAAAGTTTAATACCTCCTACATGAGACACTTGGAGGGACCCATGGCTCTAGCTGCATACATGGCAGGAGAAGGGAGGGTCTTGGTCCTGTGGTGGCTTGATGCCCCAGCATAGGGGAATGCTAGGGTGGTGAGGCAGGAGTGGGTCAGTGAGTGGAGGAGCACCCTCATAGAAGCAGGGGAGCAGGATGGGGGTTGGAAGGAGGATAACATTTGAAACGTAAATAAATAAAATGACCAATTTAAAAAAAAAACTTAAAAAACAAATGGGAAGGCATGAGAATGGGAGAGCAAGAGCTTTGCAAGGAAGATCTGTAAGTGAATGACCCTGAATAAAATTATCCAGACCAGAGTAAGAAACAGGAAGCTGCTCAGAAGGTAGAGTTTTCAGAGATGAGCTTGATAAAGCATTCAGGAGTATATAGAGCAGGCAAAAAGAAAGCGTATTCTTAATGGCCATATTTGGAGTATGCATCTTGAAAGGAAATAAACTCACTGATATACATAGAGTCTGGCTGGAGCAGCCAAATTTATAACCTCTGCTTATGCTGGCCTTTGTATGTCTAGCCGTGCAGGCTCCAGTTCAGGACTTATATTGGAAGCTGTTATCTCTCCTATCCCCACTGCGATTTCCCATCCACTGACACTCACCACTCACATGCCTGAATATGACTCGCATAAATGGAGAGAGTAGGTGGGTATGATGCAAGAAGTTATTAAAATGATTCACATCACATTTCTATCACGAGAAAAAAAATATACAGTCAAAGGCAACGCTGCATCAGACTACTGATCGTCTTGAAGAAGTCTAAATTACATGTCTGATATTCTGCCATTCATCGGGGAAGGTGATCATCTGGACAGGCCTGAAAATGTATCTCCTGATTTCCCCACCCCCAGAGCAAAATTGAATGATAAGAACAAAAGAAAGCCAAGGGGGAACAAAAAAAAAGGAAAATCTTTTTAAAAATTGATTACTCTAACTAGACAGAAGTTGAGTAGAAGGAACCCAACTTTCGGTACTTAACTGGATGTGAGCCAATTAAAGGTTGTTGAATTTCTACCTCCTGAGAGTCCTGATTGCCTTCCCCACAGTAAACACAGGCCCAGAGATTCCTCCTGAGCGGTGGAAGCCTGGGTCTGTCCTCAGGGCCACAGTGGTAACTGGGCTCCATTTTAATGCTGGGGTCGGGGCAGCTTGCTCTAAGCTAGCCATGTCAGCTCCTTCCCTGCCCTGGGCTCACACTCGCCGTGCGCGTAGCACCTGCTGTTCAGTCACGCAGGCAGCAAGGATCCTGAGGACTCTCTCTCTGCCCATATGGCACTGAGCATTGATTCATCATTTTCCTCTCCCCTATCAGTAGGTATTCTAGAAGACAGTTTTATGATGACATTCGCAGCTAGCATGAAATCCAGATAAAAATAAAACAGGATGTCAATAAAGACCTAATGATGTGTGTCTGTGCAAATGCATAATAATAATAATAAAAAGAACAGACATCCGTTTGCAAAGGTACAATTTTACCCCATGAGGCTTTCAGTGAAGCCACTTTATAAATGGACCAACATATGTGAATGTTTGCCCACGTCTTTCAGCCATGAAAATCGCCTCCTAGACAGCTGACTTGGAGTTGGAAAGCAATTCATAAGCCCTGGATCGTTTACTAGAACACCTTTGCTAAGTGGTAATCTAGCTACCTTCACTACGGAAGTTTCAGTGGACAGCTGGAGGCAATTCAGGGGTCAGGGTCACCCAAGGCAAGTTTTAAACAAGTTGGCAACCTGATCTTTTCATAAAACAGATTTAGAAGCCTGGAAAAAAAATTAGCTGACAAATCAAAGCAAGCCTTCTAAGAGGTAAGCGGCTACCTCCCTGGGTATCCAGAAGCACTTGCAAGAATGTCACTGAGAATGGTGATGGCTGGTGACGACCACCGTTGGGCACTGTCACATGATAGGAACATCTCTGGACTGCAGGCCACGAATCCCCAAGGACTCCATTATGGCCTGCTTTCTTTTCCTCTTGAAAACTTCTCCTTCCATGTTAAGTCAGGGGCAGGTCCTCTGGCTGGGTCTAGACTAGTAATGCAAACTGACGTTCATAGGAGCCAGGACAGGGTAGGGTAAAGATATAAGGTAGGTAGGTAGAACAGGACTTTATGCACCCTTAATTCTTCAAGGTCACCAGCACAAATCTAGTTTTCTCCCATCGGGCCTTAAGATTTTTTGTAAGATCCTAATTTTTATTTTTATTCTTTAATCTTTTTTTATAGTCCAGACATTATCCCCCTCCCGGTCCACCCTCTGACTGTTCCACATCCCATCCCTCCCCCGCCCCTCATCTGTAAAGAGCCCAGATAGCTCATTGAGTAGAGCATCAGATTCTAAATTTCATAAAGGAGTTTAAATGCCTTTGTTTTTTAAGAAGAAAAAAAAACTCAAGGATTACTAGATGTTGGGTAAGTTCTTTCCAGCTCTAAAATAGTATAATTTAGCCTTGTAATTATCATATGTAAATGATATACAACTATCTTTAGAGGTTATAAATTTGCCAGTATTGCTGAGCAGTGTTAGCGACAGCAAGCAATAAAGCTGACTGTATCCTGGAAAGCAGAACACATCAATGAGCAATACGAACCACAAAAGAGCTACGAATAATGTGTAGGGCCAATATCAGATTTACTTTGATAATTATTTTTATTTACCTAAAGATGTCTGAACTTTATTCATAGAAAGGCATCTTTATACCTCTTCGTCCCACAACAGTATGCAAACTGTGGCCTTGGCTAGTGTGCCACATTCTACAAAATTTAAAAATGCTTTTGAAAGATGCATTTTCTCTGGGGACATGGAAAGGGTGCTCACAAGGAATATTAAATACTCTTATCTGGATAGTGATCAGAAGCACACACTGTGTGATTAGCACCCATTTAGCAAGTATTTCCTGGGCTGCTTTTGTGTGGCAAGTATATTCTTGGCATTTGGTTTCATCAATAAATAAAATAGTAACCATCTTTGCCACAGTAGTGTGTACATCACAGATTTTAGGTATAGTCATCATAACTCTTTCTTGCAGGGAATTTGAAGTTCAGGTACTAAAATTAATCATTAACTCGTATAACAGTTAGGAGTTAAAATACCAGAAATGGACCTATGCTGGACAGATTTATGTCAACTCAACACAAGCTGGAATGATCTGAGAGGAGGGAACCTGAAAAACAAAATCCCCTCCATTTCTCAATTGAGTTCTAGGCAGGCCTGTAAGTCATTTCCTTAATTAGTAAGTGATGGGTGATGGGCCAGCCCATTGTGGGTGGTGCCATCCCTCAGATGGTGCTCTTGGGTTCAATAAGAAAGCAGGCTGAGCCAGTCATGAGGAACAAGAACTCCACCATGTCCATCAGCTCCTGCCTGCAGGTTCCTGTCTACCCTGACTTGAGCCAAGTAAACTCTCTCCTCCCTAACTTGATTTTTGGTCAAGGAATTTTGTCTCAGCCATAGAAACCCTAACTGAGCCAGAACCCTAGTTACCGTGGAAGTTTTAAAGTTGTTAGAGAGCTGAGGCTGGATAGACTTGAGCACGGAGTAGGATTTGATAGGTAGTTCCTGGCTTAGTGTGTGACACACAGTAGCCATCACTTGGTACAGGTATCTGGAGTAAATGAAAACTGGGGCTAACTGGATGAGGAACACGTGACTGCCAAAAAAGTAGCTGAGAGTAAATGTCAGAACTAGCCCAGGTGAAGGAATTGCTGAATGAGAAATGGAGAGCCATGGATGGGAAAGGTCATGTGGCCCATGGGGGCATATTCATGGATAATGAAGAATGTATTTTCTAGGATGGATTGATTTGGTGAGGGATGAGAATTTGAGAGAGACTGTAGGGAGATAAAAGATGAGAGAGTAGAGGTGCTTCTGGAGAAGGGGCCTAGAGAAAGAAACAAGCATCATGGGAAATTTTATCAAGGATCTCACTCTTCTTCCATATACCAACATAAAACATAAAACATAAAACAGCAAAATCAGATTACATACTCCTGTTCTCTCCCTTCCTTCCTCCCTTCCTTATTTTCATACTTTTATTTTATTCTTTCTCATATATTCATATAATATACATTTATATATATGTAAATTATATGTATACAGACAGACGATATAGATAGATGTAGATAAATAACATATCTAAAAATATATGGAAATAGACAGATAGATAAATAGATAGGGATGGGAATATGGATATGGATATGGATGCGGATGCAAATACAGATACAGATATGGTATAGAGAGATACAATAGATGAAAGAGAGAGATGGAGGGAGGGAGGGAGAGAGAGAGAGAGAGAGAGAGAGAGAGAGAGAGAGAGAGAGATGAGCAAAGCCAAGTACTATATTTGGCCTTAATAGTAGACAAGGAACAAGGAGAGCCCAAGCTTACAACCAGTTCTCCAGATTCTACTCTGCCTATTTGTCTGTTTACGATGTCACTCTCAATTCAGATATTTTTAATTTTGGTAGAAAGATTGTTTTTAATAATTATTTGTGTTTATTTTTCAAAGCCAAAATAATTTGTCATTATTTTATATTATTATGCCACATATTTGTGTGTGTATGTATATATGTATATGTATATATATAGGCATTCCAAAGCAATGCATATTTATTGTATAAACTTTAAGACATATACACACAAGCAAGGAAAACCATGATATCAGAATTGAGAGTTATCATTCAGAATAAAGTCACATTAATAAATAGTCTGCTAACCATTTGATGAAGCTATGGATGATTGCATTACACTTGTGATACTGGTGGTGTTGACAGTGATGGTACTCACAAACTCTGTCCGGCTGTGTGTATAGCACTTTTTTACAAGTCACACATGAAATCTTCCGTGGCTTCAAATCTCACCCATTCCCATTTATTATGGTTTGTACTATTGCATAGATGAAACATCTGCGACAAAGAGCTAAGTGATGTGATCAGAGCCACAAAACAGAAAGTGGCAGAAATGGACAAGAGTCTCTGACATTATTGAAACTGCCATAGCCTTTAAGCCAGATGACCTGAGTTCAGTCCTCAGGATTCACACGGTTAAAGGAGAGAACTGACTCCTACAAAGTGTCCTCAACTCTCCATGTGCATCCAGTGGCATGTACACCTTACACACACACACACACACACACACACACACACACATGCACACCACATATACACACTACATACATACACATGCACACATGCACACACATGCACATACACACACATGCATACACATACACATGTACACAATCACATAAACATATACATGCATGCTCATACACACATGCATACCTACACACATGCATATAGGCACACATACACACACACAACAAGATTATAATGAAAAAAAATTTTTTAAAGAAAGTATTAGACTGAATATGGCTAGATGTCCCAGCAAGTCACACCAGTTTTCTGAGCAGTCCTGAATTATAACTCTGCAGGAGTTTGGGAAAGAGGTCCTTCTTCCCCAACAATGAAGTACTCTTCAGAATAAGTTACCCTCATAGAACTATGTTCTCCAGATGGCAGCTCCTCACCTTATGTTCCTAACTCTAAACCTGCTTCACTGGATAATCAGTTTTGACCTTAGGAAGTAACCTAAACTCATTGTTACCCACCCAGAAAAAAATGAAACATCATCACCCAGATCTATGCGCCAGGGCATTATGGGAGTGGGGGCTATAATTACCTTCAACTATGCCTACCCCATGGCATGAGCCCTTGTTTGAGGATGATGGGGAAAGATAGTCCAGAAGAGAAGAGAAAAGCTTTATTTTAGTAATGCATTAACCCCCGGTATGGCTGCTGTGATGCGGCACCACAGGAACTGTGCATATTTATAGGTGAGCCAAGGAGCTCTTTATGAGATATGGCAGGCTATTTGCCTCCTCCAAAATAATGGGAGGAAATTTTTTATTTTCAGGATTATTTGGCACCCTGAGACAAAGAAAAATTCATAACTGGGTGACATGTCAGTCAGGGAAAAACGAAATTAAATGAACATCTTTCTACATGCCTTGAACATTACCAGTTATTCAAAACACCCAGCTTTATTTTTAGATCCTATGGTGTCATTTATATTGTTTTTAACATTTTAGTTAAAAATGAAGCCCTTCCATTGTTAAAAAAAAAAATAAGAGAATGTTCCAGATGTGTGGCTCCAGATGGAGTGTTTTTTGTAGGCCAGTTAACTGATCGGGTGCTGAAACAATAGTCCAGAGCAAGCCTGCTCAGGAGGGTCTCTACAGGCCAGGGAGCTCAGTCTCTCCATCACCACCTCCTGGGTCGTTTATCCCTAACAGTAGGGTTCATAAATTAAATATCAGTACAATTTTGCATACAATGTGGAGGGTACTAACTCATTCTGGAAAATGAGCTGAGACCCCCATTTCAGATCCACAACAGGAAAAGAGAGAGAAGCATTATCGTTCTCAGAAAAAAAATGAAACACAGTTTTCAATTTAAATGTTACTAATGCATCTGCTAAAGCCTTCACAAAGGGCCATTCATTTGTGATTCTAGCATGCGAAGCTGGAAAAGCCAATTATCCAGACAAATAAGTGGTGAAAAGAAGGACGTAAATAAGTTTTAGAGTGATGTTCTTTCCCATAATTCTTTTATACTTGAATCACAATGTTTTATTTCTACAAGTTGAGCTGAGGCAAAGGTCTGGTGACACCATTACCGTGACAAGGTTAATTTTGCCAAGGCTCTCGCTGCCGACTCCGGTGCTCAACTGGTCATTTGGGTGACAGGGAATTGGCAGAGCCAACTAGCATAATAATTTCTGCTTATCATGTGTAAGTGGGTTCTGAGTTCAAACACTATTACACCAGTGAAATAGTTTCTCAACATAATGTTTCTTTTGTCATTAAAAGCATTTTACTCTCCAGCACTGGGGCTTTAATGTTGGGTTATGGACAGTAGCCAATAGCCTTGGCAATAGTTTGCAATGTTTGGACGAAGGGATGGGGGCAGTCTATAGGCCCCCGTTGGCCAATGACTCAACTATATGTGATCTATTCCTGGAACTGGAGATTTCACTTGGTGGCATAAAATATGTATTTGGCACATTGTCTCATCCACTATATGAAGATTACACACACACACACACACACACACACACACACACACACACACACACGGCGGGGGGGAGGGGGAGTGGGGGGAGAGGTTCTAAGGTAGTAGATTTCTTTATGGCTTTTTAAAGCTCTTTAATGCTTGTCCAGTGCTATCCTATATTTCTGCTCTATCTTTCCCTATCAATTTATTCCTCATAACCTAGCTTTCCTTTATCTTTTTATCTCTTATCACTGTACTCTAAGTTCTCTTTCTTGGAAAATTCCCTCCTATTCCCCAACTCTCCTCTCCTTTCCTTGCTACCAACCCCTGTGGTTAGTCTGCTGAAACACACTTACCTAAAGCTTGAGAACTAACAAACATATAAGATAAAAAAAAAAAGTGCTCTATTTTTCTTTAGGAGTCTGGGTTGTTTCACTCAGGATGATCATTTCCTAGCTCTATCTGTATACCTGCTAGTTTCATAATAACTAAGTAATTTTTAACAACTAAGCAATATGCTGTTGTGTAAAGGTACCATATCTTAATTTCTATTCATCGGTTGATGGACATCTAGGGTATCTCCAATTTCTATCTATTATGAAGAGAACAGCAATGAACATGAATGGGCAAGTGGCGATATGGTAAGCTGTAGAGTCCTCTAGGGATGTGATCAAGAGGGGTATAGCTTGGTCTTGTGGCATATCCGTTTCTGCTTTTTTGAGGAGCCTTCATGCTGATTTATTTCCACAGGAGCTGTAGAAGTTTGCATTCCCACCAGTAGTGAATAAGTGTCCCCTCTTCCTGCATCCTTACCAACATCTCCTGTCATTGTTTTATTGATCTAGGCCATTCTGACTGCAGTGGGAAAGAATCTGGAGGTAGCTTTAAGTTTTAATTGCTAAAATGTGAACAATTTTAGGTGTTTCTCAGCCGTGTTTGTTTCATCTTTTAAGAATACTGTTTAGTGCTATACCCCATTGCAATTGATACCCGCTCAGGAATGGAAGCATTGGTTTTCTCCAGTAGAGTGAAACTAAGTATATCAACCACACCCTGGGTCAGTGCTGGGGCTTATCTCTGTGTGCTCTTTGTTTTGTTTTAGTATTGTTTGTCTGGCTGGGTTTTTTTTTTTTATTGTTTTGACCTTTTTCATTTTTTTGTTTTATATTTTTATCTTGAGAGAGAGGGAGGGAGGGAGGTAGACTAGGAAGCTGTTGAGGTAGAGAAGCGGAGAGGGTCTGCAGGGAGTCTGGAGAGGAGAAAGAATATGAAAATATATTGCATGTAAAACGTTTTTAAACAAAAAAGTTTACATACACTTTATTCTCCCATCTGATGTATACAGTATTGGGAACTATCTTTTAAAAATATTGGTAATCATGTCAAAGACCTTTTCAGAAGAAACAACACTTTTGTCTGTCCTTGAAAGTACGATATAGAAAATGCCAGAGTGAGCCTGGGGCCACAGCCCAGAGGGTAACCTGCACAAATGTGAGAATGGAAGTTAGAATCCCCAGAACCTACAAAAAGCCATGTGATTGTACCCGTAGGAAATCCTAGTGGCCCTCTACCAAGATTGAAAGACATGAAAATCCCCAGAAGCCTACAGGCCAGCTAGCCTGGTGTACACAGCTATGCATGTACATATAGAAGACGTAAGTCAATGTGGGATGTTTTCATCAACCACTCTCCAGCTTGTCTTTCTCTCACTGAACCCAGGATTCACCCTTGGCTAGACCAGCTGGCCAGTGAATTCTAGGGATCTACTTGTCTCTTGCATCACTTCCCCAGTACCATATATACACAAGGACTACAGAGCCATGCATGCATCCCCTGGTGAATGTTATACTGGTACTAGGATTGAACTTGGGTTCTTATGCTAGGGGAACAGTATTTCTCCCACTGAGCTATCTCCCTGCCATGTAGACTCTTTCTTAAATACATAGACAAATTGTGAGATCGGACGTTTTAGGTTGGGGCTAGAGAGATGACTCAGCAGTTAAGAACACTGGTCCTGAGTTCAATCCCCAGCAATCACATATACCTATAAAGTGATCTGTTGCCCTCTTCTGGCATTCAGGTATACATGCAGCTAGAGCATATACATTAAATAAACAATAAACAAATACATAAATCCTTTTAAAAATCATTAGAAAAGGAAAAGGTTATATGTTGTAAAAGATATTCACCCTAAATTCACCTCTGAGAGCACAAATTTCACCCTTTAATTAATCTTTGAGGAGATACCCTAGTGTGAATCTTTGGCCAGAATTGCAAAGAACCTATTTACCTACTAGATTATTGGTTGACTCTAAGTAATTAGTAACTATTAAGCTATGAGAGTGTATTTATATCCACACATACATTTGATTTTCGTAAGCTTTGCTAGGGAGCAAGGCCTTGCCAACCCTGTCTCTGCCTGAAGAATTCACTAAAGAGCATGAAGCATGACAAATGATTACTTAGCCTTTGAGTTTGGAGTGGATGGAGGATAACAATTCCCAGACTGACTATTCATCTGCCCCCCCCCCCAGCTACTCCTTACAGCCTCTGAATTCCACTTACAGCTTTGCATGATCAGATGTTACATGAAGACATAGCTCGCCCTCTTTAAATGATCCCCTGTATTTTTAAATCTCACTAACGTGACTAATGTCATCCTGGGACAGGCCCTAACACCATTTTATATATACAAAGGATCACCTTTAACCAGATGTGGTAGCATCTGAGTATCTGCCCTTAATCCCCAGGGTATAGGGGGGCTAAGGCAGGATTAGAAATTTACCACCAGCCTAGGCCACACAAGTTCCCATCCAGTTTGTAAACCAAATCAAGGCTGTAAAAACAAAACACCTCACCCTCTGCAGCAAACACCTGGGCTAACAATATGTAACAAAATGTTTCCTTTACTCCATGTCTCATACTTTTGATAGCGAACATGGGAATCAGGAGTAAGGAAACACTGCAAGTAAGTACAACAGGTGCTTGAAGAAGTCACCTGGCCTTGATATTTATATTTCAGGCCCCTTGTATTCTTCAATCCTTTTGCAGCGGGTGGATTTGCATACAGAGAAAATGAGCAGAGGGAAACATAATCTGTATTTGCACCGTGGGGTCAAGAGCATGCCATTTCAAAGGATGTCTCCAGATCATTTTGATGTCGAACTTGGTCATCAAAAATAAATGTTTTTTGTTGTTTTTGTTTGCTTGTTTTTATTTGTTTGATTATTTTGGGTTTTGTTGTTGTTGTTGTTGTTTCTTTGCCCAATTATAAGCACTAGCTGATTTCTTGTCAGTTCGGAAGTGACATTTTGTTTGTGCTCTCTTATACTCTGAAGCTTGTATCTGTTGAATGGAACTGTTAACTTAGTGCATCCATCAGCTTACACATGGGAGAGTAAAGCTGGGCTATCTCTATTAGTCATATGCTGTGATGAACACTCTGTATGTAAGGCTGGCCCTTGTAGGTTTAAAAATTCCATTAGAGGACTTTTCCAGAAGATTGCATCTAACGTCATCCCTCACACCCATCCTGGAACATAATCGCACATCACACACTATCTATGACTACTCCCAGCATCCTGACTAGAGACCAGGGTTTCTTAGCCAACAGATCAAGACCAAGCATGGACCTCAAACTCATCAAAGCCTGCCACTGACCAGAGAACACTGCTATTGCCCATAGCCAATAGGCTTATAACTGAGTCTTCAACAAGTTCTCAGAGTTCTCTCAGAAAACTCTTGTTTGGAATTTGACTTACCCCCAAATTAGCTATACTCTTTCTCTAGACTTCTTGGTGATCTTTGCTTCCTCACCTCAAGGTTGGGAAACCTGAGTAGCCTGATGGCTATACCCTCCACTTCTATCTCTTAGTTATATTTATTTCTCCTCCATAATTCAACTTTCCTTTCCAGATCAATTCATCTCACTGGCCAACACAATGATCACTAGAGTGCCAGCTTCCTAAGTCTTTTATATGAAGATTCTTCTTTCACACACCAGTGCTACACAGCTGAGCCCCGTCATACTGTCACATTGCAAAATCATTTTGTTTCCAAAACCCTGACTCAGACACCCTGCTCTCTAGTCACCCATCCTGTTCTCCTGTTTACTTCCACTGACCTTTTTCTATTTGTCCCAACCTTAATTGATAACTCCATCTCCCTAAACTATATATGTCATCTTTCCTTCCTTCAGACCTTGAGCTCTTGGTCAATCACAGCAGCTCATATTTCATATTGGGATTCTGGTTCATGTTTTCTCAGAATTAAGGGTTGACTGGATAAAACTAACCTATCTTTTATTTTAGAAATAAAAAAGCATCAGCATGGAGAGGTTAGACTTCTACTTGTGGCGGGAGTTCTTTGGTAGCCAGTGTATAGAGTAGCGCGGTCTATCAAAGTTCAAAGGTGAAGGACAAGTTCACCTTGACATGGGCATGCATGCTTTTGATGCATCAAGCCTGTTTCCATAATATTCACACTTTAGAAATTATCATTAAATCTACTTAATGACTCATGAGGATCCTACATATATCATCTATAAGTATTCTATAGAAACAATGAAAATTCATAATTATGAAAAAGAATAGCCATTGTTTTATAATTATGAAAGAGAATAACTCTGTATTGGTTTAGGCAGATTGCAAACCTAGAGGCAGGAGAGTGAAGCTGCTGACATTCTAATATGACTTTAATGCTAGTATGAAGTATCAAAGATAAATTTAATCTTGACTCCTTTTCTAGTTTCTCTATTCTTTGATCCCAGTGTCTTCCTTCTTGAGTAATCCACACCGTCCTGAGTTTCCATGTGGAACCCAGGAGTAAATTTTAGATATGCCAGAATCCAGCAAAAGTTATCTTTGCAAAGACACTGAACACATATCTAGAGATCTATGCAAGTTCAAGAGTTTCGGTTTGAACAATGGTCATGAATGTTATGAGCTGACCTCAGCCTTTAAACCGTTTGATTTTTAGACTCAGAGTTTCCCCTGGTAGACCAGTGTTCTTTTCTAGCAGTAAAATTCACAGAGCAGGGAGGCAACTGTCCTTCTTCAGGTGACCACATTGTTATCAAAGTTGAAATTTAGGACTGTAAGTCTCTCTGTATGAATTACTCTAATTGACACCATTCATATTGGCCATGCATTTTGTAATTTACCTCACCTTGTCATCAGGTAAGGTAACATGGGCTGGTTTGCACTTGAGGCTGTGTTTGGCAAGTGAGCCTTCAGATTTCACTGTCATCCTAAGCCACAGCACAGCTCTGAAAATGTAGACTATGTGCTACTGAGAGATTTAGAATCAAAGATAAGTACAAATTTCTGTCTCTGGCACTTCAGATGTGATCAAGGTCAAGTTATAGAACCTCACAAAGGCTTGATTCTCCTGTACTTAAAACAGTATGATATTTGCAATTCTACTATATCAAGTTGCTATATTGGAACCATGAAGCAATGCTAATAAAACATGACAGTGAGCCTGGTGCTCAGGAAACATTTAGTGTAAGTTGTTGTTGTTGTTGTTGTTGTTGTTAAGAATAAACCATTCCATCAAGGAATATTGCCTTAGGACACCACACCTGGGTTTCAGTGATCTTGTTCATCTCATTTGCCTACTTCTATAACCAATATGGCAACCCCTCTGGCTACGTGCTGACCATTTTATCTGTCCACTTAGATTTTATTGATTGTGTGAGTTTTCCTTCCAGTAAGCCCAGAGGTGCTATTTTACTACTCTAGTATTTTGATGGTAAGAGGCGATATAATTCTCTAAAATACCTCTTTTAAACCTTCTCCATAAAAAAAATAATAATTATTTTTATCTCAGATGTTTTCTCGTATTCTGAAACTAGTCATTGTTTCTCCTTTTGGAGGTGATGGGACTGGAGAGAGCATCTTGTCTCGTTGCTCAGGTTATCCCACACCTCACCGTACTGTCCAGGCAATCCTCCAAGTTCAGTCCTACTTCCCCTTCAGAGTGTTGGCATTAGAGGAATGCACCCACACTCCTGCGCCTCAGGTGTTCTGCCTTTTACAAGTTATAAAGCGTCCTATTTTCAGTGTGTTGGCCCTTCTCAGTCATTGCTGTTGCCGAAGGAAAGCCTTGTAGGCACAGCTGCAGTGTCTTGCCATGTGTGCCCTGACTGAACTGTGCTGCGGAAGTGTTTCCTAAGCATGCAAAGATGAATGAACAGAATTTGATTTTGAAGGATTGTTGAAAAGTTCGTTTCTGTAGCAAGAAAAGGGTCTAACTCCAGCTGTCCTCCCTGCGATAAGCAGTTCTTGTGTCTCCCATCCTACTTTGGAATACTTAACTATCTCTATATAAGAGGAAAATGGACTCCTTGATTTGGGCTTGTAAGGTTGATTGTTTTTTTATTTCTCTCCAATTTCTTTTATTTCTTGCCAATTCATGATAGTCAGAATATTGTCCAAAGAACAACAGCTACTCTTAATGAAGCATGCAGGGAGGTGCTTGGTAACTTAAGCCTGAAGGTGACTAAGACCCAAGACCAAAATCAAATATCATATCTCCAGTCTCTCAAATATCTTCTACTAGATGGTCCTTTTTTTTTTTTTTTAAACTCAAAGCTGCAGGCCTTGCTTTATCAGAAGGTGAATGAAAAATGAGTTGGGAGTGAGCGGATTTCTTTTTCTGAGGTTGATTTATTGACTTAAAAACAATTAATTTTGAAAGCTCAAAGTTTGTTTTCCGAGCATTTCATTTTGAGGTGCTTATCTGTTCATTTGAGGAGCAAAGAAGTTACAGAGAGCTCAAAATGCATCAGTCCAATCAGATCCATGGCGGCCAGGCGAGAAGCAGCTAATAAAGGTTCTGAAACGCCAGCTGGAAAGCCTCCCCCTCTGCTGCTCCTTTCCCCATCCAATTACAGGTGAAAAGATGCTATCTTTCAGCTTGTCATTTAAATTCAAATATAGAAAGGGTCTGTTGGTTCTCTTTCATGTACCTCTTGCCAAGATGAGAGAGTTGCCTACTGAGAGCTGTACTGATGTTTTCGCTGAAGCTCACCTCACAGTACTGGTAAACAGTGAACTTGTCAGGGGGGCTGAACAACGTTGGAGCCCAGTAACATGACACCTCAGAAGTTCAGGTGTATGTCCTCTTAGCTTGGGACTTCAAGACAAAACACACACCAAAGCAGAATTCTAAAGGCAAACGCTGCCTTCCCAGACTTTAGAAGAAGATGACTTCTAGTTGCTCATGTTCCCATGAAGTATGAAGGACACCAGGATAACGATCTCATTAGCTCTCCGACTTTTTAAATTAATCAAAGAAACACAAGTACCTGTTAAAACTCCTGAAATAGACTATCAAAACCTTGAGCAATGAAAGGATAAATGTGTGATTAGAGTAAGATGTCTTCATGTAGGGACCTGCAAAATGTTTCCAGATACTGCTAATAGTTTGGGATCCTTTTCAGCAAAGGGTGTATCGAAATAGGCCATTTGTTTTTGTGGCTAACCAAACCCTCAAGATTTCATTGCAGAGAAACTTGCTTTGCTTTATTTGCCCGGTGGCTGTTAAGCTGAAGGGTGGAGCCGGTGGGATTTGGGGAAACAGCTGCAGTTGAAGGAGGGCTGCCAATCTCTCACAGCTGGCTACAGAGACAATGATTATAAAGACTGCGAGCTAGTAATCCAGATAATTATATGAATGTTAAGTAATTTACATAATTGGGCATATATACAAATGGATTTCTTCACTGAGTTATTGTTTTAACAGAAAAAAAAAGGAATCTACTGGTGGTGGACTATTTGATCAAGAGCCTAAATGCTAATAAACCAAAATGTGCATGTATTCTTGGACAAAGGATGTAGCTTGACAATGCTTGCTTAGCACACACAAAACTCTCAGTTTATGTATACCCACAGAGAGAGAGAGAGAGAGAGAGAGAGAGAGAGAGAGAGAGAGAGAATACCAAAATGTGTGCTTTAAAAATTTTTTTAAATAGATAGTCCATCTCTAGTTATGATTGAGGCCCCCTCTCTCTCCCTCCCTCTGTGTGTATGTGTGTGTGTGTGTGTGTGTGTGTGTGTGTGTGTTCTCCTCACACTATACGTTTAGCCTAATCATGTGTTACACTTTCCTTAGGACCACTCTATGAACAACAGTACAAGAACACCTGCCTAAGCAGATATTCAGTGTGAAGGGTGACAACTGCCTGTTAAATGAGACTTCTCTCAGCATCACATTTGTTTATGCACCACGTCTTGCCTCCCCTCTGAGACTTAGCTTAGCAATCTTTCCCAAAGAAGTCCTCCAGCCACCCGGATGAATCATAGCTAGCACTTACGAAGAAGCCTGTTGGCCAACTCATTTTTAGACATAACTTACGTTTAGTCCACACGTAACAGTGCTGTATCCCTAAGACTCATGAGACGGAACCTTCGCTTCTGTTTCATTCCCTCGGAGCTGTGTCACTGCCTAAATCTCCGAATTATGGATGATCGATGTTGGATGAAGTCAGTGCCTTTGACCCTTTAAATGAACCTTGGTCAGATCTACCCACCCACACATGCCAGCTAGTGAAGAAAGCTTTGAACAAGCCACAAATTAAAGTGATGCAGAGGAAAGGAGAGGAGAGGAGAGGAGAGGAGAGGAGAGGAGAGGAGAGGAGAGGAGAGGAGAGGAGAGGAGAGGAGAGGAGAGGAGAGGAGAGGAGAGGAGAGGAGAGGAAAGCGGAGGAGAGGAGAGGAGAGGAGAGCGGAGGAGAGGAGAGGAGAAGAGAGGGGAGGAGAGCGGAGGAGAGGAGAGGAGAGGAGAGGAGAGGAGAGGAGAGGAGAGGAGAGGAGAGGAGAGGAGAGGAGAGGAGAGGAGAGGAGAGGAGAGGAGAGGAGAGGAGAGGAGAGGAGAGCGGAGGAGAGGAGAGCGGAGGAGAGGAGAGGAGAGGAGAGGAGAGGAGAGGAGAGGAGAGGAGAGGAGAGGAGAGGAGAGGAGAGGAGAGGAGAGGAGAGGAGAGGAGAGGAGAGGAGAGGAGAGGCTGAAGGAGAATCTCCAAGATGGCCCCTAAATTTGGCAAAATGTATTACCGAAATCATCTTTTTCTTGTATTTCCTCTGTCATCTTCGGTTTTGTTTAGTTAGGTACCCACCCCAACTTCCTCAGTCTTTGCCTCGGTATAAAGAGGAAAATCATGCGTCTAGGACCTGGGTTTGGAAGCTTTTTTTGTATCTTTATAGTTGCTTGAGTGCTGGGTTCTCTCCCCCTTTCCCCTGGCATTTACAAATTGTGCTAGATTAAAAAAACAAAAGAAAGGAAAAAAAAAGCTTATCACTGTGTTTCCTTTCTTTCTTTGGATTAAAATAATTTTTATGAATTATTTTATTTTAACCATGTTTTGATTTCCTTTCCTTAGCCCTGTTCTATCAAAAACATTTATATTTTCTATTAGCCAAATCATTTCCCCTAATCTGTATAAGCGTTATGTGAAGATAATAAGCTAATAAAGGCAATAAAGCCTCAATTTCCTGTCTTAATACAAGTGGAAATGACCTGACATAATTTGAAGAGTATGATTTTTTTATTTTAATTCATTTTTTTTCATGTGATCATTTCACTAGGACCTTTTGTGATATTGTTTTTCAGCTACGCTATTTCAAACAAGAGACTAGAGGCTTTTTGTGAAGATTAAATTCAGGTTGAGCCACTTAAATGCCCAGCTGCCATGGTCTTTCCTCCAAGGCTCCTCACAAGCATCAGCAGGCTCCCTCCTAATGAGACTTCCACTGGACCTCATCTGACTCCTGCTTCTGTCTCTGGACTTCTTCCTAAGTCATATTTTCCTAATGAGCATTTTTCTGTCTTTCAATTAGCATGTTTATGCTGAGCAGTAAAGTGGAGTGAGAATCAGACAAAATGTGAACTGTGTAAACAGACGTTGGATGGCTTAGCTGGTCAACAAGGTGCTGTGTGTGTGTGTGTGTGTGTGTGTGTGTGTGTGTGTGTGTGGCCCTGATACGCATGCTCATCTTGAAGACTAATTTTATCATCTGTGAAGAGGCAGATATATTTCTGAAATGCAGTGACATTTAATACGTCTGTGTTTCTACAGTGGAATACTTCTTTGGGATACTAAGATTATTCTGTTTTTCAGAGCTTGGATAGTTGAATGGATTGGCGACTTGTGCCTCACTCAGTCTACAGGAGTGTTGTCTGCCTTTAATTGAGCTGGCTACTGGCTGTTCTCCAGTTTTAATTTCTATGGTCTACCCTGCTTTTCATCGTTACATTTTGACTCTGTGTGTGTGTGTGTGTGTGTGTGTGTGTGTGTGTGTGTGTGTGACTTGACTGAACCTTAACAACAAGAACAAAAATAAATGGTGGGTGGGGGATGAGGAGGAAGCTAAAATTCAAGCTACATATGCTATCTAACCTTAACTTCAAATTAAAATTAGGAATTGCCTATGTCCAAAAATCAATCAATCTCTCTCTCTCTCTCTCTCTCTCTCTCTCTCTCTCTCTCTCTCTCTCTCTCTCTCTCTGTGTGTGTGTGTGTGTGTGTGTGTGTGTGTGTGTGTGTGCCTGTGCCTGCTTGTCTGTTTGGACTCAAGTCCCTTAGTCACTATCCTTGCTGTCTGTGACATTCCTATAGACTGTCCCTGTGTTGGGAAGAATGTTTGAACACATCAATGGAAAAACACTGAGAGCCTCTTTCAGGCAAATTGTCAGACAATGGCCTCATTGTCTATCTCTGTTTGGCACTAATTGATAACAGCTTTCCTTGATATGGGTCTATTCTTCCTTTTCTATTAAAAATAAAGGGCCTTGTTATTTCTACTTCCCAGCCGTTGCTTCTAGGCCTGTGATTGCCCTGTTGGCAAATTTTGTACAAAGAAATTGATCTGTATGATTCTGCCAACACAAGACTTCCATGTGATATGCAGGATGTGAAACTAGGCTCTTTAATATTTAATATTTTTCAAATGTTCACAATTTCTAACACTGACTGTATTTCTGGCTTTCAGGATTAGTATGCAAATGAGTCAGATTAATTTAGCATAAATATGGCTCATGTATATAAGTTGGAAGTCTTCAGAGAAAAGGTATATACATATCATATTCCACAGATAATATTTGCATGGGTCTATGCAGTAAACTTTAAGAAAGCCTGCCACTTTTTAAAAAAATTTGTATAGTGTGGAAACTGAGAGTAGATAGTAAATTAATCATTCTAAACGTGTATATTATTATATATCATATATTATTGATTATAAATTATATATCATATATCATATATTGTGTTTCATGTATCATGCAATATATATCATATATCATATAAATGTGCCATGTGTCATATATTATTTACCATATATTATATAGTATGTAGTATATAATATATAGTATATAGGACATAGAATTATATATTATACATTATATTATGTTTCATATATCATATCACATATTAATTTCATATATTGCATATCATGTATCACATGTATCACATACATCATATATATTATACATCACATATATTACATATATCACTTAACATATATCATATATTATAAATTGTAATATGTTATATATCTTATCATATGTTACATATTAATTATTAATTGCAACTGAATTATTGATTGCATTATATTATACCATATATTATATATTTTATATATTAAATATTTAATATACATTGTGTGTATGCCTGGGTTTCCAAGAGTGAGCAATCTATTTGGGAGATACATGCTTATAAAATATAGATCAGTTCTTTGATCTATTTATTTTATTTTGAATATCAGACAAAAAATTCTTCCTTCCCTTGGAAGGCTTCTATACAATTAGAAAGGACTAATTTAATTGACTAATAGAGAAGTAAGAGTTTCATACTCATTGGCTTAGGCCCTCCAGATAGTAAAGCTGTAGCAGAAGTGATATGCACAGTGCAGAGGGGGTGATGTGCATAGTGCAGAGGGGGTGATGTGCACGGTGCGTGTTAGCTTTTGTTTCCTTGCTGTCCTCCCCAACGATGAGCTCTTTCCCCATTCCAATGGCTTTCATATGAGAAAGAGAAAGCACCAAGTTATTGCATAAAAAACACATAAACCAACAAATGAAAACTGTGTTCTGTGTCATGTCCTCTTGGCTGCAGTGTCTCAGTATGAAGACTTGAAAACATGTGGGAAAACATGATTTTTGTCTCTGACCTGAGATGGTGATGTTTATGAATTTGAATTGTCAGGATGTCAGGAAATAATAAACGTTAACCCCAAACCGTACTTGTTTAATTTTCTAGGACACAGGATCTCACAGGTAAACCATCTTTAATGTTATCAGGTGGCCCAGAACGTACCAAGTTACTGGGGTCCTTGAGGGTGTAGCTGGCATTCTAGAGTTAAACGGGGGCATCTTGTGACAGTGTTATGGCTTATGGCTGTCAACTGACCTCCCAGAAGAGTTTGCAGAATCCCAGGTCTATATATCACCCGGAAGCTCCCTATACCTAGATACAGTGTCACCAGCAGATGAAGCAGACATAGCATGTTACATTCTTCTCACTGCTGTTTCTAAGCTGAGAGTACTACAGGAAGGTGAACTTGAGATCATTCTCAGACTCCGAAGAAGCCAAGTTTGTCTTCCACTTATTATCTCCAGCTCAGATTTATCAACAACCAAAATGGTGTTGGATTATTTTTTCCATGTTTTGGAGCACTTCACACTTTTGATCGCTTGTGGAGAGCCCATCAATCTTGTTCCTTTCTATGTTCAGGACAGTCAATGAGGCAATGCAATTGTGTAAGTTGACCTTCGTTGGCTTAGACATGTCAAACCTTTTCATCTTGCTAGTCAGAGGACTGCTTATCTCCCTCCCTATAAAATGAAAACTATCGCTGTTCATACTTCTCCTCTATCTCTTTCTCTACCTCAACTTCTGTCTCTGTTTCTAACTTTACCTCTACCTTGTCCTTATCTCTATCATCACTGAAGATGCTGTTGTTGTTGTTGTTGTTGTTGTTGTTGTTGTTTCTCCAATGTGCATTTTTCAGAAGCCAGGTGCAGTAGTTGCTTTGACTTGTATCTGGGTCCTCAGTTTTATGCCATAGATCTGTTTATCCTATTTTTGTCTGAGTGCCATTCTGGTTCTATTACTATTGTATTGGGAATATAATGTAACATCAGATATGCTAATATCTCTAGCAGTATTCTTTCTGTTCAGAGTTGCCTTAGCTACCTTTAATCTTCTGTGCTTCAATATGAATTTTAAGGTTTTTTTCTGCTGTCTGTGAAGAATGGTGTGAGAATTATGAAGGGAATTGGAAAACATCTGTGGATTGTTTTTGGTAGGGGTACCATCTTCACAATATTAATTCTTCCCATCCAAGAGCACGAGAGGTTTTTTTCATGTTCTGGCCTCTTTCATATTTTCCTCAATTTCTTCATTTCTTCATTGTCTTAAAGTTACTTCCCTCTGTAGAGAAGTCTTCCATTTTCTCATTAAATTTAGATTTTTTATTTACATATGTGTGCATGTGTGCATGCATTTCTTTACATGTCTGTGCATGCATGTGTGTGTTGTGAATGAGCTCCTTTACTTGATTTCTTTTCATGTGTTTGCCATTGTTATAAATGGACAGTACTGATTTGTATAGGTTAGTTTTGTATCTTGCTTTGTTGATGAAAAGTATCAGCTTTAGGGGTTTTCTAATGGATTCCTTTTTGATTTCATAGGTATAGAATAATATCATCAGCAAACTGGAATAGTTTAACTCTTCCTTTCTTATTTATATCTCTTTTTTTCTTGTTTTATTGATCGAGCTAAGACTTCAAGCACTTTACTGAATATAAATGGAGAAAGTAGACACTTTACTTGCTGATTTTAGTGGACATAGTTTGAGTTTTCTCTGCTTATCATGATAATGACTATAAGTTTGTAGTATGTTGTATTTATTATATTAAAATATGCCAAAATATCTATCTATCTCTATCTCTAGCCAATATAAAGCTGTTATCAGAGGAAGATGCTTGGTTTTTCAAAGACACTTTTTGCAACAGTTGAGATAATCAACTGTTCTAGTCTATTTATGTGATGAATCACATTTATTGACTTATATATATTGAACCATTCCTGCTTATCTGGGTTAAACCAATTTGAATATGATAAAGACCTTTTCTGTTTGATCTTTGATTTAGTTTGATAATTTTGACACTATATTAATTAGAAAGAGCAGTAGACAATCTTTTTCTCTGTGTCTTTATCAGATTTTTGGTATCAGCATAATGATTGCTTTTTAATGAGGATTTAACAGTGTTCTTTCTTTTTATTTTTATGGGATAATTTGAAATGTATTGGAATTAGTTCTTCTTTGAAGATCTGGTATAAAATCTATCAGACCCTAGTCCTTAGCTTTTTAAGTTAGAAGATTTTACTTTATTATAGCTTTAATTGTTTTTTTATTTTTGTTTTTGTTTGTAAATCTACTATTATTTGTACCATTTTGTTTGATTTTAGAAGGTCATATACATCTAAAAATTTGTTAATTTCTTTTAGATTTTCCAGTTTGGAGAACAACAGATTTTTTTTATAGATCTCTGGTTTTATAAATTTCATTAGTATGTCACAATATCTTCCTTTATGCCTCTAGTTTTATTCAGTTTTCTCTCACCTTTTCTTGGTGACTTTGACTATAGATTTGCCAATCTTTTTTTATCCTTTCAAAGAATCACTGTTATTGGTTCTTTGTATTGTTTTTTAATTGTTTTTATTCAATAATTTTTGTTCTTTTTCCTGATTATTTCTTCTTGTCTACTGCTTTTATGTTTTATTTATTCTTGTTTATTTAGTGCTTACATTAAATTTGAGTTCTCCAATTTATTTCCTTTCATTTTGGCCCCTTCAGCTATAAACTTTATTCATAGGAAAACCCCCATTGTATCCCACAGGTCTGGGTATATTATATTTTCATTGTCATCCAGCCCCAATCACTTTACTTCCTTCTTTATTCCTTCAGTGATCATTTACTAGCTTATTTAATTCCCATGAGTCTCTGTAATTTTCCTTGTTGATTTCCAACTTTATTCCATCGTGATCAAATAGGATGCAAGAGGTTAGTTAAAGTATCCCATATTTGTTCAGGCTTGTTTGTTTCCTAATATGTAGCTTATATTAGAGAATGATTTTCTGAGAAAACATATGTATTTGGTTGAATATGATGCAGCTGTCTATTAGACTCTGTTGACTTGTGATGCCAGTGAACTCCAATGCTTCTCCTTTTTTTTTTTAATCTAGATGACTGTCTATCAGTGAAAGTAGAGTATTGATGTCACTACTGTTATTGTATTGGTGTTAATCTTTCACCATATCTAGAAGTATTGGTTTTGTGATTTTGGGTGCACCCATGTTTGCTTTGTATGTGCTTAGAATTGCACTGACTTTTGACTGTCTGGTCCTTTAATCATAGGAAAGGATCTGCCCTCATTCATCTAACTAGTTTGGGCTAGAAATCTATATTATAGATATGAGGACAGTGATGTCTGCTTGTTTCCTGGTTCCATTTGCTTTACATATCATTTCTGTAACCTAGTATCAGACTTTATTGATGAGGTAAATTGATGTTCATTGAGGTTTCCTGGAGGAAACAACAGAGTAGATTGTGTTTTCTTTCTTTTCTTTCTATTTGAGTTTTTTATATTAGATATTTCCTTTATTTACATTTCAAATGTTATCCCTCTTTCTGGTTTCCCCTCAGAAAATCCCCTATTCCAACCCCACAACTCCTGCTTCTATGAAGGTTTTCCTCCATCCATTCACCCACTCCTGCTTCTCTGCCCTGGCATTTCCCCTACACTGGGGCTTGAAGCCTTCACAGGACCAAGGTTCTCTCCTCCCAGTGATGTCTGACAAGGCCATCCTCTGCTACATATGCGGTTGGAGCCATGGATCCCTCCATGTGTATTCTTTGGTTGGTGGTTTAGTCCCTGGGGCCTCTGGGGGTCTGGCTGGTTCATATTGTTGTTCTTCCTATGGGGCTGTAAGCTCCTTCAGCTCCTTCAGTCCTTTCTCTAGCTCCTCCATTGGGGACCCCATGTTCAGTCCCATGGTTGGCTGTGAGCATCAACCTCTGTATTTGTCAGGTTCTAGGAGAGCCTCTTAGGAAACAGCTATATCAGATGCCTGTCAGCAAGTACTTCTTGGCACCCACGATAGTGTCTGGGTTTAGTAGTTGTATATGGGATGGATCCCCAGCTAGGATGGCTTTAGATGGCTTTTCCTTAAGTCTCTGCTCCACACTTTGTCTCTGTATCTCCTTCCAAGGGTATTTTGTTCCCTCTTCTAAGAAGAACCGACGTGTCCACACTTTGCTCTTCCTTCTTGAGCTTCATGTGGTCTGTGGATTTTATCTTGGGTATTCAGAGCGGTTGGGCTAATATCCACTTATTAGTGAGTGTATACCATGTGTGGCTAAGATCTAAAATTCAGGTGACAGCAGATGCTTTTGAGGATGTGGAAAAAGAGGAACACTCCTCCATTGTTGGTATGATTGCAAGCTGGTACAACCACTCTGGAAATCAGTCTGGCATTTCCTCAGAAAATTGGACATAGTATTACCTGAGGACCCAGCTATACCATTCCTGGGCATATACACAGAAGATGCTCCAACATGTAATAAGGACACATGCTCCACTATGTTCACAACAGCCTTATTTATAATAGCCAGAAGCTGGAAAGAACCCAGATGTCCCTCAACAGAGGAACAGATACAGAAAATGTGGTACATTTACACAATGGAATACTACTCAGCTATTAAAAAACAATGACTTCATGAAATTCTTAGGCAAATGGATAGAACTAGAAAACACCATCCTGGGTAGGTAACCCAGTCACAAAAGAATACCTTTATTTTCTAATCTAATCTCCTAGTCTATATCTTTTTACTGGGGACTTGATGCCAATAATATTCAGAGTTGTCATAGAAAGATATATATTAATTCTTTTTGTTCATTTTGTTTTGTTTGATTTTTTAGTCTTTTACTAGTTCCCATTCTCTTAACTATCCTCATATTGTTCACTTTTTCTGTGTAATCTTTGATGTGTTCATCCTTCTCTTAAGAATGACACAGCTCCTCTAGCATCTTCTTTAGAGTTGGCACAGTGATCATAAGTCCCTTTGTCCTGTTTCCATTGTTGACAGATCATTTTGCTTGGTATAATAGTCTGGGTTGGCAACTGTGCTTCTTCAGAACTTAAGATGTATCCTTCTAATTCTTCTGGCTTTGAATATTCCTACTGGACAAATAGCTGTAATTCTGATTGGCACATCTTACATGGGACTTGACCCTTCTCTCTGGCAGCTTTCACTGCCCTTTCTTCTTTATTTTTAGTGTGCCATTTTAATATGACATGGGCATTTCTTTTCCTGTTTCTATTTAGTTTTCTGTATAGATTTGTGGTAGAAGGCTATCTCTTTCTCTAAATTTGAGAAATTTTCTTCTATAATTCTAATGAAAATATTTTCTACACCTGTGGAACTCTACTACTCCTTTTGGGCACATAATTTATAGATTTTGTCTTTTATGACTTACAAAGCTCTCCAATATATATATTCATATATATTTGAGTGTGTGTGTTTGTGTGTGTGTGTGTGTGTGTGTGTGTAATTGATTCTGCCATTCCTCTAATATGGTTCAAGACCTAATATTCTGCCTTATACATGATTTTGTTCTATTGGTGACCTCATTCCATGAGGTTTTTATAGATTTGTTAACATTTTCACTTCTACCATAATTTTGATTAAGCTTTTCTTCTGTATTTCTATTTCTGTATTATACAATATTTTGTATATGTTTAACTGACTTTCCTTATTTCATCCAGCTGATTGTGTGTGTTCTCTTGCAAACTATACACTTCCTATTTTAATCCTTTGAACATATTCATAATCATTATTTTAAGTTAACTGTCTGTAATTTCATTTAGTTTGCTCACTGGCAGCCATTTCTGTGGGTTTGGTGGCTTTGGGAGGAGACTTGAAGTCCTGGTCTTTCATGTTACTTTTGTGTCTGTTTAGAACTTGCACATGGGATGAGTTTGTTGATGGGTATTTTCTTTTGTAATTCAGATCAGCCTTTTTCTTAAAGTAGAAGTTGGTCCGATGGGATGTAGTGGTTCTTCTCACTCCCAGAGTTGTCTTTTGAGACAGTTTGCTCAGATAGGGGCAAAAACATTCCTCAGTGGTTCAGTCACATGTAACCTGTGTGTTTTTTTATGGCAGGGCACTGTGCTACCTGCCAATGTTTGTAATTTAACCATGCTGCAGTTTGTACTTGATGTCACCTCATCTTTGGATGGCTCTCCACCTCTGTTCCTGCCTAGTGTGGGTTCCCCACAATTATGCATCCTAACCTGGGTCACCTTTAGGCTGGTCCCCACTTCTACCACTGCCTGGTGTGGATCCCCTACCTCTTCACCTAGCCTGAGTCACCTCTAGGCCAGTACCGGTCTCCATTTCCTCCTAGTATCACTAGTACAATTTTAAATTCCAATTATTTATTTGTTAGGTATGCATCTATATGTATAGTGTGTGTGTGTGTGTGTGTGAGTGTGTGTGTGTGTGTGTGTGTGTGTGAGTGTGTGTGTGTGTGTGAGTGTGTGTGTGTGTGTGTGTGTGTGTGTGTGTGTATGTGTGTATGTAGGGGAGCATGCATGTTCCACACAGCAGGCACGTGGAGAAAAAGGCCACATCACAAACTTGGGGGTCAGTTTTCTCTTTCCACCATATGGGATGTAGGACTCAAACCCAGACCACAGGGTTGCTAGCAAGTATCTTTAATAAGTTATCTTATTGGCACCAGTGAAAAATTTTAAGACAGATTATACACTAAGATGTTTTGGTTTTATAGATCTTCATGAGATATAACATAAGTAAATGAATACCTTATTCATTTAGAGTTTGGGTCCTTGAAGATTGTGATCTGACATTCAGCTCATATTTGTATTAGAGAGTCCCTTTTTTTTTTTTTTAAGAAAAAGTGAGCTAGGTGGGTTATGGTGGCTCATGCTTTTAATCCCAACACTCACTCAGGAGGCAGAGATGGGCAGATTTCTGAGTTTGAGGCTAACTTTGTCTACAGAGCCACTTCATAACTTCACAGAGAGAGAGAGAGAGAGGGAGAGAGAGAGAGAGAGAGAGAGAGAGAGAGAGAGAGAGAGAGAGAAGGAGGAGGAGGAGGAGGAGGAGGAGGAGGAGGAGGAGGAGGAGAAGGAGAAGAAGAAGAAGAAGAAGAAGAAGAAGAAGAAGAAGAAGAAGAAGAAGAAGAAGAAGAAGAAGAAGAAGAAGAAGAAAAGGGGGCAAAATGTAGATTCTTGGAAGATGAGAGTTGTCACCTTTAGTTGTGTGCCCATTTGGAAATTCTGAACTCACAGTCACATAGATTACTTACTGTATCATAAAACAAAGCAAAAGGATACAACAACAATAAAAGACAGACCAGTAGAGAGGAGAGGGTATTGTTAGGAGGAAAATTACAGAGGACTGGAGGTTGGATTAATCAGAATACATTATATTCCTATATAAAACTATCAAAGAACAATTGTAATTATTTAAATATCAAGTTCACAAATTAAACCAGTTGTTCCCTCAAACTGAGAATTTGCTAAAAGGAAAAAATAAATGTTGATGGTGAAACAGAGTGTGTGTGAGATCACATTAGATTAACGACGCCAGCACGGCTTTCAGAACCCAGCCTGGCTGCCGAAGGGTGAGATACAGGAGCCAGCCCTGTGGGTCTCTGTGGGAAGACAGCGATGAGAAACAGCAAAGTTTCCAAAGAATGGTGATAGTTTAAAAAAAAAAAAAAAGAACCCTTGCATAAGAAAATAACAGAGGTCTAGCTAGGTCGAGTAACAGTGAGCCTGAGAACATGGCATGAGGTGAGGTGGTGAAGGCAGGCCAGGCAGGCCAGCCAGGCCTTCAAGGAGACCTGGAAACGAGAGGGGTAGAGTTGGAAGTGCATGGAAAGCCATAGGAAGTCCCCAGTACAAGGACACTGAATTGCATCTTTTAGAAGGACCTCCTTGTCTGCTTCGTGGAAGACTGAACACACGTGGGTAAGATGAGAAGCAGGCAGACCAGCCGAGATTCTAGTGGTGCTGGCGAAAGATTTCAAGACCTGGGATTAAAAGAAGAGCTGATTCTGAACTGTGCACACTATTTTCTATAAGCTTGACCTTCCACCTCTTACAATCTTGTAAATGGTTTGGGAGAGAGCGGAGAGGAAGAGGGAGAGAGAGGAAGAGAGGGAGACAGAGAGGGGGAGATTGTGTTCTTTTTAATTTTTGCTTGAGATGTCTGGATTTGGGGTGGCAGAAGATCTAATGTTAAGATATAAAGTTCTATTAAAACTTGCTAGATTTTAAGCCCATGGTTTGATGAAACCAGGGAAAGAAATACAAGTCTGGAGAGATAGCTTAATCTTGTGAAATAGGGTCAGGAATGTACAGAGACTTCTGTGGAGTGACAGGCTTGGGAGACCGCTCATCTTGTGGAAGGAGACACTATCCAACACAGGGATAATCTATCTGAACCTTTTCTAGAAGCTTCTTTCTCTCCTACATGCTTGCTTTTTGCAAGCAGTAAAACATAAAAGCATCATTGCTAGTGTTGTTTTTCAAAAAACAAAAAAATGGAATTATACCCAGGAAATCATAAAATATGGGGAAAATTGCTTCATCAACCCTTGGCTACAGTCTACAAATTAGAGAATTATACAGGAAGGCATTAAACAGGGATGCGAGAGATATGAGTTTGATTTTATTAGTCTTAGCTGAGAGATGAACTTTGTTTTGAAAGCTCCAAGAACCTCTGAGGCCCAAGCTGCAAAGCAGTGCAGTAGCTCAACATAGACCAGTGGAGTCTCAGCCAGTCACGGAGAGAGCGGGAGGTGCTACAGCTTTACAGCAGTAAAGCCAGCATACTGTGCTACAAACGTTGGAGTCCTAAGGATGGTAGTCTGTATCTAATTTAAACTATATATTCTGATTATATTTTACAATATGTAATATATATTTATATACTATATAATCCTGTTACAATATTTCACTCTTTTCTTTGTTTCTTTTTTATTTACTTTGGAATTATTCAGATTAAAAACTATTCAGTATCAATAGAAAATGGTATAGTGGCATAATCAATAAACTTGATTAATATGATAATATATACAAATACACATACATATACAATTTAGGTACCTGTATTTTAAATGTATTATTAAATTCTTGTCATTTATCTTATATATATGGATATTTTGCCTGCGCATGGTGGCTGTGGAGGCCAGAGGAGAGAGTTTTATGTACATGTATATGCATACGATGTATATGTACATGTGTATGTGTATGTGTATATGTATATGTATATGTATATATGTATATGTATATTTATATGTGTATATATATATATATATATATATATGTACCCAAGTTTTAAAGTGAGAAATTTTAAGTAAATAAGCAATGGTTGATCCAAAATGGAGTTATCTGTTATAACATCACCAGCTGACTATGTGATATGAGTATATAACTCATATATCATATAACTTCTTAAATTTTGTATGGTTTGTGTTAAATGCTAAATATTCTTTACTGAAAGCTGGATGCTTTGCAAAAGAATAAAATTTAAAGGTTCTTGGGATATTTATAAATTACTACAAGCTTATTATGTTATGAGTTTAGCTACCCCCTCACTACAGTCTTGTATACAAGCTTGAACTTAATATTTCCACAGTAATTTTAAACCCCTAAATAAGGTAGTTAGGTATATTTTGAGACTTGATAGCATCATAAGCCTCTAAAGAATCTTTTTCTTAACAAAATAAAAAAATGTTCCCTTAAATTCTTTTCTAGAAATTCCTATTAAAGGAGGGCATGAGTTATCTACTGGCACACCCGATTGTCAGCTGGGCCCATAATGACTTTGTAGAAAACACAGGAGTCCCATCTGAAAGTGGGAGAGGGGATTCTGATGGTTTGCTACTCAGATCTGAAATTGTTTGTGAGAAGCTACATCTGATTTTCTTGGGTGTTTGGCATCCAGGATTTTCTTTAACCTTTAACAGTAGATTAGGAATGAAAGAAGACTGAGGAGGCGGGTCAGGAGCTGGGAGAGGAGCCTCTTATCTGCATCGACCTCTCTCCCCTCGGGTCCACGAGCTGCAGAGGAGCCTCCACACACCTAGCACAGGGGCTCGTAGGAACTATGAACAGTCACAGGAACAAGTGATAAGCAGGAGGAGGCAGAGGGCTGAAGTCGATGGTACGTAGGAGAATAAATAAATTCATCTCAACAACTTTATACAATGGAATACTACTCAGCAATTAAAAATAATGAATTCATGCAATTTGTAGGTAAATGGTTAGATCTGGAAAATATCCTAAGTGAGTTAACCCAATCACAAAAGAATACACATGAAATGCAATCACTGATAAGTGGATATTAATGAGCCCAGAAGCCCTAAATACTCAAGGCACAATTAGCAAGTCAAATGATTCCCAAGAAGAGGAAAGGAGAGGACCCTGGGCCTGAAAAGATTGGATCCAGTTTTGTAGACCCAGAACAGAGAAATCGTGGTGGGGGGGATGATTGGGGAATAGTTGGGGGGGGAGAGGAAATATGGGACATATGGTGGGGGGGAACTGGGAAAGGGGAAAGCCTTTGGAATGTAAACATAGAATATAGAAAATAAAAATTTAAATAAAAAAAAGAAGCAGGAAGGCTAAGAAAAGGAAATACAGATATAATAGGAAAGAGATTTAAGTATCAGTTGATTGTTGAAACTCATCACCTTCTTCACCATAATTTAGAGTTGGCAAATATTGTGTGTGTGTGTGTGTGTGTGTGTGTGTGTGTGTGGCATTTGTGACAGGCCATGACTGTTCAAGGTCAAATGACTAGTGTAGGTACAACCCCTCTGCAAACAACCCTTTGTGCTCTACAAGCAGCACTTGTAGAGACGAATGCAGAGGTGCAGGTGAGAATTCCATGGTCTTTTCAAAGCACCCCTGCAATCTCCATGCAACATACCTCATAGAGAAGTGAACGTACTCTGCTGCAGCTCTAATTTGAACCATTTGCCTCAAAACTGTCTTGTTCTGTGTCCTGGCGCTGTCTGTACTCACGTACTTAATTCCCTTGGATTCCTTTGAAAGGAGAGCTAACCATCACATAGATAATTACCTCTTAAGATTTATTTTTATTATTTTAAGTTATAAGTGGAGCGTTCATACCTTCAGTGGCCAAAGGCATTGGGTTCCCTGGAAGCCAGGGGAATTATGTACTGCCTGATGTGGGCGCTGGGAACTGAGCTCACATCTCCTGCACATGGAGGGCGTGCTTTGACCACTGAGCATCTCTGCAGACCTGATTCTAGACATCCCAGTACTTCACGTTTTATATTTTAATTCCTTTTCCCCTTTAGGTTTTTAGCTGTCTCACCATCCAAACATATGAGTGAGAAAGATTTTGTACAGTCATACCCCAAAGAAATTACGAGCAGACCGCCTGACTTCCAGAAAAGAGTACTAAAAGCAAGATCTCGGCTCACATGGGAGTCACACCAGTGTTTGGGAATGACAGGCCTGTTGACACCCAGTATGTGAGGTGTATAATCTTGATGACGATTTTAGAAGGAACGTGGTTTTCAAGGAGAAGAAAAGCAAAAGTCCGTGTAAACTAGTCCGGGGCCCTTTGGAAGGAGCACAGGTAAAACTGTCCGCGGGACACCTGGCAGCCACTGCTGAGCACACTAGCATGGAGAAATATCAGCGATCAGAATGAAGCCACATGCATGGATGCTGGTTTAGGAAACCTGCAGTCATGAATTCATTATTTCTAATGGCTGACTAGTACTCCATTGTGTATATATACCACATTTTTTGTATCCATTCCTCCATTGAGGGACATCTGGATTGTTTCCAGCTTCTGGCTATTATATATAAGGCTGCTATGAACATAGTGGAACATGTATCCTTATTGCATGCTGGGGAATCTTCTGGGTATATTCCCAGGAGTGGTATGGCTGGGTCCTCCGGAAGTATCGTGTCCAGTTTTCTGAACCGCCAGACTGATTTCCAGAGTGGTTGTACCAGCTTGTAGTCCCACCAGCAGTGGAGGAGTGTTCCTCTTTCTCCACATCCTTGCCAACACCTGCTGTTTCCTGAGTTTTTAATCTTAGCCATTCTGACTGGTGTGAGGTGAAATCTCAGGGTTGTTTTGATTTGCATTTCTCTAATGACAAATGATGTTGAACATTTTTTAAGGTGTTTCTCAGCCATCTGAATTTCTTCAGGTGAAAAGTCTTTGTTTAGCTCTGTACCCCATTTTTTGATAGGGTTATTTGGTTTTCTGGGTTCTAACTTCTTGAGTTCTTTGTATACATTGGATATTAGCCCTCTGTCAGATGTAGGGTTGGTGAAGATCTTTTCCCAATTTGTTGGTTGCTGATTTGTCCTTTTGACAGTGTCTTTTGCCTTACAGAAACTTTGTAATTTTATGAGGTCCCATTTGTCTATTCTTGATCTTAGAGCATATGCGATTGGTGTTCTGTTCAGGAATTTCACCCCTGAGCCAATGTCCTCAAGGGTCTTCCCCAGTTTCTTTTCTATTAGTTTTAGTGTGTCTGGTTTTATGTGGAGGTCCTTGATCCACTTGGAGTTGAGCTTAGTACAAGGAGATGAGTGGATCAATTCTCATTCTTCTGCATGTTGACCTCCAGTTGAGCCAGCACCATTTGTTGAAAAGGCTATCTTTTTTTTTTTTTTTTTTATCATTTTTTTTATTTTCTATATTCTTTGTTTACATTCCAAAGGCTTTCCCCTTTCCCAGGTACCCCCCACCATATGTCCCATAATTCCTCTCCCCCCCATGCTATTCCCCACTCTTTCCCCCCCCCCCACGATTTCTCTGTTCTGGGTCTACAATACTGGATCCAATCTTTACAGGCCCAGGGTTCTCTCCTTTTTTTCTTCTTGAGAGTCATTTGACTTGCTAATTGTGCCTTGAGTATTTAGGGCTTCTGGGCTCATTAATATCCACTTATCAGTGATTGCATTTCGTGTGTATTCTTTTGTGATTGGGTTAGCTCACTTAGGATGATAGTTTCCAGATCTAACCATTTACCTACAAATTGCATGAATTCATTATTTTTAATTGCTGAGTAGTACTCCATTGTATAGATATACCACATTTTCTGTATCCATTCCTCCTTTGAGGGATATCTGGGCTCCTTCCAATTTCTGGCTATTATAAACAAGGCTGCTATAAACATAGTGGAGCATGTGTCTTTGTTGTATGCAGGGGAATCCTCTGGGTATATGCCCAGGAGTGGTATGCCAGGGTCCTCTGGGAGTGGCATGCCCAATTTTCTGAGGAACCGCCACACTGATTTCCAGAGTGGTTTTACCATTTTGCAATCCCACCAACAGTGGAGGAGTGTTCCTCTTTCTCCACATCCTCGCCAGCACTTGTTGTCTCTCGAGTTTTTAATCTTAGCCATTCTGACTGGAGTGAGGTGGAATCTCAGGGTTGTTTTGATTTGCATTTCCCTGATGACTAATGATGTTGAACATCTCTTAAGGTGTTTCTCGGCCATCCGAATTTCTTCTGGTGAAAATTCTTTGTTTAGCTCTGTGCCCCATTTTTTGATAGGGTTATTTGGTTCTTTGGGGTCTAACTTCTTGAGTTCTTTGTATATATTGGATATTAGCCCTCTGTCGGATGTGGGTTTGGTGAAGATCATTTCCCACGTTGTTGGTTGCCGTTTTGTCTTTCTGACAGTGTCCTTTGCCTTACAGAAACTTTGTAATTTTATGAGGTCCCATTTGTCCATTCTTGATCTTAGAGCATAAGCTATTGGTGTTCTGTTCAGGAACTTTACCCCTGTGCCCATGTCCTCCAGGGTCTTCCCAAGTTTCTTTTCTAATAGTTTCAGTGTGTCTGGTTTTATGTGGAGGTCCTTGATCCATTTGGAGTTGATCTTAGTACAAGGAGATAAGAGTGGGTCAATTCGCATTCTTCTGCATGTTGACCTCCAGTTGAACCAGCACCATTTGTTGAAAAGGCTATCTTTTTTCCACCGGATGGTTGTGGCTCCTTTATCAAAGATCAAGTGACCATAAGTCTGTGGGTTAATTTCTGGGTCTTCAATCCTATTCCATTGATCTACCTGCCTGTTGCTGTACCAATACCATGCAGTTTTTAACACAATTGCTCTGTAGTACTGCTTGAGGTCAGGGATATTGATTCCCCCAGAAGTCCTTTTATTGTTGAGAATAGTTTTAGCTATCCTAGGTTTTTTGTTGCTCCAGATGAAATTGAGAATTGCTCTTTCTAGATCTATGAAGAATTGATTTGGGATTTTGATGGGGATTGCGTTGAATCTGTAGATTGCTTTTGGCAAGATGGCCATTTTTACTATATTGATCCTGCCAATCCAGGAGCAAGAAATATTTTTCCATCTCCTGAGGTCTTCTTCGATTTCTTTCTTCAGGGACTTGAAGTTCCTGTCATACAGATCTTTCACTTGTTTGGTTAGAGTTACGCCAAGGTACTTTATGTTGTTTGTGGCTATTGTGAAGGGTGTTATTTCCCTAATTTCTTTCTCAGCCTGCTTGTCCTTTGAGTACAAGAAGGCCACTGACTTGCTTGAGTTAATTTTATAACCTGCCACTTTGCTGAAGTTGTTTATCAGCTGTAGAAGTTCTCTGGTGGAGTTTTTTGGGTCGCTTAGGTAAACTATCATATCGTCTGCAAATAATGATAGTTTGACTTCTTCCTTTCCAATTTGTATCCCTTTGACTTCCTTATGTTGTCTGATTGCTCTCGCTAGAACTTCAAGTACTATATTGAAAAGATATGGAGAGAGAGGACAGCCTTGTCTAGTCCCTGATTTTAGTGGGATTGCTTCAAGTTTCTCTCCATTTATTTTGATGTTGGCTACTGGTTTGCTGTAGATTGCTTTTACTATGTTTAGGTATGGGCCTTGAATTCCTGCTCTTTCCAAGACTTTTAGCATGAAAGGATGCTGAATTTTGTCAAATGCTTTCTCAGCATCTAATGAGATGACCATGTGGTTTTTTTCTTTTAGTTTGTTTATGTAGTGGATTACATTGATGGATTTCCGTATATTGAACCATCCCTGCATTCCTGGAATGAAGCCTACTTGATCATGGTGAATGATCGTTTTGATATGCTCTTGGATTCGGTTGGCAAGAATTTTATTTAGTATTTTTGCATCTATATTCATAAGAGAAATTGGCCTGTAGTTCTCTTTCTTTGTTGGATCTTTTTGTGGTTTAGGTATCAGCGTAATTGTGGTTTCGAAGAATGAGTTGGGCAGTGTCCCTTCTTTCTCTATTTTGTGGAATAGTTTGAAGAGTATTGGTGTTAATTCTTCTTTGAAGGTCTGGTAGAATTCTGCACTAAAACCATCTGGTCCCGTACTTTTTTTGGTTGGGAGGCTTTCTATAACCCCTTCTATTTCTTTAAGGGTTATGGGACTGTTTAGCTGGTCTACTTGATGCTGATTTAATTTTGGTATTTGGTATCTGTCTAGGAAATTGTCCATTTCCTCCAGATTCTCCAGTTGTTTTGAGTATAGGCCTTTGTAGTAGGATCTGATGATCTTTTGAATTTCCTCTGTTTCTGTTGTTATATCCCCCTTTTCATTTTTGATTTTGTTAATTTGGATACTATCTCTGTGCCCTTTGGTTAGTCTAGCTAAGGGTTTATCTAACTTGTTGATTTTCTCGAAGAACCAGCTCTTGGTTTTGTTGATTCTTTGTATGGTTCTCTTTGTTTCTGCTTGATTGATTTCAGCCCTTAGTTTGATGATTTCCTCTCTTCTACTCCTCCTGGGTGAGTTAGCTTCTTTTTGTTCCAGCGCCTTCAGGTGTGCTGTTAAGTTGCTAGTGTATGCTCTTTCCAGTTTCTTTTTGGAGGCACTCAGGGCTATGAGTTTTCCTCTTAGCACTGCTTTCATTGTATCCCAGAGATTTGGGTAGGTCGTACCTTCATTTTCATTGAAGTCTAAAAAGTCTTTGATTTCTTTCTTTATTTCTTCCTTGACCAGGGTGTCATTGAGTAGAGTATTGTTCAGTTTCCATGTGTATGTGGGCTTTCTGTAGTTCTTCTTGCTATTGAAGACCACTTTTACTCCATAGTGATCCGATAGGAGACATGGGATTAGTTCGGTCTTCTTGTATTTGTTGAGGTCTGTCTTGTGACCAATTATATGATCAATTTTTGAGAAGGTACCGTGCGGTGCTGAGAAAAAGGTATACTCTTTTGTTTTAGGATGGAATGTTCTATATATATCTGTTAAATCCAATTGGTCCATAGCTTCAATTAGTTTCACTGTGTCCCTGTTTAGTTTCTGCTTTCCTGATCGGTCCATTGAGGAGAGTGGAGTGTTGAAGTCACCTACAATCATTGTGTTAGGTGCGATGTGTGCTTTAAGCTTTAGTAAAGTTTCTTTTACGAATGAGGGTGCCCTTGCATTTGGCGCATAGATGTTCAGTATTGAGAATTCTTCTTGGTGGATTTTCCCTTTGACAAGCAGGAAGTGACCTTCTGTGTCTCTTTTGATGACTTTAGGTTGAAAGTCGATTTTATCTGATATTAGAATGGCTACTCCAGCTTGTTTCCTGGGACCATTTGCTTGTAGAACTGTCTTCCAGCCTTTTACTCTAAGGTGGTGTTTGTCTTTGACACTGAGATGTGTTTCCTGTATGCAGCAAAATGTAGGGTCCTGTTTCCGTATCCAGTCTGTTAGTCTGTGTCTTTTGATTGGGGAATTGAGTCCATTGATATTAAGAGATATTAAGGAATAGTAATTATTACTTCCTGACATTTTGGGAATTGTTATTATTATTTGTATTTGAGTGGTTCTCTTCTTTTGGGTTGGATGAGATGGGGTTTCTATCTTGTTTCTTCTGGGGTGTTGTTTCCCCCCTTGTGTTGGTATTTTTCCCCTATTATCCTTTGTAGGGCTGGGTTTGTAGATAAGTATCTTGCAAATTTGGTTCTGTCGTGGAATATCTTGGTTTCCCCATCTATGGCAATTGAGAGTTTCGCTGGGTATAGTAGTCTTGGCTGAAGTTTGTGTTCTCTTAGGGTCTGCATAAGGTCTGCCCAGGATCTTCTAGCTTTCATGGTCTCAGGTGAGAAGTCTGGTGTAATTCTGATAGGTCTTCCTTTGTATGTTACTTGTCCTTTTTCTCTTACTGCTTTTAATATTCTTTCTTTGTTTAGTACATTTGGGGTTTTGACTATTATGTGACGGGAAGTATTTCTGTTCTGGTCCAGTCTATTTGGGGTTCTATAGGCTTCTTGTATATTCATGGGCATCTCTCTCTTTAGGTTGGGGAAATTTTCTTCCATAATTTTGTAGAAGATATTTGCTGGCCCTTTAAGTTGTAGATCTTCATTCTCATCTATCCCTATAATCCTTAGGTTTGGTCTTCTCATTGTGTCCTGGATTTCCTGAATGTTTTGGGTTACCAGCTTTTTGCATTTTGCATTTTCTTTAATTGTTGAATCCATGGTTCCTATGGTATCTTCAGCATCTGAGATTCTGTCTTCTATCTCTTGTATTCTATTGTTGATATTTGCATCTATGACTCCTGATTTCTTCCCAAGGTTTTCTATCTCCAACATTGTCTCCCTTTGCGATTGCTTAGTTGTTTCTACTTCTGTTTTTAGATTTTGTATGGTTTTGCTCAGATCTTTCAGTTGCTTGTTTGTGTTTTCCTGTAATTCTTTAAGGGATTTTTGTGTTTCCTCCTTTATGACTTCTACTCGTTGACCCATGTTCTCTTGTATTTCTTTGGGTGATTTTTGTTTCTCCCCCGTATTGGGATTCACTTTTTGCTCTATATTCTCCTGGATTTCTTTAAGTGATTTTTGTGTCTGCCTTGTATGGGCTTCTAGTTTTTGATCTATTTTCTCCTCTATTACTTTAAGAAATTTATCTAAGTGATCCTCAATCTGCATCTTTACCAGTGATTTTAGATCTGAGTCTTGTTTTTCTGGTGTGTTGAGATATCTGGGATTTAATTGTGTTTGTCTTGCAATGGCTTCTAGCTTTTGATCTATTTTCTCATGTATTACTTTAAGAGATTTATCTAAGTGTTCCTCTATCAGCATCCTGACCAGTGATTTTAGATCTGAGTCTTGTTTTTCTGGTGTTTCGGGGTATCCAATATTTATTGCTGTTGGGGAACTGGGTTCGGATGCCGCCATATTGCCTTGATTTTTGTTAGTAGCAATCTTACGTTTGCCTTTTGCCATCTGGTTAACTCTGGTGTTAGTTGGTCCTGTAGATACTAGCTGGTGCTTGACCCTCCTGTGGGGTTGTAAGGCTATTTCCCAGTGACTGGGATACCTGAATCACTGTCCTGCGGGGGTCTTGCTCACAGATTGCTGACGGGTGGCCTGAGTCCCCCGAGGTCTTAACCTCAGGATATCCCAGGTATTTGGTTCCGCCTGTTGGGCGGCTGCTCTGCACTGCTCCTGCTCAGGGTTCGCTGTCTGATATCCTGTTTCCCCAGGGGTCTTAAAGATGGGATATCTCAGTTATCTGGTTCCGCCTGCTGGTCCCAAGCTGCTGGGAAGCTGGCTGGGTCCGGTTTCCAGCTTCCCTGCCACTGGCTGGATGGGAGGCTGGTTCGGCCTCCGGCTGGGTCTGGGTGCCTGGCACACTGGCTGACTCTGGCTTCCTCACCACCAGCTGGACGGGAAGCTGCAGGCAATATGGCAGCTGCCTGCAGGGAGCTCGGGGTCCGCCCCGCGCGCGAGTGCAGAGTGCACCCGCTATTTTGTGCCCAATTCCCACTCCAGGCCTGAGTCCCCGAAGGTCTTAAGCTCGGGCTGTCTCGGGTACCTGGTTCTGCTGCCGCCGCCGGATGGTTCTGAGCACCTGGCACGCTGGGTGACCCTCCGGCTTCCCCACCACCAGCTGGGCGGGAAGCTGCAGGCAATATGGCAGCTGCCTGCAGGGAGCTCGGGGTCCGCCGCGCGAGTGCAGAGTGCACCCGCTATTCTGTGCCCAACTCCCACTCCAGGCCTGAGTCCCCGAAGGTCTTAAGCTTGGGCTGTCTCGGGTACCTGGTTCTGCCGCCGCCGGATGGTTCTGAGCACCTGGCACGCTGGGTGACCCTCCCAAGGCTATCTTTTTTTCACTGGATGTTTTCAGTTACTTTGTCGAAGATCAATTGGCCATAGATGTGTGGGTTCAATTCTGGATCTTCAATCCTATTCCATTGATCCACCTCCCTGTCACTGTACCAATACCATGCAGTTTTTAACACTACTGCTCTGTAGTATTGCTTGAGGTCCGGGATACTGATTCCTTCAGAAGTTCTTTTACTCTTGATGATAGTTTTAGCTATCCTGGGTTTTTTGTTATTCCAGATGAATTTGAGAATTGCTCTTTCTAACTCTATGAAGAACTGAGTTGGGATTTTGATGGGGATTGCGTTGAATCTGTATATTGCTTTTGGCAAGATTGCCATTTTAACTATATTAATCCTGCCAACCCAGGAGCATGGAAAATTTTTCCATTTTCTGAGGTCTTCTTGTATTTCCTTCTTCAGGGACCTGAAGTTTTTGTCATACAAATCTTCCACTTGTTTGGTTAGAGTCACACCAAGATACTTTCTATTGTTTGTGGCTATTGTGAAGGGTGTCATTTCCCTAATTCTTTCTCCGCCTGCTTATCCTTTGAGTATAGGAAGGCTACTGATTTGCTTGAGTTGATTTTATAACCAGCCATTTTGCTGAAGTTGTTTATCAGCTGTAGGAGTTCTCTGGTGGAGTTTTTTGGGTCACTTAAGTATACTATCATATCCTCTGCGAATAGTGATAGTTTGACTTCTTCCTTTGTCTGGCAGGGGCAACGCAACAGCTCCTCACTTTATCCATGAAAGCAACACAGAAAGGGAAACCTTCGTCAAAGTTGTTTTCTCTTTCTCTTCAGTATACTCAAACTGCTCATAATAAATTATTTACACATTTATCAATATGTAGCAAGGGACGATCCATATCAGCGGTATAGCAGAAACCAACCCTTTCCCCAGTGTCCAGGTAGTGGAGCCCAATAGCAAAACTTCTGGGAGTCCTCACACCTTGCCCCTGGTCGGTTCTTGTCAGTTTTATTTCCCTTGTTTTCCTTCTTCCTTTTCTCTTTCCTCTCTGTCATCCCTGGTGATGTCTAGGGAATGACTGCATGGTGCTAGCAGCTGTTGCTGTTAGAAAGGTAACCTCCAAGTGACCTGAGAGCCAGGACAATGTCCATGAGGTCACTGCTGCCCTGCTACCCATAGGCAGGAAGAGTTAATCCAATCAGGGAAGAGCCTCTGTCACGGGTCTGATGGGAGGCAGTCCATAGCGTGGAAGCTTTTGTCAGTTGGTGGTGAATCTGGAAACAGGAGCTAGCTACGTTTATGCCCCAGGGACATTCCTACCCAAGAAGCTCAGGGAGAGTGGAATTAAAAGTGCCACCGCTAACGTTTCTAACAGTCTGTCTGCGGCTTCCAATGATAATAGTAGTAGGTGTTCATAGCATAGGCTTCATTCTTCTAATCACCCCAGTGTCTGCTGAGCACTGTTTCAGGCAGTGACGTGCATGTTTTACGTATATCACCTCATTTAAACCTCTCAGCAACCAGCGAGGTGGCTCCTCTTCACAGGAGAGAATGTTGGGATAACAGACTTGTGCCAAAGCTCACACGGTAACCATGTCACACATATCCTTCTTGCATTGGAGACTTCATCTCCCCGTGTGCTCAAGTGGAGCAGCCCGCCCAGTGCCCCTCAAGGCAAAGGGAATACTGGGGACAACCTGAATGCTAACTAGTCTTAAGCCTGAGACTAAGGCATGCCCCTCCCCCCCGAACAGATGGTCAGCTCAGCATCTCTGCTTGAAAGTGTCACTCTGGCCACCCTGGGTCACCTTGACCACCCTCTGCATCTCTCTAGCCTGTATGCTGCCTACTTTTTCTTCAGATCATCTATCACTATTAGACCGTGTTCTTCATCTCCGGCTGTCGTAAGAAAACGGCTCAAACTGCACACATTCAACAGCAGACATCTCTTTATACTCCAGGAGGCTGGCAAGTCCAAGATCACTGCCAGCGTGGTTGTGATCTGGTGAGGGTTCCCTTCCTGACTAGTGGGGAGCCACCTTCTCGGAGCTTCCATATATAAACTGTGTGTATGTGTGCGTGTGTGTGTGTGTGTGTGTGTGTGTGTGTGTGTGTGTCCCGGCAAAGGAATACCCTACCCGTACAGCCTCATTTAAACTCTATCACAAGTACAGCTACAAGCAAATGCTACACTGTATAATTGGTTGTGGGTCAGTAACTCCATCTGTAGGGCTTAATAGCTACTGAACAGTTCATCAGTGTGGTTAGTGTGTATTCCCCACTTATAAGATCAATTGCCAGTAGAGACTTGGGAATAATATTTATTGCATTACTAGTAGTGCTGGCTCAATACCTGACGGGTGCTCAGTATATACACATTGGGCAAATAACAAACAATAGGATCTCTCTTCTCTCAGGAGACAGCCATATCAGGCGCCTTTCAGCAAGCATTTCTTGGCCTGCACAATAGTGTCAGGGTTTGGTGACTGTATCTGGGATGAATCCCCAGGTGGGGCAGTCTTTGGATGGCCTCTCCTTCAGTCTCTGCTCTACACTTTATCTATATATTTGCTCCTGTGAGTATTTTGTTCCCCTTCTCAGAAGGACCGAAGCACCCACGCTTTGGTCTCCCTTCTTCTTGAGTTTTCTGTGGAGGAGGGTGCTCACAGCTAACCATTGGACTGAGCTCAGGCGGAGTTAGAGAAAGGACTGAGGGAGCTGGAGGGGTTTGCAACCCCATAGGAAGAACAACATTATCAATCAACCAGAGCTCCCAGAGCTCCCAGGGACTAAGCCACCAACCAAGGAGTACACATGGCTCCAGCTGCATTTGTAGCACAGGATGGTCTTGTCGGGCATCAATGGGAAGAAAGGTCCTTGGTTCTATGAAGGCTTGATAGATGCCCCAGTGTAGGGGAATCGAGGGCGGGGAGATGGGAGTGGGGTGGGTGGAGGGACACTCTCATAGAAGCAGGGGGAGGGAGGATGGGATGGGGGGTTTCCAGGAAGGAGGGAAACCAGGAAAGGGGATAACATTTGAAATATAAATAAAGAAAATATCCAATTAAAAAAAACATAAAATAAAAAGAGATCTCTCTCCTCCCACTCCATGCTAGATCATTTCCGTGGCCTGAGAATGGAATGGGGAACTCTTGCAGCCTTCCAAAATTCCAGTCATGCTCGGCTGCTGAGTAAGCTCGGGAACCAGTGGTTGGGCTGGACATCCAGCTGTCTGTCCTCTGTGCTATCTTTGGGCCCATTCTGGAGAAGACACGGGCAGGCAGGGGTCTACAGTAGTGCTGCCACCTGCGGAGGGCACAGTATAGAAAGAGTGTGACTGCCACAGAAAGGGACAGGCGCCAGCAGATACCAGCTGAGTGGCAATCGGTCCTCTGAGGGGACGCCATCCCATGACACACGACGGTGGCTCCATCGGCAGGGACCAAGTCCTCACGCACTCCTTGCTTGGCACGTGCTATTGGGAGAGCCATATTTAGGTTGAGAGATTCATTTCAAATTGTGTGCTCTGGTTCTGGTGACACAGAAATGAACTTATTCACCCCATGACAGATCTTGACTCTATCATGTAGGGCCCTGGGTACGAAGGGCATCCCAGGGTCTCTTCCCTATCCCCCACCCCAATACAGAGCATATTTAAGTAAATGCAGATGGGAATACAGGCTGCTGTGCTGTAATATGGCATCAGCCATGGCCAACATCTGCACTAATATTCCCCAAGAAGAACAGAAAAGTTAGGATTTCTGTTTGTCACACTGGATAAAATGGTCACTGCTTCTATCAACATATAAATATTAATTTCTTTAAAATCTATTTATTTATCTATTATTTATTTTTAATTTTGGTATTTAGAGATGAAGTCTCCCATTTGTAGCCTTAGCTGTCTTGGAATTCATTACAGAGACCAGGCATGCCTCGGACTCATAGAGGGCCACCTACCTCTGCCTCTTAAGTGCTGAGATTATGGAAATATGCCACCACACCTGGCTAGATGTCCACTGTAACCTTAACTGTCTCGTTCTCATGGCTATTAGTGGGACGCGATGGCTCGAGCCCTCTCTGCCTTAGTCACTTTCTCCAAGAAATGAGCACAGAGAGCATTCTTATGACTGGATGAACAATACTAAGCACAAAAGGCTGCATTTGTATTATCAATATACAGTTGGGAAGAGGTTAGCGAGTTATACAGCTGGCTACAAACATTAAAATAAATCCAGAAACTAATAATTCATTGTGCCTTCTGGTTAACCAGGTTATTGGTTTTATGTAAATCTCAAATACTTAGATGTTATAGTTTGAATGTGTACTCTCTCTCTCAAAAATTCTCTTTGGCTTGGTCCTTAATTCAGCATATCCACATATGGGTCTTTGGGGACATGATTGAGTGTGGAGGACTCTGACGTTAGCCATAGACAGACACTGCGACGGACTTACAACGTGATGGCCTTGCTTGAAGGAATGGGCCCTTCCGGGACCAGGACCCAGCTGGGAGAAGACCACTGGGAGACAGCCCTCGAGAGTCACGGCCTGTTCCCAGATCTTGTCTCAGGATATCTCTTCCTGACATCATAGAGAGAAGCGCCTCCCTGCACCGCACAGATCAGGCCAGACTCAGCATGGCTCCGCCCCAGTGGGGCCCAGGTACTATGAACGGAAACTTCTGAAACCGTGAGCCAAGACAGAACACCGCCCCCCCTCCTTTGTTTTTCAGGCATTCTGTCAACAACAGCGAAAAGCTAAGACAGAAGGATCTTGCCCAGCCGCAGATCACAGGCTTGATAAACATTTGCGCTAGCGGGATATCTGATGAGGTTTATCCTTATGCACATGCCACTTGGAGCTCAGTCACACACACACACACACACACACACACGCACGCACGCACGCACGCATGCACGCACGCACACATGCACGCACACATGCGAGGCTTTCCATCTCTGAGTATGTTCTGAGTGAAAGGATTCCCTCCCGCTTCCCATCACTTGTCAGTTCTAAATGTTGAAGGTTATTTTTATGGACTTGGAATATTTCACAACTGTCAGAATAAAATGAAGTTATTTCAGGTCTTGCTCGTGAACAAATAAATGCTCAGCAGGGCAGAGCCGAGGAGAGCCCAGACTAGAAATGAAAGGACTTATTCAAATTGTTATCGTTCTTACAGCCGGGTGGCCAGAAACAGGCCTACTGTGTGCCAGCCACTCCCCACTGCCTCTTCAGCCTGGCCATGCTCACAGCCTGGCAGGGTCTGGATGTGGCCCCTACCAATAGTGTGATAGTGGAGTCAGTAACAACCGTTGATAGTGTCCTAGCACCAGTGTCTGCCCGGGCTGCTCCAAGTCCCTCATCTAGAGGAATGGATTTGATCCTTACAAGGATCCGATCCCACCACTGTGCGCGCTGGACTAGTGTGCAAGCCAAGGAAGAGAAAGGTTAAAAAAAACACACTCCATATCACACAGCTCAGAAGTGGCAGAGGCCACTCAGAGCTCTCGTGACTCATTTGTGCGAGGCACAGTGTCTCACGGCGGGAACGAACCTGACTCCCCCCAGAGCATCCGCAGGCTCGCTCTCTTCCGTCCAGTAACCACATGCTCATCCTGCAGTTCGTCCTGCAGCGGTTTCACCTGCCCGCAGGCCGGCCACTCTTCCCCAGTGCTCTTACCCTTCTCCACACCTTTTTGGAGAGTGTAAGCCCCCTCTGTTCATTTTGGTTTTAAGTTCCTGTCGTCATTTTATACGACATTTAGGATGTCATCTCCATCCACGGTCCTCCTGCTCAGACTCTCGGGACCGCCTGTCAGCGCCTTTCAATTCCCTGGGTTGCAACTCCGAGGAGGAGGACAGGGCATCCTGAACCTCTGCTGATTTCACAAGCTTCACTGCCCATAGCTCCCTCTGTCCCACGCTCTCTCCCCTTAGCGCTGAGAATTTCCCCACGGGAATCTGCTTCCTTCATGAACAACTGCTTTATCTGTAAGGTCTCTCACTTGGGTTATTAATTAGGCTCTATACAGAATAAATAGCTTATGGAGCTAAGACTCTGAGGACTATTCTTGGCTACATTCGCCGTCCTTTCTTGTGGTTCTCTTCAGCAGTTTTTTTATTGTTAACCGCACTTTCCCGTCTCTGCACTGTTTTATGGCTTCCCATCGATCTGAACCTGTCGCCTCCTCTCTTACACGCCAAACCCCTTTGGACCATATTGAGAACTAAATCTCCCAACAAAAGTAGGCTTTCCCAGCGCGCACTGTAGCTCATCCCTGTAGAGAGCCCTAAGCACCATACGTGAAGCGGAAGCAGCCACGCCCATCCTGTGTCTGGGAATCGGGGCCATTTCCTTTGTTTGGTGTAACTCTCAGCTAGAAGCAGAGAAACAAACAATTGTGTCCCCTGCCCTCCAAGTTCATTTCCAACACCGAATCCTCTGGGTATGGTTTGAATGTCTCTCCTGTTGGCCTCACATGTCTGGGTGTGATTCACTGGAAAAGCCAGAAGACTGTGACTTCATCCAATTCCTGACGTGCATTTAAGGAAGCAAGTACTTGTGGCTGGCCAGTCCTGGATTGAAGTTTCTTTACCCGGCACTATTATCGAAAAGTATCATAGATCTAGTGCAAAGGTCAGCGAACCTTTTCTAAATAAGGGCTTGGTTGTAAACACTTTAAGCTTTGGGGCTAGGAAGGTTTTTTTTTTTCCCAGAGCATGAAGACCTGAGGTCAAATCCTAGAACCCATATTAAACCAAACAAACCAAAACTGGACATGTGGCATATGCCTGTAATGCCGGTGATGAGGATAACTAGTTAGTCACTTAGCCTGCACAGAAGGGAGTCCCGGATCACTGAGAGACCCCATCTCAAATAAAAAAGGAGTTATGCTTGAAGAACGATGGCCAGGGTTGTGTTTTGACTTCCTCATGCACATTCACACAACATCAACAACAATGACATAAACACATAAAAATCGGATGGATGGGTGGATGGGTGGGTGGGATGGATGGATGGATGGATGGACGGACGGGCGGGCGGGCGGGCGGACGGGGAGAGAGAGAGAGAGAGAGAGAGAGAGAGAGAGAGAGAGAGAGAGAGAAATAGATTTTAAAGTTTGTGGTTTAAAAACAAAGTCTCCAAGTCTTTAACTGACAAACTTGATTCTTTTCTGAATCCTCTAGCTTTACTTGCTCTTGTTAGTGAGTGGAACTGCGTGTCTAGCTTTGCGTTATCCTACACGAGGGTTTGTTTCCCCCTTGTTGCACTGAATTTCAGAATTTTAGGGGCCGTTTTCAAACATTTCAGCGGTGCATCAGTTCTATTAGGTAAGCTGCAGTGCCCCCCTGTGGCCAACATGATGTCTGCAGCCACAGTCCTTGGCTCTGACTGGGAGTCAACCCACTTAGATTGCAGCATGGCTACCTAGAAAATCCACACAGTTTGCTTTTGTTAGGAACGTTTTTTCACATTTCCCCGAGTTGCTTTATTGAATATTATGCTTTTACTCCTGTCCCGGCAGTCAGATAATCATATTTTCTCATAGTTTGTGGGGAGGGAACACCTAAAATAATTTATCACCCTAGAAATTATTACAGCAAATAAATCTACCTTTTAGGGTCATTATTAAGATTGATTCTAAGTTTCTGGTCAAAAAGTAGCCAATGGCTGGGGGGTGTGTGTGGTGTGTGTGTGTGGGGGTGTGTGTGTATGTGTGTCTTCGTGTATATGTATTTGTGTATGTGTATGTGCAAGTGTGTATATATGTGTGTATATGTGTATATTGTGAGTGTGTGTGTGTGAGTCTTCGTGTATATATATTTGTGTATGTGTATGTGCAAGTGTGTATGTATGTGTGTATGTGTGTATATGTGTGATTGTGTGTGTGTGTGTGTGTGTGTGTGTGTGTGTGTTGGATGCTAAGATGGAGCTAGAGAGGAAAACCCTTGAGTCGATCTCAACAGTCGCTCCCTGACGCTGACCTTTATGGTCTATGCACACATGTGCTTTTTATGCTTCTGTGGGAGCGTCACTGTCTTAAAGATGTGGAACCAACATCAGCAGTGCTCCTCACACTACTGTACAAGAAGACTGGCCCAGTACAAGGCTGGCCTGTTTAGTGATGTTCGCCCTAACTCTCTGCTGCTTTAAGGGAAGCAAAACCAAACCAAACCAAAAAACAGACAAACAAACCAAAAACAAACAAACAAACAAACAAAAAACAGCAACAAGAACAAACAAGAACCATTGTGGTGCATTTAATGAAAACAGTAAGCAATCAATCGTCACAACAGACTGTGACTGACCCGTGGAGAATCACCTGTGTTGCTTAGAAGTAAGTCACAGACCATCTCATTAGCAAGCCGTCAAGGCATAGAGAGGATACACACGCTTACTGCTATCAGAATTTAGGAATATTGCCTCATGCCACAGGGTGAACGCACGCACGGCAGCTTGGCCCAGCATAAACAAAGGCAACCTTCAGCCCTCTCCAGGTTCAGCACGTACCCTCCGGCATTTCTCCTGCTCCTGCCTGGGAGGGCCACTTTGGCTGCTAATAAGGGTACAGAAGCCTGCTCCCGAGCTTCAGACTGCACGAGAGAGGGCTTACCCCGCTGTTAGCTCCAAGAATTACCTTCTCAGCAACTGTATTCTGTTACATTTCTCTTATCTTACTTTTAAAATCTGAAAGTTGACTTGAAGTTAGCTTTGTAAACATATACATGGGTTCCAGCTGTCTTTCATACGTGTCTTACTGGGAACCTAACACATCTCCCTGAAAGGTGTCAAAGATATAAAAGGAAATGCTTGGGGGTTGGGGGGGGGCGCAAAATGCCCATTGGACTCATCTCTAAGGTAAATCAATGCGTGCACTTGAAGTCAGGGCCATGGAGGGGGGGGATGACGGTGGGGGATGGGGAGGCAGCCAGGGGAAACTCCTTGGTGTTGTTAAAACTCTACTTTCAAAAGTGATACACATGAAAAGAAATGGTACACCCAGAAAACCTGTGGCCAGGTGACATAGGGGACAGTCAGGAACCTATCGGAACAGGACTTGGCATCCCCCTATGACTGGCCACGGGGATTGGGAAAGCGTTCTGCTTGTCAAGCCTAAAGGTTTGGACCTCACCAGGTAGCAGTCTCAGGAAACTGATTGCTAAATGTGAGAAATCCTTTTGCGACGGCCCCTCCCCCCCCCATCGCTGTAGGGAGATTTGGTTATTACTGTGTGTAGAGAGGAAAACTTCCTGAGAAACGCCCTGCGCCTGAATGGGGGATACTTAGGAAGTGGCCACACTAGAATTCAAACGGAAACCTCTGGGGATGAGGTTCCCGCAGCAGCTCGCGGGGCCAGTGGCTTCCTGCAGACAGGCAAGAGGCTGGCTCAGGCAGGCAAATCTCCTGTGGGAGAGAAAACGACGCTTACCGCTTCTGAGGTCAGGACAGCTGGTCACTTTCTGGTTAGCCTGGACTTCTGCACCAAGGTCTGTGCCACAGGAAAGGGTGCCACGATCCCCCTGGGGTCAGTTCCCCTTGGCTCTGTCCACCAGGGTTCACCTGCCTGTGCTGTGCATTTTCCTCTTCACATTCTGCAGCCTCCACTGGGCCCCTCTGCTCCAAATCCCTCCTAACTACTCCACTGCCTCCCTCTTACCGCCTTCTATCCCAATTCTGCACTTGGGGAAAGAGGCCCTCTTTGTCGTCGTCGTTGTCGTTGTTATTTTTTCTTGTTAGTAACTATTTTTCTTTTTTTTTATTGGATATTTTCTTTATTTACATTTCAAATATTTTCCCCTTTCCAGGTCTCCCCCTCCTCCTCTCCCCTCCCCCTGCCTCTATGAGGGTGCGCCCCCACCCATCCACCCACTCCCATCTTCCCTCCCTGGCATTTCCCTACACTGGGACATGGAACACCCTCAGGCCCCAGGGCCTCTCCTCCCACTGATGTCCAACAAGGCCGTCCTCAGCCACATATGTGGCCAGCGCCATTGCTCCCCGGGAGCTCCAGGGGGTTCTGCTCTGTTTACAGTGTGGCTCCCCCCATGGGGCGGCAACCCCCCCCCCCCCAGTTCCTACAGCCCCTTGTCCAACTCTTCCATCAGGGACCCCAGGTACTTAAGGCCAATACGCACTGGAAACGTTCTCATGTTTCACTGACCCGGACCATACATCAACCTTGATCAAACCGCAGTCTAAGATGAGGAAGAAATGAGAAGGCGGAGAGACCAGGAGAATGGGACAAAGTCCTCAGTGGATCAGATGTAGCCATACTGGAGGCCAGATAGGATTCAAACTAATGGAACCCAACTGGTGGGAGCTGAGTCCAGGTAAGGACTTTTGAGGGCTGAGTTAGCCGAGACACCCAACGAAAGGCTTTCATTTCCTGGATAGCCATTTTGATGCTCAAACATAAGAAGCAACCATCATTTTACAGTTTGGAGCTGCTTAGCACCGAAGGAATGTTTGACCCGCGTTAGTTCAGCAGTAACGGGTTGGTTTAGTAGTAAGGACAAATAAACAATGAGTAGGGACCTTTCTGCTCTACACCCCACTTCATGGCTACTAGCAGCAGCACACGTCACTAAACGTCACTGCTCAGGGACTCTGGAAATGACTGGAACCATTTCTCCCCCCCCCCCGCCCCCCGCCCCCGACTTCCCACCCTGAACCCAGCTGAAGGCATTTTTTTAAAAAAAAATTATTTATTGAATAATTCGTTTATATTTCCAATGGTAAAATCTTTCCCGATTTTCCCCCTGCCCAAAGACCCCCAACCCCTCCTCCCACCCCCTGCCTCCACGTATATGCTCCTCCCCCTGACCCACTCCTCCCCTCCCCCACTCCTTTTCCCTTTTGTTGGGGCATCTATTGAACTTTCACCTGACTGAGCACCACTCTTTCCACTGATGCCTAACAAGGCATTCCTCTGCCACATTTTTGGCTGGAACCATGTGTACCCCTTGGTTGATGGTTCAGTCTCTGGGGCATCTGGGTGGCCGACATTGTTGTTCTTCCCATGGGGCTGTAAACCCCTTCAGCTCCTCTGGACCGCCCTCCAACTCCTCCATCGGGGACCTTACGCCCAGACCAATGGTTGGCTGCTAGCATCCGCCTCTGTATGTGTAAAGCTCTGGCAGGGCATTTTATGTTAGTCTTCGATCGCTTTAATGTTTCTAAGGGTTGAGCGCCACCTGCTGGTAAACTAGAAGATTGCTTAACAGCTGTAAGAATAGGGTTTGTCTACCCTGTTTTTCTTTCTTTCTTTCTTTCTTTCTTTCTTTCTTTCTTTCTTTCTTTCTTTCTCTCTCTCTCTCTCTCTCTCTCTCTCTCTCTCTCTCTCTCTCTCTCTCTCTCTCTCTTCCTCCCTCCCTCCCTCCCTTCTTTCCTTCCTTCCTTCCTTCCTTCTCTCTCTCTCTCTCTCTCTCTCTCTCTCTCTTTCTTTCTTTTTTCTTTTTTTTTTTCGAGACAGGGTTTCTCTGTATAGTCCTGGCTGTCCTGGAACTCACTCTGTAGACCAGCCTGGCCTCGAACTCAGAAATCCACCTTCCTCTGCCTCCCAAGTGCTGGGATTAAAGGCGTGCGCCACCACCGCCCTGCCTTCCTTCCTATCTTTCTTTTTTTATTATTCTCTCTTATATTACATCCTGGTAGTTCCTGCCATCTCCCCTCCCCCAAGTTTCTCCCTCCATCTCCCTACTCTCCCAGATTCTCCACACCCACTTTCCAGCCCATCCCTCCCCCTGCTCCCCTTACACACACACACACACACACACACACACACACACACACAACTAGTTGAGGCAACCCAGTAGGAGGGTCCCACAAGCAGGCAACAGTCAGAGACTTCTTCCCGTTCCCACTGTTAGGAATCCCACAAGAGCACTGAGCTACTCAGCCATAACAACTATGCAGAGGACCTAGGTCAGACGCCTGCGGGCTCCCTGATCCCTGTGAGTCCCCACGAGTCCTGGTCGGAGCCATGATCTTGCGGTGTCGCTGACCCCTCTGATTCCTCCAATTCGTTCTCCCCCTCCTCCTCGGAACTCCCTAGTGTTTGTCTGTGGGATCCTGCATCTGCCCCATCAGTTGCTGGATGAAGCCTCTCTGGCCTCTCTGATGACAACTAAAAGAGTCGTGAATAGAAACCGTGGCAGCAATGGCGGGGTAAATGGAACACAGATGGACCATTCTCAACCTGGGGGTCTCGACCCCAAAATGTCCATGTATCGAGTTTCCTGTATATCAGACATTTCTGTTACTAGTCATAGCAGTAGCAGAATTACAGTGATCGGGTGGCAACAAAATACTTTTATGGGGGGAGGGGAGGTGAGAGGAGAGGGGGGAGGGGGTCACCACGACAAGAGGCGGCGTATTAAAAGGCTGCAGCATTAGGAAGGCGGAGAGTCACTGCACTACACCAACTGCTTGCAGAGCGCTTGTATTAAGTACCATGGGAATACAGAGGTGATTGAAAGAATGTGGACAGATTGCAGAGATTCTGTGCAAACACTGTGCAGGGCACATCTGAGGTCTATGGGGGACAGTTCTGGCTTGGGGGACATGTTCTCCTTGGTTCTTTGGGACAGCCTCTCGGGAGAGCTGTTCCCTCCTCGATGGTGGAAAACACTATGTAGCACACATCTACGGACAACTGACTTATGAACACTCGATCCACGGTGCAAGTCAGCGTTTACCAAGCAAATAGGCAATCAACAACTAAAAGTCAGTAGACTGGGCTTTTACGTTCTCCCGCTATAAAAATCGACAACTTCGTATTTATTGCTTAGAAACACTACACTAAAGTCCTCCAACTTACATGGGGCCATACTACTTCCTTGGTGTGATGTACACTAATTTTGGAAATGGCAGCGCTGTGTGAAATTTCTAAAACAGGATTAGCCTTGAGGAGTGTCTTCCTCATTCAAATCTCTCTAAGCCCTTCCCTTACCAGCAGTGTATGACATCAGCCTCGGCCAATTCTATAGCTTGGAGACACGAGTAAGCCACTGCACTTGAGTTTTGAGCATTTAATTGCTGGCTTGAACAAAGAATGCACACACTGAGTCTCTGAATAACAGGGTGTGGGCCTGACAGGCCATTGTCTCCAGAATGCCCTCCCCAAAGGAAGCAAGAACACTCTCCCAGCCAAGGAAGGGATGGGAGCTTTAACCAGATCCATGACTTAGATGATAGGCATAAGTGGCATTTCTTGAATGGTATGAAATTATTAAAGAAATGATCGGCAGTCTCCAGGTACTGAGAGACTTTTCTGTGTAAGAGGAATAATGGGAAAAGGCGTCTGTTTCCCGGACTTTGAATTTTCCAGACATGCATGCATCATACAACCTAGTCACCTTGAGATTAATGGGGATAGTGCTTGGGCTGAGTAAACTGGTTTTTGCTCATTTGTTTGTTTGTTTGTTGTTTGTTTGTTTGTGTTAAGATTTCCAGGTGTTCCCGTGTATTGCCAGGCTCAGTGCAAACAGAGAGTTCCTCTTGCATTCCAGAACAAATAGAAGGCGCTAAGTAAAATTCCAGGCAGTGAGGAATGGAGTCAGATAAACAAGATACACGCTAAGTCAAACGATGAGCCGCAGGGGCCAGTGAGGAGAGACAGCCTGCCTTAAAGTGAGAGAGATCTGCTGCTGCAGACGTGATCCTAGTCTGAACTTGCGGAGATGGCTGAAACAGGATCAGAGCCTTCCCCAGCATGTTACTGAGCTGGGAAGAATTCAGGGCAGAAGCCATGCACTCGAGCTCTTAGCATGGCGTCGGGCGACAGGAAGTCATTCACACCTCTTAAAATTTCTTTATTCCACTTTTCACCGGTGACTTCCTTATTCCACACTATCCAGTTGGTTCACGAAATTAGTATTAAAAACTTGACAAGGAGCTGGAGAGATGGCTGGGAGTTTAAGGGCACTTGATTCGTTCCCAGAGGGTCCAGGTGTGGCGAGCACCTGTGTAAGGTAGCACACGGCCGCCTGTAACTCCAGGAGGGCCCCCCAAGCCTTCTTCTGCCTCCATGCGCACAAGTAGCCTAGACACACCGACAAGTACACACAAACTAAAAATAAAACATTTCCTAAGAAGTTGTCCAGGGAAGCTACGAGTCCAAGACAGGAGTTGGTTAACGAGTCGCTGCCACGAGTCACCTGAGAATCTCGTGCAGTTTTCAACTTACCAACCCCACCCATGACTCTTGGTGACACTGTGTGTCCAGCTCCTGTTTCCCTGCTGGGATTTGGTCTGGCTTGGTCTTACAGAGATTTCGTACATGTTGTGGGCTTATATATGCATTTCCCCCATAGCATCCAATATATAATGTTTCCCTGTGATCATCCACTGTCGCAAGCACTTAGACTCTTTCTGTCCCCTTGTGCCTTGTGCGATGATCCCTGAGCTGTGGGAGGGAGACTGCAGTTTATGTGACCCATTTAGTGTTGGCCATTCTGCAACCTCGTTTTCTCTGTGCCTTGGCTAGTGGTGCTCTCTGTATTGGCCACCATCTACCACAAACACTGCGTACACACACAGAAGGAGAAAACCATGCCTAGAGGCAACACCAAAGTTACATATCACAGTCGTCAATGCCTTAAGACACTGTATACAAAAGAGTCCTGGGATTATGAATTCACTAGCTTAAAATGGGCTATCTCTGTGTGTTTAACATTGTGGGCCAAGTTTATTGTTTTTTTTATACATAACTTTTACACCTGTGTTTGGACTTAGGATACATCTGTAAGCAGCCATATGATCTATCATATATATATATATATATATATATATATATATATGTGTGTGTGTGTGTGTGTGTGTGTGTGTATGTATGTGTATGTGTATGTGTATGTGTATGTATATGTATATGTATATACACATATATAAGATATATAAGTAAAGATGTGATGTATGTCATATATATATATATGATGTGCCTGATTCTGGGAAGTGTTCTCAGTGGATACTGAAGAGAGCCTAAGACATGTCACATGTCATCTCTTGCAGGGTTCAGATCCACAGAGGTATAGGTGTATGGTTCCCTAGGACTACTAAACACCCAAGGAGGGTCAGGGAGGGGGGTGGGGGACCATGGGATCAGTCAGTATTCAAAGGCTCTGTGTAAGTAGTTCTGATCTCAGTGAGGCCTAAGCAAGAACAAGGCCGAATTCAGGGCATTAGATCAAGGATCACCCCTAAATATCTCTAGGTGATCTGTGCATACAATCATGTGTGTTCCCCAAGTCTGTGAGGGTCAAACTCCTATTGAATCTCACCATTATTTCCAGCCTTAGTAAAACCTGACTGAACGGCTCCTCACCTCCTCTGTCCCCTCCCCCTTTCCTCTCTCCTTTTCCCCTTCCCTTTCCCCCTCCTCCTCCCCCCTTTCCCTTTCTCCTCCCCCATTCCCTTCCCCTTCTCCCCTTCCTTCCTGTCAAGGCCACTGGTTCTCACACTTTGTTACCACCCAGCTCTTTAAATCCCATCACACCCGTAAGGCAGACCACAACAGTGTCTAACTCTAGCTTCACCGAGTCCAACAGTCTCTCCTGGCCTCTGCAGGCACTGTACTCAGATGCACAACACTACACATCTTTGCATAATTAAAAAAAATCTCTTAGATACAAGAATTATAAATAAATAGAAAAGAAGATCAGAAATGTGGGCGTAGGGATCCTGTTACCACGGGCCCCCTCTCGGAGTTCTGGAGTTGGTAGCTCTGTGGCTACCTACTACACTTAGGCTCTACCTTACATGCCTAAGAGACTAACGGTGCTGCAGACCTGGAGAACCTCTCACTGTGTGGTGCTTAGAGCATCGTGTTCCCTTTTCCACTGTCCACTGGGGAGGCATCCTCTTGCTATATATCTGCTTCATTTCCCCCTAAATCTTGGGACTCAACCAGGTAGAGATACAAGTATCGATGAAAGATTATTTCCCAAATTATCAGCATCTATTATCTTGCGCTGGTATATTCTGATATTAACTTAAAAGTATCCTATTTGTTCTCCGTTTGTACGTTGGTGACCGTGTTTGTCAGCTCTGATTAACATCCAACATTTGTCAAGTCCCTAGTGTATCCAGCAGGGAGAAATGCCTGAAGTGCTAACTTCATTCATTCTGTTCTCTGCTAGGCTTGGATTCCAACCACAGAGTCTTTTTTCTTGCCTGTGGGTGGTTTGCTCACACCCTCCACAACTAAAAAAATTACAAAGCTTGCCTCTTGATCTTATAGAAATTGAATGGTATTTTTAAAGTTCTTTGATAAAGTTCCGATCCCTGGTGTGACCTGTGTGCCCCTCCACCACCATGTTTCCCCGGGCTCACTCCGTACCAGCCCCACCTCCTGTGAACTGGCTCCTGGCTCCCTTTCACCTGACAGGGGTTGTGATCTGTCGGGGAAGTTTGCCAAAGCTTCCAGGTGATCACAACACCAGAAAGGTTTGCATGCGCTCAAGTGCTTGGTTCTCTCTGAGAGCCACAGATGTGGCTCCAGGGGCTGATTCTGACAAATCTGCAAGCCTGCCTGCCTTACTTCAGTGTGCGCCTCCTGGAGAAGCTTCTCCTTTGAATTCTGTGCTCTGAGAATGCAATGGGCTGCTGTGTAGGCGTTGTATAAAATAGCAACTTCATTCTGCATCGTGGATAGACCTCACCCAGCCAAAGGTGGGAGGAAATAAGTAAGTAGCTGGGTTCCGCATCTCCAGATGCAACGTTAACTATTCCATAAGGCTTTGGCAGAGGGCGGGGTCCCTGTGATTGACAGCTGGGATACGATGGTATGCAGTGAGTATGCTTTTTTTTTTTTTTTTTGAACCATTTGTTAATTTTACCTCACTTACATTGAAGTTGTCATACAGAGTAATGTTGTTAGGGCACTCTCATTCATAGGCCATTACTCTTTCTTCTTTATGAGCCCCACCCGTCTTCTCCCACACCCCATCCGCTCTTGGTGGTCCCCTGATTTCCATGAAATAGTCCCACTTCAGTCCTTGTGTCACATGTGTTCCTTCCGCACTACCTGAAGATCTCCTTCTGCCTCTCTGAGTAGGTCTCATTCTACCTGAACTGATCTCTCTTTCTCTCTCTCTCTCTCTCTCTCTCTCTCTCTCTCTCTCTCTCTCTCTCTCCCTCCCTCTCCTCATCCCTCCCTCCCTCCCTCCCTCTACCCCTTCTCTCTCTCTCCCTCCCTGTCTCTCTTACACACACTGAATACACACATACACACATTATATACATATGCATGTGTGTATGCTCATATGTATATGTACACACACACATACGCACACATACACACATATCAACAGATGAGACAAACACACAGTATCTGTTAGACTGGCTGATTTGCTTAGCACAATGATTTTCAGCTGCATCAATTTCCCTGCACTTGACATATATGCTCATCTTTCTTTGTGGGTAAAGAAAATTCCACAATGTGCCTGTACATTTTCTTACCTATTTATCTGCTGATAGTCTTCTAAGTTCAAGGGATATTTCCCCTGTAGAATAATTACACCTATAAGAGTGTCACTTTGATAGTCATAACAATGCCATCTAATCCTGAAAGAAATGAATATATATACCCCCTACTCAACTGGCTTGAAAAAGGATACAAATTGATTTCTATCACGGGAGACTCCATGAAAATAGCTTACACAGAATACATTAAAAACTGGCCCTTTCTAACATAAGTGATATTTTTTAAAAAATAAAATAAAATAAAAAGAATTCATTTCTACTTTACCCATAAAATAAACCTTGTATCTATGATATGGTACAAGTCCTTACACCATAGTTAGGAAATAGTTCTTTCTCAAATAAGGGTGGTGTTGGCAGGCTCAGTCCCCCTATATCCTGTGCTGCCCCTCAGAGTGACAAAGCAAGAAATACTTTGCATGAATTGTGACTGTTACCAGTATGACAGGCTCTTCAGAGTGACACACTTCAGCACTGAGGTGACAGGCCATTTGGAGTCCAGTGGTTGATCCAACATACAGATCTGAAAAAAGGGTTGGTGCCTCTGCTGTGCCAACAAACACACCAAACAGTCAGAAGTCAGAGTATCACTTCGCCAACAGCTAGCAAACTTGTTTTATGAGATATTTTAAAATAAAAGGCCTGCTTAAAATATAAACATGGCGGTAAAGCACTCTCAAATGTTAGTTTCCAGCCTCCTCATGACTAAGATGGCTAAGACGTGTGTTGTATCTGAGTATTTTTGAAGTATCGCATATACATTTGTCTTATCTTTAACCTAGCGAGACCAGAGAAGCAGCAACTCACAGGCATTTGAAAGTGACTGGGGTGGGGGGCTGGGTGCAGTAAATTTTATTGGTGGTATTTGAGAGAGTAGGGCTCCTAGAGCCACCCCACACCCACACCTCCACCCCACTTCTGAGAGTCTGGAAAGGAAACTGAACTGAGTTTAGGTGGAGACTCCCCAGTCGCCAATGGCCTTTCTCTTCCTCTTCTGCCTGGGGTTCATGGTCCAGGATTTCTTCCTCCTTGCAATGTAGACGTATGAGGCCTCCTGTGTTACTGCTGGGCCCGAAGTCACTGTCATTCTAGGAAATAAGCTAGACAAGGTGGCCACTGAGTGCGATGCCAGCCGTGGCATCAGTGGTGGGAGAGTGAGTACCACTGTCAATCACAGAAGAAAACCAGGTCTTCGAAATAGCCCAGGGTGTCTTTTAGGGGTCCACCCAATGACAGCTTCCCCACCTTCATGATATCATCCATCTTGGCAGTGCTCTCCAGGCGGCCAATCAGGTCCAAGAAGGACACACTGTGGGTGGGAAGGTAGGGACCGTGGAAGGCCACGCCGATGAGCCTTCCTTTCAGATGTGTCACGCCCTTGCCCGCATCCACTCCTACCAGCAGACATAGGAATGGTGTTCTCTGCAGTCCAGCCGCTCTCTTGACACAGTCTGCCTAAAGGGCCACCCATGGTACTAAGGGGTGGCAATGAGACAGTATGGAGAGTGGTCATAAGTCCCTCCAGGATGTCAAAGTTGCTACAGGTGACCTTGGCAGGTGTGGGGTGGGGGGGTTCCGTGGGTAGTTCAAGAGGAAGTGCTATATGTAGCCGAGGATGGCCTGGTGGGACATCAGTGAAAGGAGAGGCCCTTGGTCCTGTGAAGGCTCAATGCCCCAGTGTGAGGGAATGCCAGGTCAGGGAAGGGAGAGTGGGTGGGGTAGTGATGAGGGCGAGGGGAAAGGGGAGGGGAGTTTTCAGAGGGGAAATGAGGAAAGGGGATAACATTTTACATTTAAATAAAGAAAATATCTAATACAAAAAAGTTTGAGTGAAAAAAAAAAAAAAAAGAGGAATTGCTAACAATCCCGGATGAGTTCCAATACTTTGCAGGATAAACATGGGGGCATCAGCAGAAGGGGCAGAGATAATGACCCCTCTGACTTTACCTGTCAAGTGGGCTCTGATCTTCGCCACCGCAGTCAGTACACTAGCAGACCCCACAACCAGCTTCCCCCCCCCCCAATTTGGTGTTATCAGGAGCTCCTTGCCAGATAGAGATTATCTCCCTGGTTGTAAGTTTCTCTCCAGCTTTGCCTGTGTCATAGAGCTTGCTGTGCGTACAGTCATGAAGACCATGTAGCTGAGGTCCGTGAAGGGCTGGCTCATGGCAGCAATATCCGCTTTTCCAGAGTTGACAGCACCCTGTGACCGTCACCGTCCTGTCTCGTGGGTGAGGTTGGCATGTCAGGAGAAGAAACAGCTGTCTCTGGTAATGGGGAGAAGCAGAGAGCCTAAAAGTATTAACTTTAAGGTTAAGTTAATAGTCGAAGCTCAAACAGGCAGAATCTATAAAACCAAGGAGCCACTCAAACTGTGGGACTGTGAGTCAGGCGCGTCTGGCAGTCTGTGAATGAATAGTTAACAACCAAATGGAGAAGGCCATTATTCTCCATTTGTATCACTGAATACATATATGAAAATGAAACTCATATTTGTTGTATTTTTGTCCTTTCCATAAAGGGTGTTTTAGATTGCATCATTATCGTATTGCAAATACATCCTACGCTGGTGTTATAAGCAGATTGAAGAAGAAAATGCCTGTGTCTTAGTTAGGGTTTTACTGCTGTGAACAGATATTATGACCAATGCAATTTTATAAAAGACAACATTTAATTGGGGCTGGCTTACAGGCTCAGAGGTTCAGTCCACTGTCATCAAGGCAGAAATATGGCAGCATCCAGGCAGATATGGTGCAGGAGGAGCTGAGAGTTCTACATCTTCATCTGAAGGCTGCTAGGGGAAGACTGACTTCCAGGCATCTAGGGTGAGGGTCTTAAGCCCACACCCACAGTGACACACCTACTCCAACAAGGCCACACCTCCTAATAGGGTCATTTCCTGGGCCAATCATATGCAAACCATCACAGCCTGAATCCGCACTGTCTTGTGACCTGGTATGGGTTTTTGACTAGATTATAATAAAAAAAATACTTGCCACATATTTACGTATCTCTGATTGTTTCCCTTGATACAAAGTGGGAAACTAATGTAGGTTTTCATGAATTCTAGGCCTCCATTGCTGAATCATGTAGTTCTCCTAATTGGCCACTAGATGGTAGTCTTTAGTTAGTATTGTCACATCTGCTCCAGTCAGGGAGCTTTGATTCTAACTGGAAACATTTTGTTCCTGGTGCCCTTTTCTTCAAATGGGTGAGGCAAAGAGTAAGGACTCCATGTGGTTCTTCCTTTCCGTGTTGAATACTTAATTTTTCTCCCTCTTCCTAGATCTTGCTTTCTGATACTATGTATTGAACAAATTCATTTTTCTCTACTGTACCTTTAAGTGATGACTCTTTGAAGAGAGTTGAGGTCTGTACTTACAGGGGTCAAAAAGATAGTTCAAGGCTAAAATGTCAGGCGAAGAACAGGGACAATGAGCTTTCGGATTTGCTGTCTCCACAAGTAACTCCCAGAATTCCCTCTGCAATCCAAACCATTCAGCACAGCGCAGTTGCCGGGCATTGGTGCCACGTTGCCAAATCCATGCGTGGTCTCTCGGGACAATCAAGGGGGAAAAAAGTCTTTTCTCTTTTGTGCTGAAGCCTTGTGATTTTTTTTTTTTTCCTAGCGAAACCAAAACCAGTGAGCGACAGTTAACCCACACAGGCTGTTTGTGCTCTGTGTTCCAAGGGCTCTCTATTTGTCATGAGTCACCCAATTAACGTCACCTCTAATTATTTCCTCTTCAGTTTCCCTTTCCACCGTTGAGTCTCCCCGAAGCCACCAATTTCCTTAACTAACTTTAATAACGAAACCTGCGTTTCAGGTTCTCCTACTTCACACACCCAATTTTAAAAAAAAAAAAAATGAGATAGATGCCCTTTTCCATCTTACCCGGAGGTAGAGCAAATCCTTTGACACATTCTGGGAATTCTTCTTGTTCGGTTTTTATCATCTGTCCATACTTCCTTGAAGCTCGCTTGTGGCTGAGCATACGTATTTACATACGGACTCCAATAAAATCATTTCCAGTAACTCTGCAATTGATAAGTCTCCCAGATAGAAACTCAGTCCAGCGCTACCTGCTGATCTGTTCAGCTGCCTAAGGAGGAGGGCAGCAGGGCAGATGGACTTACTTGAGGGTAGATGTGAACCGTTTGGGCCCTGAACAACAACAGGAAGCTCGGTTTCTGGCTGCTAGCTACTACATTTAAACCTAGTTGAGGTTTTTATTGTTTGTGGGCTATGGAAATTTTATTTCCTGGCGTCTATTAACAGTGGGTGAAGAGCCCCATTATACTCTCTGTGAGAAGAAGCCACATGGTAGCTCCACAGCTATTGAGAACCACCCCCCGCGGCCCCCCCCTAGATCCTCCCCGCCTCACCCTGCCCCGCCCCTGCCCCACCCCACCCCTCCCTGAGCCACAGCTGCCTCCTGACCACCCAGAGACTCCAGTTGGTTTAAGCAAGATTAGTTCAGCTTTGCTTGTTGAAGGGTCACTGTCTGGATCCGTCTTTTCCACACCAGAGAATCCCAGGGTGGGTTCTCAGTGCCCTCACTCAAATCTCCCAGCCACCAGCGGGCTCCCTTCTCGCCTCCTCCCCCACAAAATCTTGTTTGCACTGGACGCGGCGGTTATGTATTATCAGGCTTTTTTGATGGTCCGAGGAAAGGTAAACTCTTTATATTCACAAGCGTTGCGCAATGGAAAGCTATTTAAACACCCGTGCTCTTTAAAAGCAGCCTAGCATCCATTTCTACAGAGAGTTGCTTGACCTTTTTTTTTTTCCCCAGAATTCTTACAATCTCTCCAACTCCTTTGCACTTAATGGCTTTAGCGTCTCTCACCATGTTTCTGATCCAGTCATCCTTTGGCTTCCAAAACTAGACAGATGTTCAAAAACGCAAACCAAACCACTACTACCACCAAAACTAAAACAACAACAGCCCCCGCGGTGGGTGTGTTTTAAACAGTGTCTGGGCCTTCCGAGAGGACACTTTGGAATATGGGTGCCCTGCTTTCTCTGGCAGAGAATTAAGACTGGCCAAATGGAGCTTCACCACTTGGCTCCCATTTCTTCCGGAAATTCCATGCAAACAGTGTTAACATCCACTCATCACTTAACAAATAATAATTGACCGTCTAATTATAAAGAGGAATGCATTCACTGGTCCGTTTATCAGGGGTGATGAGAAGGCCTGTGTGTCTGTGTGTAGTTCTGGGCTGTAATAACCCCCGCGAAGGAAGAGTATGTACCGACTTGAGAATCTATTACATGAAAAATGTTAGCTCAGCTGGCAGATGAGAACGCCACAGGCCGTGTGGTCTAAGTAGCCTGCATGACCTTTGCTCTTGGGTCGAGAGACTGACCCAGCACAGCCACGTCCTCATGAGATCTGAAATTCTGTTTTCTGTTTTCTCACCTGCTAAGCTTCCATTGTGAGCAGTCTTGTCTCCCGACTGACTCTGGGTGCTTCCTCAGACCTATGGTCTCTAAAGTCAAGAAGGGATCCTCAACTATTCACAGACACGAAACCCGGGGACATTTATTTGTTTGTTAAAGGCGTGCTCTGTAACTCCTCCTAGAGTTGTTCGATGCAGAGCCGGCCCGATCAGCCCGTCCGCTGCCCTTCTCTCTTACGGCGTGCTGTGATCATGGTTGCAGCTAAGTTATCTAGCTTCTCTATTGACCCATTATCTGTACCGGTGTCTCACAATCCGTGGGATCTCCCACTTCCGCTCACAGAGTGCTCTGACTCTCCAGAAGCTTCCAGCTCAGTTGATCTTATCAGACACCATTTCCTCTGCATCCTCTAAGCCCCGAGCCTCACCTCCATCCAGTATTCCGTACCACAGCTCAGGTAACGTGTGTGACCAGGAAGTGACATCCTTATCCTGGAAATCAGTGCTGAGCAATCCAAGCCAAGAGGTTGCCGCTAAAGGCACACATGTGTGATCTAATGCTGGGGCGAGGTGGTCCACGGCAAGCCATAACTAGGTAGCTCACATGTATGATTAAGTTTGATGGTCACGTCTGACACTCGGCTGCCTTCAATACACTGAAAAGGCTCCACAGGGAAAGAGAAAGAGAAAATTAAATAAACAGAATGTATCATGTAAAAGGAATAAAGAAATGACCCCACACTTTTTTTTTTTTGAATGCTTGCCTTTAAGTTTTGTTTGTTTGTTCCTTTTTAAGTTGGATCTATTGTCTGCCCAGAGATGACATCTCAACGGTAAGCTTTAACCTGTCAGCTCAGTGTATCTCTCTACCCACAGGAGTCCTGTTGTAGGGAACTGGGGATCCGTACACAGCAGCGAAGGTCAGATCCCTCACAAACAGCAGAGCCGAGACTCAAGTCCGCACTGCCTCGTTCCAAGTCTGCTTCTTCATGTTAGATTACACAATGAGTAGATCCCTGTTTATTTCCCCAGTCATACGCGCTGCTTACATTTCCATAAATGGTAATTTTATTTTTTTTTCCTCCCTTCTCTGGACTGTAAATTTGTATAATTGAATTCTTATGGGCTTTTGCACCACTGGTGATATTTGTAGTGGATTTATTTTTCGAAGTCAGGATGTTCGATGAATCCTGTAATCTAGACATACCTCCCAAGACACTGGAGACCTCCCAGATGGTCTTTCGTTTGACTAAAATTCTGTTCACCAAATGTATGATATGCCTCCTAGATCTGTGTTAGTATAGCATCACAAATATTTGGGGTTTGGAGCACAGTTGCAGAGCCTCTATAGTTCCAAGTCAGGGTCTTCTCCGGCTGATCACCTAAGGACAGGAGGGACGAGTCTCCTTCCGAGATAGCAGGCTTTCCAGGCAAGCATCGAGGCCTATGTGACACTTCAGCCTCTAATTCCCCCTTTAATTGTAATACCTTCCATGTTGAATAGCTTGTGCTATTATCTTACTTTAACTAGATTGCCTTTTTAAATACCCTCTCCCCCAAACAAACAGAGCTACCATGTAAGTTAGCATTTCCGTGTAGTTTGGAGTGACTCACACATCGCTCGCTGGAACCGGCCTCTCAGCCGCAGCAGTGAATTGAGGCAGAGCTGGTGCCAGACTCCGACCATTCTGACAGCAGGCTGGTGGGAGTCTCCCTCCTGCACAGTGATGAGCTGGACCAACAGGGTCCTACACCGAGACAACCTAAATAACAGGAATTTACTTCAATGGAACTGGTGACATACGCTCAGCAGAGTCCCTCACTGAAGTAAGTCAAAAAGCTTCGCAGAGAGACGGGGTTGTCTTGCTGCCACATATGTGCTACATTATAAATGTCTGCCCTGGACTTCTTTGAGAGAGGGACCAGTCTGTGGGACTGAAAGGGTACGCTCGGCATCCTGCCCTTCCCCAGATCTTTGCGCTGTCTCTTTGTTCTACAGTCACAAAGACAAGCCCGTCTTTCTCCATCTTTCTCGTGTATGGAGACTCAAGGGTCTCAGGCATCCAGAGAGACGGACAGCTGTGTGGCCTCAGAACGGCTTGAGAGGCTGGAGATGCTTCACCAGCGTCTGTAAATTCATTGGCACATGCTCCTAAAATGGGCATCCTGGCAGTACCTGGAGGGAACCGTGTTTCACAGCTACAAAAGCCTACTGGGGGCGGGGGGGGGGGGGGCGGCGGCGGCCTGGGAGTCCCAGGGGATTGGACCAGCTTTGTGCCTGAGTGTGTTCTTACGCACTCCGCACTCCGTCCAGACTGTAAGAATTCGAGTTCCTTCCAGCCCATTTGTTGAGTGTTTTATGTCATCCTCGGGGTTTTCCACTGAGAGCATTCGTTACATGAAAGGTTTAAAATGGCATCTCAGTTTGGGCTGTAGTCCTGTGGTAAAGTCCTTGACTAATGCGTCCAATCTCCAATGTCACGAAAAGAAAGAGGAAATAATAAAAACGAAAAATGATATCTCGGACACAGTTGAGCACAATTAATTATCAATGCACTGTTTTGTGTGCACATGTGTGTGGAGCGGCGATGTGTGTATGAGTGTACGTGTGCTCACTTGTGAGTGTGTGGTGTGTGGGGAGGGCGGAGGACCATAGCTTCCTTTTCCACCCCCCTCCCACCTACCCGCCCACCCCCACCCCCACCCCCCCTTTTTTTTTTTTTGGAGGCAGGAGCTCTTTCATCATTTCAGCTAGAATCTCTGCCTTTACCTCATGATATGTCTCAAATGCCGTAAGAACACCTTGCTTTAATTCTATGTTTTACTTGAAGATTTCCCAAGAAAGCATGCTGCTTTGAAGGACAAAAAAAAAATAAATAAATAAAATAAAATAAAAAAAAATAAATAAATAAAATAAAATAAAATAATAGGAAAGGGCAAGAAGAGTGGTGAGCAGTGCGGACAGTAGAAAACAATACTGTAATCGTGATGGACATTTGTAGGTCAGTGGGACACGAGCCCTGAGGGGGAGAACAGAAAGCAGGCTGTGTGAGCAGGGGTAAGACAGGAAGGCGGGAAGGTGAGGAGGTGGGGGTGGGGCAGGAGGCAGAGGGTAGGTAGGAAGGGGAGAGGGAGAGGGACAGGGAGGAAGGTGGACAAGAGGGTAAGGCAGGCAGGAGGTAAGGAGTAGGGAGAAGGGAACGGGGGCTAGGGATGGGGAGAAAGGAACAGGGTGAAGGGGGGCTGGTGGGGGGGTGAGGTGCCAGGTGGGGGGGCAAGGGGGTAGGGGGCAGGGAGGCTGCTTCCTGATGCTTTCAGGAAGCAGGAGGAGCTTTGCACTTTTACTTGTCTGGGATAACAGATGGTGTCTTGGTGACAAGGTTGTACTTTTGCCTCTCACTGAGAAGAAGTCTTAGAATGTCTAGAGGAAGTGCGTCCGCAGGTATTTTCTGCCTACAGTTATTTGCTCTCTTCCTAGGATTGTTCTTCCAGGAACAACAGAAGAACCATTCTGCAAATGAAGACGATAACAGTGTGTGTTTGTGTGCGCCTGAGTGGGTGTATGTGTTTGTGTGCATGTGCGTGCACATGTGTAACTGTGTGTGTAGCTATGTGTGTGCATGCGTGTGTGTACCTATATGTTTGTACACACACACATGAGCATGTGATTATGAGAGAATGAAAGAGAGACAAAGTGTGGAAAGTATGTGCGTGTGTACATGTGTGTGTGTGTGTGTGTGTACTTGTGTGACTGCGTGTGTAGCTGTGTGTGTGCATGCATGTGTGTACCTATATGTTTGTACACACACACACACACACAGGAGTGTATGATTATGAGAGAGAGAGAGACAAAGTGTGGAAAGTATGTGCATGTGTGTGTGTGTGTGTGTGTGTACCTCTGTGTGTGTCTGTGTATCTGTGTCCCTCTCTGTATATTTGTGTACATGTGTGTCTGGAGGCATGGATATCCCACACTGGCAGCCACCCAAAACCCACAGCCACCTGCACAGCACAGAGTTATTCATGTTCAGAAACTCAGTCTCAAAGGAGCCCCTAAAATAGCGATTAAATCCAATTACTGCCGTACCTACAAAGTACCATTTTACATTTTTGATTGTTCTCTGTCACCACTGCTCAGTCTCCGACCCCTTGAGAAAAGGAAAGGGGTCTTGTTTTGAAATATTCTTGTTAAGTAGACCGAGGTTCATCAGAAGACATAGATCCTCCATTTGTGGAAGCAAAATGAACAGGTCCTGCAATTAATTGTGGGACTAGAACTTTCCTGTGCTAAGGTATTTGAAACGCAGTTTTCAAAGACCATTCCTTCCTCTGAGATAATGAGCCATCTTGCACGAATCTTCACTCCTTAACAGGCCAGTTGTCCCGGCCCAGCTGGGCTGGCTGCTGACTAAGTCAATGTGATTGAGAACCTAGTCGGGTTCTTTCTCTTAGACATTTGTAACTCCTCCTCGTGAGCGCGAAGGCACGGAGTCTTAAGCTTTTCCCCAATAACTCCAACACCTGGCTATAATGAATGTGAATCTCCGGTTGATTTCTGATTCACAGGAAGATTTTTATAACCTGAACATTATTATCAAGCCAGCACAAACAAATCATAAAGACCAGTTATGTTCATTTGGGGGTTTGGCTGCCATCTGAAGTTTCAACGAAGGAAAAGCATCCTGCGCCGAGGCATTCATTATCTTATCATTTACTCTGACAAAAGTTTCCAGTATTCAATGCTGAGCTCAGGACTCAAGCAGCGGTTCCTAAACCACCCCGTCTCTGAGTCCATCACTTCCCTAGAGCTGTCTCTATCTGCAGGGTTGGCCAGCAAGCCTCAGAATTCCCCTCGGTCTGTCCTCAGGGGCTTCATCGCACACCCCGGCAGCCACCCACCTAGTGAAAGGCTCGTTCGCCGCCCAGTCTGCGGCTCACTGCCAGCGCCACTCTCGCCTGGAAACCAAGCAGCCTCCTATCTTCCACAGCTCTGTAAATGCGATTGCTACTCTTCCTGCGTGGGAGCTTGGATAAAGAAAGCCACCTCCTCCCATTCTAGGCCCAAGTCCAACCTCAGCCAATCAGTGCGCTCGCTCCCCCAGCTCCTTCATACCGGCTCCTTAGGGCTCCACTACCCTCGGCCAGAGCCACATCACTGCATGCTAGTCACCCTTCTGCTCGGTCACCCTTGTCCCATGGTTTAGCACGTTGCCAAAACATCGACCTACAAGTACCTGGATGGAATGCCTCCGGTAGAAACCCCCTGGTGACACTGTTGTATTTTACGGTACAATATATCCGAAGTCCTTCCCGAGCTCGTTCAGCTCTTATCACCTGCCTTTCTCATCCTGCACTTCTGGTTGTCACACACATTGGTTATCTGTTCGTAGCGCATGTCTCCTAATAAGGATCCTACTTTCTTCCTTCACTCTGTGCTATTTCCTCATGATACAGAGAGGCACCCGTGTACTGTGTACATACGCATGGCTTTGGCTTTACTAGTGAATACTAAGTATATATAATGATGGCATTTTAGATATTTATATGATTTATCTCTGTTATATCAGCTCCCTGCTACAATTGCTCACCGACCCCTAACACCCAAGTATCCCTTCCCTCTTCCCAGCTCTTCCCCACAATGCCACGGGGGTGGGGGTGGGGGGGGGGAGGAGGCACTTTGGCCAGTGTTTCAAATACCTGGAGTTATAACTAATAAAAAGAAATGAGCTGATTCCATTTTAATGTGTTTTAGGATTTCCAGGCAGGGTCACAGTGTGCAGCCCAGGCTATCCCAAAACGTGCCGTCCTCCCCATCAGCACTGGGAGACATCTGTCATTTATTAGTGTGGCCCCTGACTTCTCTAGCAGTATACCTGAATCCCACTTGTCGGTTAATTAGAACAATCACCGCCCTAGGGTCCATTCTTTGCCGACCTTAGCAGGATTTTTTGCTGTCCTTTTTTCCCTCACATAATCATCTGTGACCTCACGAATCCATGTGAGGCAGGTGTTATATAGGTAGACATTGTATCTTGAAACAACACCCCATACCTGGTTTACACGACTGTGTGGAAATACTTTGGCTCTGAAGCGTATTTCTCCCAGGGCACTTTCTCAAATACCGGCTCTCCGGTTGATCTGCATACCACATGGGAAGCATATACAAGCCTTTATATTAGCCTATTTTCTGTCGTATGATAATATAGTCCGATCAGCTGAAAAGAAGGAAGGTGTGCCTTGGCTTGAGTTTTGGTTCCAGATCAAGGAGCACTGTTCATCGATGGCCGACTTGTAGACCCAGCCCCAAGGTGTCCTGAGACAAGAGTGAGCATCTTCATGAATGCCAGTAGACTCCCATTGCACTGGAAACCCACCAGCCATGGACGCTCCGCCCGAATGACCTTCTCTGCTCCTAATCATGTCTACACTGCACCTTGGCAGCATGGTCAAACCATCTCTAAAACAGGACCGTTCCTGCTGTGTGGAAAGGAATATGAGCGTCAAGGCTTGGGGCTTAAGTGGGTTGCCTGGGGCCCTCTAAGGAACAAGTGGTAGAGAAAGGGATTGTATTCAAGTTGTAGGATTCTTGGTCCAGGCCTGGCTCCTCCTTCCTGAAGCTTTTAACTCGGAGGCAGATTTATTTATTTTTTTTTTCTGATTACATTTGAACATTTAATTTTATAATTTGTTGGGATCAACCGATGACTGACTGTAATTGAGAAGAAACTCTAAAAAAATAGTATTGAAATAAATAAAGTGAGTACTGCAGATAATGTTCATGACATAAAAGACTATTTTGAGGCATATGCAGGGGGGAGGGGCCCTGCGTTTGGCCTTGGCACCAGTTATTCTGTTTCTAAGAAGCTAAACAACACAGAGTCTGCATTCTGCTACTCAGTATCCTGAGGTTAAAGGAAGCATACAATGCCATCTGCTGAGAGGAGCCCGAATTCCCCCTACAGGTTCTCTAAGGTGGCTTTGTGCTGCTCTGAACCCTGGGAGCCTCCTCCCGCTATCATGGTAACTGCTTTTTAGCCTTTGGCTAAGATCAAGTAGAATGTTTCTTCTTGTGGCTTTTAATAATTGATGTGTTCTCCATCCAAGGACAACGTATTTAGACTGTGTGTGCATTACAAAGAACTGAGCTCCATTTGATGGAGACTTTTAAAATATGAGGTGTGCTTGAATTCTCTTGGATCCTGTTCCCCTTCTGACATTGTTTCCTCCAAAATGCCACAGTGGATCGTCCTCTGGTAAACAGGATGAAGGGCCCCTGAGTCTGAGGCTGCATTCCAGAAGTATTGCCTCCCCAGAGCTGGGGGACATTTTCCTTTGCCCAGAGAACTGGTTATACATATATGTTTCCCCCCCCCAACCCCACCCCATTCTCATTCTAATTTAGCTTCAAAGAATGGCCATAGCATCCAGTAGAAATTTGCCCAGGGTGGACATGAAGTATGATCTTTCACGATATAGGATGGATTTCTTCATCAGCTTCATTAGCTTCTCCCTGTGGATTTCATATTAGGCTCAGTTAGAAGACGGAACAGAAAGACAGAGGACAGGGGAAGGCAGAGGGTGAAAGGTTTTAAAAGAAGAGAAGGACAAAGGGAGGAAGAGGAAAGAGAAAAGGGAGCGTCAGTGGGTCAGTGGCTCGGCGGGTCCTGAGGTGAGTGAGCCGCTCGCAGCCCGGCCGGCTTTAGTCAGCATCCTGTTATTGTCTTTGAGCATCAGAACACATTTCACCGCCCTTTGAAATTTCCATATACACTACAATGATTTCGCTGTAATCTTTCTTCCCCCGGGGAAACAGCTTATCCGTTTTTTCTTTTCAATCCTTGAGATCATTTTCTTGTTTAAGGTTTTATTTTTTACACAGTCCTGAAGACTTTGAAATGGGTAAATTCTTGAATTTAGTCTTCATCATTTCCACGGCAAATTTAACTCTGGGCCAATCACTAAGAGTGTGTGTATGTGTGTGTGTGTGGAGGGGGGGCGGGGAGTGGCTTCTTCCTCCCCAGACGAAAATGTGGCGGTTTCTAAATGGGCCCATCATGACTTCGTGTTGAGTATTTGAAAATGCATGATTATAAAGCTTTAGTTCTCAGGGCTCTATGTCAAACCTACTTACTGTCCCTCGTAAGTTGTCTTTGTCTTTGAAGAGCCCTGAGATACACTGTGCTCTTCAGTTCCTTTTGAACTGCTTGGGGCTTCATGCACCTCTGCCACTGGTCTGGAGTGGAGCCTACAGGAATGAAGTCACTTCCTCTCCCTTCCCCCCTCCCTCCTCCCACCAAAGAGCACTTCCTGCCTTTCCTTTCCACTGGCTCTACTGCTGGATGTTGTGTTAGCTCAGGGCACACATTTTTTGTTTTCTTTTCTTTTTCTTTTTCTTTTTCTTTTCTTTTCTTTTCTTTTCTTTTTTTTTTTTTAACGAGAGCTGCAGCTCAGGGTACACAGAGCCCAGAGCACCGGAACCAATTCTTTGTGAAGCAGAGCCTGGATCTAACACTATTCCTAGAAGAAAACCAATTCCAAATTCCCTCCTTACAGGGGTGGTCACTAAATAGAAAACTTCCAGAGACACAAGGCTAATGGAATTAAATTAAGGATTCATTTTCATCTTAGGAGAGAAATATATATATATATGTGTGTGTGTGTGTGTGTGTGTGTGTGTGTGTGTATGTGTGTGTGTGTATACATATATATGTGTGTGTGTGTGTGTATATATATGTATATATATGTATGATTTTTACTCACATTGAAAATGAGTTTTCACCTTATAAAAGCTAAAATATAATGACTCATTAAGTATACTATATGGCTTTAGGGAAACCAATAAATCTGCAATAATTCCAAGTAATATTAATTATCCTCCAGAAGAAGCCAGAGTCTTAACACAACAAGAAATACAGACTACACACAGCATATCACTCACACGGAAGAGTGCAGAGTTCAGGCTGACTCAGTGATTCAACAGCTTGAATCTGCCTGGGAACCCAGAATGCCCCGACACGCCCACCCGCCCAGGCTGCTTGATCTCCCAGGCTGTGGCTCAGGCGGGCGGGCAGACAGCAGGCTTCACAGATGAGGAGCTCCCTAGCTTCCCAGTGCTGACCACCACTGGTTCTTCTTTCTGAGCACACGATCTCTGCTCATTTCCATCCTGGACATGATTGGCCACTGCATGAAACAATCGTAGTCCCCATCCCTGGACAGTCTTCTCTGAGTGAGGATTCCCAGTTTGATATCCTTTCTCCCATCAATACTCCTCTCTCTCTCCCCATCAAGAAAACTGTTATTTGTATCAGGCAAATCCTGATTTCAGAACACATTGATTCTCTTCCATGAAATAGGAGTTTTGCTTAGAAGTAATATATACACATATGTATGTATATGTGAATGTGTGTATGTGTGTATGTATATGTATATGTGTATTGTATGAATGTGTGTATGTATATGTATATGTGTATTGTATGAATGTGTGTATGTATATGTATGTGTATGTGTACATGTATATGTAATACACATACAATAATATATGTAAATTGCATATATACACATTTATGTTGTATTTTAGATTTCATCTTTTTATTTTCTCTTTATAAAACTCGTGTTATTAAAAAAAACTCATGTTATTACCTGTAATAAGTTTCTAATAAATGAACTTTCTAACCCTTCCTTTCCTTTACCTTTATAATAAGTTACTAAAAGTGAACATTTGCGTTACTTCTCTAGCCCTCAGCACCAAAGGACACCCTCTACCGTGATAGTTTAAACCTCCTCGTTAGCTTTCCCCCCACACTGCTGAAGAGATTCCTATCAATGTCTGTCTAACTTTTTCTGGGACCTCCCAAAGACAGCTCAAAGTGCCAAGTTCAGGTTTGGCGGTCTTATGCTCTCCCACCAGACCCCATCCGGATTCCCCGAGGCTTAGGAGGTCATGGTGCTACTGAGACGCGACCATCCCCTACCCCTCCCCAGCACAGTGGGCTTCCATTCTGTGTCTGCTCCAGGAAGCACGGGCCTTTCTCTGTCTCTCCCCGCGTCTGTGCCAGATTCTATTCAGTGTCACTACATTTTGTGCTCTGTGCTCTCCCCATGTCCTCCTGTACACTCATCCCCGGGCATGTGTTCCGCTCTCAGCTGCTACTGTGTCCTGTGTAGGATGGTCTTTTCCTTCAGACAGCTAAGACTTGACTACTGGGCTGAGCACCATTTGCCTGACTCACTCCTCCACACAGCGAGTGTTTTCCAGAACAAAACACTAAACCTGAGAATGGCCAGTCACCAGACCTTTCCAAAGCCTGTCTCTTAAATATTCTTTTTTTTTTTTTTTTTACATTAAAGCACGAAGCATTCTTAAGGAATTATTTTAAAACCCTCAAATTCTTCTTAAATTTCTTCCATTTTCTCTTTTCTCTATTGCTGTACATGTTGATATTTTCTATGTAGGTAGTTGTTATAGGTGTTAGACTGTGCGTACTAGTGTTACCCATTTAACTCAGCCTATATTTCCTCCAGCGGCTATGATTCCTGTCATATCCTAATTCAGTCTATTAGTATCATTCCAACCTTGACATGATGCATTTGGAAGACCAAATGTTCTTAGCCATTACATGGAAGTTACCTGCCTATACACACAGCTTTTATATACCCATTAGTGTACCTTCTCTAGTCCTTTAATGACAAGTCTGCATGAAGAAAGGGCGTGCACATACGGCACAAGGTAAAATTGGACTTGTAATTCTTATGTCGCCAAATATGAATTTTAATTGTTAACTGGCATATTTCTTTCCTAATATTTCAAACTTATCATTAAAAAATAGACCACATAAAATTAATTGTAGACTTTAAGAACCGTGGCTCAGTGACCTGGTTATACCCATTGATCCAGCCACTTGTCCATTTCCATAGAAGCCCTTTATAATTTTCTTCTGTATATTATAAAGATAATATAAGTATTAAGCTCAGAAAGGTAACTCTCAAACTTCTCCTCGTGATACGAATGGCAAGAGAATTAGCCAAAGGGATAGAGACTGTAGTCCTAAGTATAAAAGGTGAATAATTTCCAGGGCAAGTAACATTAAATCATTATCTTAAGAATGAACAAAGGCCGGACATGGTGGCTCACACCTGTAATCCCGGCACTTGGGAGGCAGAGGCAGGCGGATTTCTGAGTTTGAGGCCAGCCTGCTCTACAGAGTGAGTTCCAGGACAGCCAGGACTACACAGGGAAACCCTGTCTCAGAAGAAGAAAAAAAAAAAAAAGAATGAACAAAAAATTCAACAGAGAAAGAGATGAGTGATTTGGTAGAATTAGTGACAGCCTTCAAGGTACGGGGCTTGTTGGGAATGGCTGTAGAACTCAAGTGCACACTATTTGATCTGTGAGCCTACAGTGAAATTCTGCAGATGTAGGTCTAGTAATGATAGGTGTAGGAGCATAAGAAAATACATGTATATTATTTACCATGAAAAAAAAATCAAGTCTGTACAAGTAGAGGAGGGTATGTTTTAGAAAGACAGCTTTGTTAAGTAAGATCATGGAAGACAGATGTCTGAGCTAGAGGCACAAGAGAACACCTTTCTATGTATGATTAATGATTGTATTATCAACGTACATTACTTGTGTAAATCTTTGTACGACCAGGGCAGTTCATCACAACTTGTCCATTTTTTTTTTTTAAATAAGTAAGTTTGATTATACCTTTTGCTTCTACAGATAAGTAGGAAAAAATATTGAACAAGGTCAGTACCTCTTTACTTGGGTTTTGTTTGCCGGTTGGAAGGCTATGGTCCAAAGCTCTCTCACCAAGCCTGTGTTTCTCTGGACTATGTGTCAAGGGAATACCTCGGGCTTTGGTCCACTCACAGGCCACTTGTGACTCACAGTCTGAACATGAGGAAATGTTCACTTACCTTTCCCTAGTCATGGCAATGAGACCTTTTTTTTTTTTTTTTTTTTTTTTTGTTATTGTTGAAAGGACTGTTCTCACCTAAAGTGCCTGTCGAGAAGGTTATTTTCTGCCACAGGCAGGGAGCTGAATGTCACAACCCAATTCCGAGTGCTCCCTCGCCCGTCCTGATAGCCTGGGGAGGCTGAGGTTTCACAGCGGCCTGGAACACACAGGCTTCATGTGACGGAGATCGACTCTGTTAATTAGCTGTTTCAGGATTCTTAATGCCCGTGGCTTTGGAAACACTTGTTAACCCACAGAGGGTGGAGACAGGCAGGAAGCGGGTGGGCTGGATTCCAGCCTGAATGTATTATAACTCATTTCAATAACACCTGATCTTTCCAAATCCGTGTTCAGGATCTGTTGAAAATTATAGTTGACTTAAGTTGTTCTCAGTGACGCATCCAGGAGATTGCAATTCAAGGCTTCGTGAAGCCACAGAAACAGGAGAGCAACAGAAAAGAACTGATTAGTGGGACTTTCTGAACACACTTGTGCCATTTTCCCCGGAGGCTGGAAAACAGATATTAAGGTAGAGGGAGAGAGAAGCCGAAGGTAACGCAGGGGACCCAGGAGTCTGCACTTCTGTCTTAACCAAACCGAGAGCCACCCCCCCTTCCACCACACACTGCAATCACTGCTCAAAGCAGGCATTCAACACACTCATAATTCCTCTGAGTACAATTCTCATGGCATAACCTGACCAACCACATAAAACCTAATGAAGAAAACAACCGTTGCCATGGGCAACCAATGCAGGAATTGCATCACAAGTAAACCACATACTTTCTGTCACAGAGAAGGCTGGAGTCCTGCAAAGGCAAGGCAGTGTCCTTTGTCTGTGACTAGGACTAAACCATTTTAAATGGATGTGACGCTCATGATTTTTGTATCTGGGATCGAAATATATATTACTAGATCCCCAAACCCCAACACCTAAAAGAGCTATATAAAAATACCTACATCAAATTTAAGAAAAGAAGCAAAATCTAATTATTCTTCCATTTTTCTCATAGAACCCACTGCAAACTAATCTGTTTCAAGGTAATGCTTAAAACAGCCACATGTCTGCCAACTGGATCTATCAATGATTCTACTCTCTCACATTCATCTTCTGAACTAACACCAGGAAATCAGGGTGGGTCTCAGTGGCTCACCACCCTTGGCTGCTGTGTGGGAGGTCACTTTCTGAGATGCCAGTGGCCCTGTGTCGTTTTGACGTTTGCATGCAGTGTATTCCTGGAAGCCACTCAGTGTTCAGTGAATGTCTGTTGGCCGAATGATCTAATGGGTGAGGGAAGGGCTCAGCTTTAGGAGTTGTCTAGTAAGAATTTCACCATAAGGAATTATCTGGTAGTCACAAGCAAAAGCTAAATTTACTTGAACATGAGGATGACAGCCATTCCCTGCCACATTTTGATTCATTTCCTTTTATGCTTACTAAATAAGAAAATATGACTGTAGGAAATGAATAATTTGTAGCCCACTCAGAGACCAGAATGCTTTTTGTGGTAAATAAAAGAAATTCAAAATAGTGTTTCCTTTTGAATGCAACCCTCTAAAGACTTGAATTGAGTGCCATAAAAATTAACTTGAGTATTTTAAAACTTCTTCTCTTTCTCTTCACATTTTGTAATTCTACATACATACATATATATATATACATATATATATATATAATTTTACTATATGGTGTATATATACACATATATGTAAATATACTATCACACATATGTATTTACATATGTATGTACGCATACACATATAGTATATTACGGTAACATCCTCCCCACTAACCTGTCCCTACTCCCTGAATCTTTCATAGCCCCAATTACTCTCTTATTTTCATTCTTTTTTTAGATTTAATTCTATTTTTTTACTTATTCACTTTACATCCCACCCGCAATGACCCCCTCCTCCAGCCCTTCCCCCAACTTTATCTCCCCTTCTCCTTTGAGCAGGTGGGGCTCCCCTGGGTGTCCCCCCACCCCCACCCTGGCACTTCAAGGCTCTGCTAGGCCGGGCACTTCCTCTCCCACTGAGGCCAGGCAAGGCGGCCCAGCTAGAAGAACACATCCCACTCGCACATGTGTTCAGCGCCTTCCTCCTTGATGCACTGAGTTCACTAGTGGGGATGGCGGGTATGAGCAAGGGTGGGGTCATTTGCTGGATCATTGCCAACCTGCCAGAGTTTAAAAAGAGGAAAACAGTCCCCTTCCCCCCTCCCTCCCCATGACTGGCTTAAAACATTTTTTTTTTTTTTGCAAGTTTCACTCCTTTAAAATAGGATTCTCCGAACACTGCCTCCCTCTTACCTTAGTGAAACCAAAGATTTTTTTTTTTTAAGGTACTAACGTTAAGTTAAACTGATTAAAAGAGCCCTCCAGTCCCTTGCACACTGATCGTTCGGTGCATGCTCCAGCCTGCTCTCTTTGCTGTTCCGTTCCTCACAGCCTACTGTTGGGACGTGCACAATTCACCCTTTCTCTCTTTTGCGTCAACCTGAAAGAACTGAGCGGAAGTTCACCCCTTGCACACTTAGAACACCATTCCTGGGATTATCCTTCCTCTCATGTTCCAACTAGAAGGGCCTAAAAATGTTTACAAGTGCAGACGCAAAGTATCCCACAAGCTTTGTGTGACTGATTTTTCTTTTTTTAATTTGAAAGTTTTTTTTTTTGTGTGTGTGTGTGGGGGGGACTCTCAGACATGTGCTTCATCTCTGTCTGGAATGATGAACATTTCACAATTTCAAGATGGCGTAAGCCGGGCGGTGGTGGCACTCGCCTGTAATCCCAGCACTTTGGGAGGCAGAGGCAGGCAGATTTCTGAGTTCGAGGCCAGCCTGGTCTACAGAGCGAGTTCCAGGACAGCCAGGGCTACACAGAGAAACCCTGTCTTGAAAAAAAAAATCCCCCCCCCAAAAAAAGACGGTGTAATTCCTTATTTTCAAGTCCTAACACTAGGAAAATACCCCTTCTCTGTAGGGTTTTCATATGAAAACAGTCCATGGCTCCAGACTCTCAAAACTTACTATCATCTGCATATGCCATGTCTCTCCAAAGGATTTCGTAGTTAAACATGTTTGTATTGAATACTCAGTAAGCCCTACAGTGTGATCCTAGACCTGCCTACTCCCTCTTCAAAGGTGGAACAGAACTCTTAGAAATAAATCAGCAATGCATAAATGATGAATATATATATATATATATATATATATATATATATATATATATATAGAGAGAGAGAGAGAGAGAAACTATAAAGCAAGATCTAAAAATCAATCAGACCAACAGAAGAGCCTTCAGGTTCTTCCAATGCACGATAAGCAGTGGTGCTTTAGAACTGACCACTACCAACCTAACAAGCACCTATTTTCAACTGTTTTGGAATTGAGTAAGCTGGTACAATAACCAATTATTTTTAAATTAAATTATATGCACATTCAGTATAGTAAACTTTCAACAGAGATCACACAAAATAACTTTGACTGTGTCACTTCTTATTATTTGTCGACACTGTACTATTCTGTCCTGAGGCCGATTGCCCGTTGTAACCGCTCCTGGAACGAGGTATAGAGATGCCACTATCAGGTATCAGAATATCGTGTCGCCATCTTTAAATTCTGCAGGTAGTCTTTGTACCAAAGATACCAACACATACAGTAGGTCAGGGACTGCACTTGGTTTTGTTGATTGTATAATCTTAGAAAAGTGACAGAAACGTGTTCATTAGGCAAATTGCTGTCTATTTGATCTCAGTAGCTACTAAACTGTGAAGAGTATAAAAACAGAGGACATGATTTTCTAGAGTTTTAAAGCGAGCCACAAAGGATTTCCTTGGCCAAGGAGGAAAGAGTGGAGTAGCAACCTATTTGCTCTGTCATCTCAGTTTTCTCTTATGAACACAAGCCCATGTAACAAGCAGCAGTCACGAAGAACCTCCTTCTCTTCAATGATGACTTTGGCTCAAGTCCCCTGCGGCCACCTTCCTGCCCTGCCATTTCAGAGAGCAAAGCTGACTCCTAGAGACATTTTGGTTCATCTCAGGCTCAAGGGCAAGCTATGCAGTCAGGACTTGATTCCTGGTCAGATGTTCTTGTTTTGAGCAAGAAGGTAGATACACTCGTAGTTGGTATAACACTCCTGATCCTATCTCCCCAAGGCTGCTCTACTGTGTGACCTATCTTAGCTGAAAGTCAGGCCCAGCCTCCGACAGAAGTCTATGGTTTGAGGGTCAGAGTCCTGGGGGGAGACTCTCCAGCCCCAGGACAGATCAAGGTGGCATCTCTCCAGACATGCAGAGCAGAGCATAGCTCTTGGTCTTTGCTTATATATGGTCCATTGGGCATAATGGGGTTCTAGGACCATGTCCCATTATCTTAATGACTGATGTCACTGGGTTCTGGTTATCTGTGCAGCCTTAGATGTAATGGGGGTCCTGCATATGCTATTTTTACATGTCTGTAAGGCATTTTTTTATTATGCTCATTACGGTTCTTTAATCATGTAAAACAATTACTGAGGATAAATGAGAAGTATACCTTTCATCAGGCCAATACAGTGAGCCTCTGATTTCAGTTTCACCTAGAAACTATTAATTATTCTCAAGGAGAGCATTTTACATACATACACACATACACACACACACACACACACACACACACACACACAGTGATAGAGTTCTGGTCAGGCACAATGACTTGTGTGCTTCTGTGTGTAGGCCAGCGCTTCTGTGTGTAGGCCAGGATAAATGCTCACAGCACAATCTATCTTTATTACAGCAAGAGTAATTTAAAGCATGGTTTACTGAATAGTGCCTGAACATTACAGAAAAAAGAAAGTTAATGCTCTTCCCTTTCCCAAGTGCCTTCTGTAATGTAAAGATACTGTCACACTAGAGACACCACAGGGAAATGCTTGGTCAAGTGAAATTGCTAAAAAGCTAAAAAAAAATGAACACAGCCTTGGAAGTGCAGGGAAATGGAGCCCAAGTTTTAATGGTGACCACTGCTGCTTTCCTTAGTTCCTGTACTAAGAAAAATAGAGGCTCTTCTTGAAGGACAAAGGGGTTTTGCCCGTGAGCACAGGAAAATGGATGAGGCTGAGGAGAAGAAAAAAAAAATGTGGGGACTTAAGCACTGTTATTGGCAGAATCATTAAAAATTTGGCAACTTTTATGAAACTTTTAAGAATGCAGATATCCGGGCACTTAACAGCCTGACTTCCACCTGTCTGTTTAAGTAATAATAGCTACAATTTATGACCAATGATTTGCAAGGCTGTTGTTTTAAAGTGAAAATTGGGAGACCAGACTGTCCTTCCAGTGGCTGGTGGTGACAGTCTGGACTAGCACGCATCTGCTAAAAATAGCGAAGATCTTTGCTGCCGAACAAAATGGAGTTGCCAAAGGATCATGACACAGATAGCCAGGCTTTTAGGGAAGACTCCGAAAACATTCCTTTATAAGCACATAATTATTCATGACAGCACAGGGCCTGTTACTCACCGTTTCATAATGTAGCCACTAGCCACATAAGCCCATTTAAATGTAAAGAAATACAATCAGATAAAATGTAAAATCGAGTTCCTTGCTATCCTGGTTCCATTTTTATGCTAATTTGAGTTTTACTTTGGCTGGGGACCCTATGATTGAGATGGAAATAAATTCTGAAAGATAATAATAGTCAGGCTACCTATGCGGAGGTCCACATTGGGTAATAGTGTGCCATAGGAACTGTAGATTTTTTCTGGAAATTTTAAATTTCTTCATGGCCAAGATAAAGTATATGTTATGTAGATCATTTGAAAATGAATCCATTTGGAAAATATTGTCCATTTTCAGTTGATAGACTAGTGATAGTTGATTGGGGCACACTGTCTTCATGTTGCTAGCTGAAAGTAAACACAGATAATACAAAATTAAATTTGTACCCAGACATTTCCTCAGGACCTCCATACTGAGCAGTTTACTGTCTTCCAGGCACTTAATGTCAAGGATCCTGGTCAACGGCTACGGATCCAGAGCTGCTCTTCTCCGGGGGTAGCAAGAACGGTTTTTTGCTACACATGGCTTTTTCCAGTAAATAATTACTGGTTGGCTATATATACTTAAAGATTTTAAATCATAGTTGTGAGGCTTACTGAAATATGTAGTGTGTGTGTGTGTGTGTGTGTGTGTGTGTGTGTGTGTATCTCCTTGTAGAATTAGTATAAAGTGATTTATATTTATTTTATTAGGACTTACAATATTAATTTCAGAAAGGCACTGGTATCTACAGCTCTGTGGCACAGTATTTCCTGGTATATGTAGCACCTCACTTCAGTCTCCAATGCTACAAAAACATAACAATAATCTCAGAAGAAGGTCAGATTGCGACACATAATTTAGCAATCGTTTGAGCACTCTCAGGTCAGAATAACTTCTTATAAATCACTAGAAAGAAAAAAACATATGCCCATCTTTTGCAGCTGTTCGGAAACTGACTATTAAGAAACTATTAGAAACCTAATGGGAGCATCTGTTGTGATTATTTAGTATTAATTGGGGGCTTCCTACCCCACCTTTGATTATTCAGTTACCAGATAAAAGACACAAAACCTTGATATTTATGATAAGCCTTTAGAGCACTAGAGTTGGGCAGATATCTACCTTCTATGCTATTAGTATCTACTTCCCTATCAACAACCCCAAGTTATAATTTGCCATGTTTTGCCTGGGCTGCCCTTAATGTCAGTTGCCCAGCCTTCATGGCCATATGTTTTCTCCTCTCTCCACCTTCTCTCTCTTCCCTCTTGTGGTCCTACCTCTGACTCCAAGCCCAGGAACCAAAACTTTGCCTACATTTCTTCTGCCCAGATATAGTCTATAGGAAACTTTAATCAACCAGTAGTTTTAAATTAAGGTGCAAGGTCACACAGTGCCACTTGGTGTATGTAAGGATTTTCTCCCCCTTTAGCCCCTTCAGGGCAACCAGACTTGGGGGCCCGTATTTAGCACTACAAATACACAGCAACAGACCAAACCTCAGCAGCGTCCTTTCTTGATTTAATGATAGAGATTTAATGACTGGTGAACTTTATTGATAACTGTCTTCGGCAGTGGCTGATACTGCAAAGGAAAAGCATACACCCCAGCTGACAATGAGACAAAATGCTGCCTCTTGTGAACGAATTATTTTTTAGGATACTTGTGCTTTCTAAAACAAAGGGTTTGTGGGAGTTTTTTTTATTATTATATAGTTATATTGTCTTCGGCAGTGGCTGATACTGCAAAGGAAAAGCATACACCCCAGCTGACAATGAGACAAAATGCTGCCTCTTGTGAACGAATTATTTTTTAGGATACTTGTGCTTTCTAAAACAAAGGGTTTGTGGGAGTTTTTTTTATTATTATATAGTTATATTGTCTTCATAATTATTCCTGCCTCTGGGATGAAATTCTCTGACCAGTGCAAAGGGCTTTATTTTGGCTCACAAGTCTATGTTATAGTCTGTTGTTGCAAAGGGGTCACAGCAACAAGAGTCTGCGACGGCTGGTCATTGGCCTCTTTGTCTCCACCGTGAAGAAGCTGAGAGGGAGCAGTCAGTGTCAATGCTCAGCTCAGCTCCCTGTTTCTACGGTCCGTGACGCCGGTGCCAGCAAAGGAGCTACATAAAAGGAGTCTTTACACCTCAAATTAACCTAATCCAGAAAACTCCTCACAGGCATGCCCTCATCTAAATAAACACACCCTCCACCCACCCACCCCACCCCTCTGCGCACACAAGCAGGCCCGGAGACTTGTTTAGATCCTGTCAAGTTGACAATCAATATTAATATCACAGCTAAATAAAAATGTGTTTAGTGATTAGAAAATTAGGAGATGATCAAACACTAGAGCAATAGCCGAATGCAAAGAAATAGCATCACTTAGCTCCATGTTATTACTCTCATTGTATAGACTTCACTGTCTATTTATCACGACTTACTCTCCTGTGTGTAGATACAGGGTAATGTTTCTGTCCATGGGTAGTCTATGAACCACTTGAGGAATTTGGAAGTGCACAATCTTATCTACCTTGCCTGCCACACTAAAGCCGACTCTGCATAATGGTCTCCACATGATTCTTTGCTCCACTGAAGTAGGAAGAGGTAATTATTACGGCCTTAAGTTGTCTTTACATGCCTTCTATCCAGCAGCATCTTCTCTTGCGATGTATCTGGAGTCTATCATTGGCTTAATATATGGGCTAGAAGTCTATCCACCTTGTTGTCCTCTGGATCTCGGGCCCCCTCTCACAACCTCTAAGAAGGTTATAGTTTTTAACCTATAGATATTAACCAAAGATGTAACTTGGAGAGTGAGTTTAGTAATAATCAAATCCAAAGGAAGCTAGAACAAAGGAAGTACCTGGACCACCGTTCAACATAGTTCAGTCTTTGTAATCCCAAGAAGCTTTTTGTGTTTGTCCAATGTAAGTTGGAAACAGCTAGCTTACTGTGGGGCACACTTTGGGAAATGCAAGTTTAGAATCTCTTAGAGCCTAAAAGGCCAATTAAACTCCTGATGTTCTGAAAATCTGTTATTATGTAACAGTGAATATACCTCTCTCTCTCTCCCTCTCTGCCGCTTTACTATTTTAGAAGTAAAACAATACTTTGATTCCAAATATTAAATTAACTCAGGCATTGCTCTCCCACTCTGTCTCCTAAGCTGTGACTCAGATGTCAGAACAATTTTTTTTTATCTAGTTAGGGAAGAAATTTTCACAGGTTTCAGGGCCATGATAACATTGGTAAGCCACCTGCATAGTGTGTGCTACTGTCTTCCTGTCCATCTTGTGTTTCCTAAACACAGAATATAGCTCTTAAAGCAGCCTCTATAGTGTGCAGTCACCCCAGTTCCTAGTGCCATATTGCTACTTGATAATGTGGTTTGAATCTCACATTCTAGAAACTTAGAACCAAACACAAGGACCTAATATTTAAGGTCTTTGTTCTTGTATATCAAAGCATTTTTTTGGGGGGGGTAAATATGTTTAAAGACAGCTCTATTGAGATGTAATCTACATGTCATACAGTTTGCTCATTGAGTACATACAATGAACACGTTAGTGTATTTTGTTTGTTTTTGCTTTTTTTTTTTTTTTTTTTTTTTTTTTTTTTTTTTTTTTTTTGCTTTTGTGAGACAGGCTTTCTCTATGTTTCCCTGTCCTGGAACTTACCTTATAGACTAGACTGGCCTCGAACTCAGAGATCTGCTTGCCTCTGCCTCCTGAATGCTAGGACTAAAGGTGTGTACCACCACACTGGGCTAAACTGTCTATTTTGGAGGTTTTAAAATCTAAGTAAAATAATAGGACCTTAGACTGGCAAATGTAGACTGAGAGACATTAAATGAGCGAGTAGTATTCATAGTGAATTAGCTTGTAGGATTGGGAATGATTCCCTGCTTTTACAACGCCTATGTCAGCATCCCCTCTAAACAATAGATTCCAGAGGGCTCCCTGTAGTTACATATGAAATTGCTATCCTTTAAATGGGCCTTCTTTCAAAGATTATTATGTACATATGTTGAATAATTCCAACTGCAATTATATGTCACTAAACATAAATACTTGTATCGGACTATTTTATTTCTTAAGAACCAGACCCAAAAAAGTAGAATGACTGTGGTAAATGTTATTTATGCATCATGAGAAGTTTACAAATTACATTACACTAATTTTTCAAAGGATCCTAAAAACTGTTGCCTTGGTAGGTGTATGTGTGATAGGCCAACAGAGATGGAGAGATGGAGAGATGAGAAAATGGGCTTATTGGTGTTGGGATTTTTAATGGATTTCAATGTGATTGTATTCTATTACCCTAAGGATACACAACAGATTATGGTCATTTTCATAATGAACTGTAATATGAGGATATAAGGAAAGATAATAGATACTTCCTTATTCTTATGCACTGTCGTTAAGAACAAAGATTCTAAAGGTGGACCCAAGAGTTTCTGTGTTGTGATCCAAGGAACCATTAGGGGGAGTTTGTAGAACTCTTAGGTTTGACACTAAGGTACTTTGTGGGGTTTGCTGTGCATGACCTTGAGGAAGAGATGTAACTTTTCTTTTATAGCTAGCTTTGTCAACTTCAGAGCGTAAGCCACAGTGTCTACTTCCTTGGGGTGCTGGTGGTGGCCGAACTGAGTGATGAAAGGGTGGCTCTGATGAGCACTCATGCCTCTTGCACGTCTGCCTAGTGGCCTCTTCCGTGACTCCGCGGGCTTGGGTGGATGCTCTTCACATAGTGAAGGTTGGATATGGGATATTAGATCATTGGCATCTGCCAGTTGAAGATCAAATGCTTGATTGGTCCTTCTTCCACTGGAGGGGGGGAATCTCAAATATAATAAAATGTGATAATGTTAGAGTTTTCAGGGCCATCAAACTCCACAATCACTTTTGATGTCTGAGTAGTATGCAGAAAGGACATTCTGGAGTTTGTTTTAGCAACTAGGAATGGTTGTTCCACGAAGTCATGTAAGTGGATGTTTCAGGAGGAAAGGAAGCAGGACTAATTTATGTTCCATCTTGTTTTCCCTCAGAAATGCAGGAATCACACCACCTTAAACTTGATGAGACAGTGTTCTATACAGTGTTAACTTTTAAGCAAGGAAATGAAATACTATCTAATACTTAGATTAATATGGGAATATTCAAAAGGTTTGGTCATTTCGTTAAAAATGCATCAGGACTGCACTGTGTAGCAAAACATGTAACTAACATAAATGAGCACATGCATTCATCTTGCTCAACGACTTCTAAATACCCTGAAAATGGTAGCAGGTCTTTGATGATTAACTAGATGGACCTTAATTAGTGGTGTGTATAATTGCTTATACTAAGAAATATCCAATCAATTTGACTTCATTATTTCATTGTGTGCTTATATAAAACCAATGAGCAAATCTGAACAGTTAGTGTCTCATTAAATGCTTTCTGCCTCACAAATTCACACTGAACAAGAACAGACTTCAAAATCATCATTTTCCAAATTATAAAGTAGGTTACTATCAGATTAGCCACATTTAAACCTCACTATATGTTACCTACCCAACTCCCAAGTTCTGTTCTGTTCTGTGCTTTGCTTTGCTTTTTTCCTTTCCTTTCCTTTCCTTTCCTTTCCTTTCCTTTCCTTTCCTTTCCTTTCCTTTCCTTTCCTTTCCTTTCCTTTCCTTTCCTTCTTTTCCCTTTCCCACCCCTCCCCTGCTTTCCCCTCCCCTCCTCTCCCCTCTTCTTCCTCTCCCCTCCCCTTTCCCTTCCTGTCTCTCTCTGATCCTCTCTTCTCTCTCTCTCTCTCTCTCTCTCTCTCTCTCTCTCTCTCTCTCTCTCCTTAAATTTAGTAAAGGGTCTGAAAACCTAACATCTTTCCCTCCTTAAGCCACCTTCTTTGTCTGGGCTGTTGCTATCTTTTAGCTCAAGCACTGCTTCATATTCATAGTTCTCTATCTGTTTAGCCTTTCAATATTCTTTTTATCCCGTTAAATTAGTCGTTCTGATTATGAATTTGATATTTCACATTTATTTTCTTCATTGGTAGGAGTGTATGTATCATTCCGTTTTAAATAGATAATTTTAGTGTTATTATGGTGAAGCCATTGGGGAAATAGCTGAGAAGAATACAAGGTTCAGAGGGGAAGGAATGGGGCAATGGATGGTGTTAGGTGAGTAGACTCACAGTTCATTGTGTATAGGTCTGAAACTATCAGAAAGAGAGAAAGAAAGAGAGAGAGAGAGAGAGAGAGAAAGAGAGAGAGAGAAAGAGAGAGAGAGAGAAAGAAAGAAGGAAAGAAAGAAAGAAAGAAAGAAAGAAAGAAAGAAAGAAAGAAAGAAAGAGGGAGGGAGAGAGAAAGAGAGAGAGAGAGAAAGAAAGAAAGAAAAGAAAGAAAGAAAGAAAGAAAGAAAGAAAAAGAAAGAAAGAAAGAAAGAAAGAAAGAGGGAGGGAGAGAGAAAGAGAGAGAGAAAGAAAGAAAGAAAGAAAAGAAAGAAAGAAAAAGAAAGAAAGAAAGAAAGAAAGAAAGAAAGAAAGAAAGAAAGAAAGGCTAGAGTGAAGGTTCAGTTGTGATGAGCACTAGCTGCTCTTCTGGAGAGCCTGGACTCTCTGGAGTGAGCCAGCACTCACATGGTGGCTGACAATTGCCTGCAACTCCATTTCCTAGAGGTCTGATGTCCTCTTCTGACTAAAAGTCACAGACATACATGCCTGCAAGATATCCACACAAATAAAATAGACAAGACAAAAAGGAAGGAAGGGAGGAAGGGAGGAGGGAGGGAAGGAGGAAGGGAGGGAGGGAGGAAGGGAGGAAGGAAAGAGATCTCTGCCAGTTAGCCTAGATGATGAAGTTTTAAAAGCTCCATTCCACAGTATTCTGGTATGCTTTTAGAGAAAGGGACATTAAAATTGTATCATAGTAATTTGTAGTGACATGAACTCTGAAAGTGGTAAATCTGTGGTGAAAGTTTAAGATGCTATTTGGCAAAGTGGAAAACTACTATGGGCTTTAATTAAAATGCCATCACATTAAAGGAGTACAGGTATATAGATGGGAAAAACACTCAGGAATTCTACCTCCTGCTGCCCTGTTGCCACAAGAACGCCCTGACTTGGCAGGAGCCACAGGTTGTCACCGTGTATGTTCTGAATGCAGCCTAGGGCAGATTTGCTGTTAGCTAGAGCAAGAATTCGGGGCACTTAGGGGCCCATTATTTTCCCCAGTAATAGTCATAACTGATTTACATATCAGATCAGCTTTCCTTTCAGCACAGTGTGGTATAAAGTCAAAACAAGAGAGACTCGTACATCATAGGCACCATAGGCACAAACTTAAATCCCAAGTATACCACTGCTGAATGGTAGTGACCTTTGACCCCATGGTCCTAGCCATACAATAGCAGTTCTCTTAAGACAACTGTAAGAATTAAGTACAATAAAATGCAAGGTTCCAGGCACATAAGTGGTATCTACTAAATAGGAGTTTTAGTTATAGGAACTACTTATAAGAAGCTCATTCGGTACTAGGTACTTCCTTACTGTGTATGCATGTGTGTGTGTGTTCATATGTGTGTGGTATATACCTGGGTTTGTGTGTGTGTGTGTGTCAATGTGTGTGTAGGTGTGTGTGTTCTTGTGTGTATGCATGTGTGTATACATGTTTGTGTGGTATATGCCTGTGTTCATGTGTGTGTATGTGTGTTCATGTGTGTGTGTATGTGTTTATGTGTATATGTATTGTGTGTGTGTGCATGTGTGGTATATGCTTGTGTTTGTGTGTTTGTATGTGTGTATGTGTTCATTTGTGTATGTATTGTGTGTGCATGTACATGTGTGGTATCTGTTTGTGTTTGTGTGTGTGTGTGCATGTGTGGTATATGCTTGTTTGTGTGTGTGTTTGTGTATATAATTGTTGGTGTGTGTATATATTGTATGTGCATGTACATGTGTGGTATATGCCTGTGTTTGTGTGTGTGTGTGTCTGTGTCTGTGTGTGCTTATATGGATACTGGAGTTTGATATTTGTTGTGTTCCTATATCTTTCCCCACTTTATTTTTTGAATCAGGGCCTCTCATTGAACCTTATCCTGGAGCGCCCTGGTTCCATAACAGTAGCAGGTCAGTGAACACAGGGCCTCCGTCTGTCTCTCCCTCCGCAGTGTTAGGATTGCCTGTGCACACCACCATACTTGACATTTATTTACTTTTTTTTTTTAATGTGAGTGTTATACATCTGAGCACAGGTCCTCACACTTGTATGGCCGCCTCCCCTCCTAAGGACCCTTGCTAGATTTTTCTGCAGTCGTTATTATGTAGATATGATCGCTACCCTATTTTCCAAATAAAGGACTAAGTCAGCAGACTAATGCAGAAAGCACAGAAGCTGGGGTTCAAATCAGGCTTTTCCATGGCAAACAGAGCCCACGCCCTCTTAACTATTATCCGGCACAGGCTCACCCGTGCTGGCTGTTTCCACGTAGCACATCCCATGGGCAAATTGAATGCAGTCTCACTCCAATGCATATTTACCTAATTAAAACAAACTCGGGAGAAGCAAACAATGCTGTTTAGTCAAGTATAAATCATTTTAATTTGTCCATTCTTTTGAATGGGCCACATCATTGTTTCCTTTCAACTGTGGGAAACCCAGCTCTCACCTGAATGCAGGCAGGCACGTTGAATAAGTCCTAGAACCTTCTTCATAAATCGTGTCTTCCTTGTGTAACAGTTTGTGAATAATTAATGAAGCAACATATTTTGGAGTGCTTTGAAAAGTATCCTAAATATATAGAATTTTTTTTTTAAAGATTTACCTCGAAGTGTCTAGGAAAGGTAAATGCTGTCTGCTGTTCCAAGCACGGGTGGTAATAATGTTATCCAAGGATTTCACCTATGCTCAAATTTCCCCTTGCTGAAATCTAAGGCCTTGTTTGGCTGTTATGGTGAGTATAGTATTTTCAGACAAGGTCCCTAGAGCTAATTTTTAAGAGATTTCATGTAAAAGGTAGGTTGCCAAGTACTCTTGTTGGGAGAGCGCTCTTTGACCCCAGCATTACTATACAGAACGTCTTCATTTTGTCCCAATGCTACTCACGTTCAGGTCTCTTCATCAGTCAACGATTTGCTTTCCGAGAGGCAGTGATTTTCAAGTGTGATTTCACCACACAGTGGGGTTTTCCTAGTAGTTCCAAGGGAATAGCAGATAACTCTCTCGAAACAGAATTAAGTTTTTATTTCTAGAAAGTGGCATACAAGACGTCATTTGGAGAATCCACAGGGGTAACTAGGAGGTGGAACTAATAACAGCAATGGATGTGGGGGTCCTGGAAGACACCCTCAGCCCTGCATCTATATACGAACCAAACCACCCACAACCCCACGGTGCCCCAGGGCAGTGGGAGATTGGCCAGACACCTTCACCAGGCTTGGTCCATGTCTAACCACAAGGCCCGGTGAGGTCTGAATAGACAATCGCTCTTCCAGTTGAGCTACATTGTAATAATAAGCAGTGATTCCTGTCCTTATGAGCATGGCCATAAAGGGCTACTTGGGAGAAGACCACAGTTTTAAGAATTTACTTTCCCTAACAGCCTCATGTGGGGTCAGTGAAAGCAAGAACCAGGATCTAAGTGTGCCTGGACATAGTGATGTTGCCAGCAGAGGCCGTGATTGTTGGTAAAAGGTCTTTATTTGGTCACTGTCTACTGAGAACTAGACTTTTAACATCTCCTGGCTCAAGTATTCTGTCTAGTCCCTTTTCTGTCAAATGTATTGCCCTTGCTATCTGTCCTTAGAATATAAACTCCCTGAGGCCAAGGACAGTGTCAAGCTCTTCACACAGTGAATTTACCTTGTGTGCTCCAGCACAGGGCCATCTACTAGGTTATGGACCATCATGGATTTTATATTAATTTTTGAAGCTCACACTTTGTGTCTTTAAGGTTTTCATCATCACACATGTACATGATTCTCAGAAGATTTTTCTGTATCTGATCAGATAGAGGACTTTCTGAGTATCCTAGTATAGTTTTCTTAGCATCATTTTTAAAAAAAAAAAATAAATAAAATAAATTTCTTGAGGGAAAGCACTAGCTACACAACCATTTTATATAACTCTTAATGTAGGTTTTTGCTTCTCAGCTTACTTTATATAAATATATGTATGTATATAGTTATATATACACACATATACATATATATGCATGTGTATATGTATACTTTCAAAATAATTATTATAGTCACCTGCAGCACATGTAAGTAGAATTAATGTGCATAGATGTCTGTTTTGTATTTCCCTGAGGAATGTTGTTATTTAATGTTGCAGATTGTGAAAACCCTTTATATTGATGGCAGTGTTTTTTAGGGATGAAAGTAGTAAACAAACATTCTTCGAATTTCAATCTTCGCATAAAGTATTCACATTAAACCATGGCATGTGAATTGTTACAGGGATACTATCAGGAGAGCTGGATCGAGTTGCTGATCTTAGGTTTTGCTGAACAGAACTTCAGAGCATCCTTTCTATATCCATAACATTTGAAAAGCAAAGCCTTCACTTTTAAGGCACAGCAGGGCTGTGGGGAAGTGTGGACCCTTAAGGCTAACAGAGACTATAGAACTGATTCACACTGTCTCACAGTCCCCCCAACCACCCCACCCCCTACCTCCCCACCCCCCACCCCCATCCCCAAACATTGTATCTAATTATTTAACCCTCCATTTCCGGGGTGGGGGGGCGTGGCTGGATGTATTGTGTAGCTTCTCAAAAAGGTATTGTTTTTTTCAAGTGTAAAATAATCTGCGATCCCCCCCAAAAGTCACTGGGTGCTAGAGATACCCCTGTGCCAGTGTCCCGTTCTTTTCCACCATTCCAGGATCCACACAACACAACTAAAACAGGTTTTATTGCTTACTTACTTGTATTAACATTTTCTTCATTTAATTTACTCCCTTCCGGTAAGAAAATATTTTCTTTATTTTAAACCTTCTCTAAATAAATTTATTGAAACTATATTTTCCACAAATTAAAATATTCTTTTAAAAGAAATTATGAAAAGCTCGATTTATTTTTACCCTCTAGTGACTGAATACATCAATTATACATAACATATTTAACAATTGAAACCTTTTTTTTCCCCAACTATTTCTGTGAAAATAACCGGTTCCTTGCAGGAGGAGGCAAGTTTAACTACAAAGAGATTACAAACGTGTTTGTGTGTCTGAATAGTGTTGCTTGGTGCTTTGAAAGAAGCATAATTAACAAGGTTGTAAAACCCAACAGTCACTGTTCGCGTCCTTCCTGTCTAGCGTTTTGAAACCTTTGGTTTGTATATGGAGGGGGGGAGTCTGTATTATTCTCTTGTGATTTGTCTCAAAGGATACATCAGAGTGAATTTAGAAGCAGGGAAACATTTCTCCTTGTCTAGCTACTGGATATTTATTCTTCTCTTATTAACAGAAAGAAAAGAGAGAGAGAGAGAGAGAGAGAGAGAGAGAGAGAGAGAGAGAGAGAGAGAGAAAAGAAGCTAACACGCTAGCAATTTTCTTTATGAATGTAGACCATAGAGAGATAAATAGTCCCTGCCTGCCTGAGAAGAAGGTCAAGTTCCAAGTTTTTCTTTCCTTTACATTCAGCAATAAGCAAATGGAAAGGCTGGCCAAACGGAGCAGTAGCAGGCATCTGATGGTTAAGCCCTCCCCCCAGGACTTTTTATGTACATAAGCAGAAGTCACTGGAGCAGCTGCGCCGCATTAGTTCCAATAGTTTAACAGGCTGCTTTGCAGGCTGACAAAAGCCGAGCTAGCGTGGTGGCTTCCCTCCATGTTCCCGTGCCTCCCAAGCTCGTCAAGTGATCTTTGGCTGGGGCTGGGGGAGGAGGGTGACGTTGAACAGGCTTCGGCGGGGGAGTGTGCTCGCCTGGTCTACACCCAGCAGCCTGCACCGAGAGAGACTGAGGCAGGAGCGGAATGAACTAACAGCAGCTAGATCCGACCTGTTTCCCTGGACATTCCTCAGACTCCGGGATCAAGGGACTCACTGGAAACAGGCCAGGCAACCACGTTGCCCTGGATTGTGGCCAACTGTACAAAGTTGACCAGGAAAATGGCTCAGCAGACGACAAGCCCGGACACCCTTACAGTCCCTGAAGTGGATAATCCGCATGTTCCAAACCCGTGGCTCAATGAGGATCTTGTGAAATCCCTGCGGGAAAACCTGTTGCAGCACGAAAAGTCAAAGACGGCGAGGAAATCCGTTTCTCCCAAGCTCTCCCCGGTGATTTCTCCCAGGAATTCCCCCAGGCTCCTGCGCAGGATGCTTCTGAGTAGCAATATCCCCAAGCAGCGCCGCTTCACGGTGGCACATACATGGTAAGGTCCGCACAGATCCCTGAAATGTTAGCCATACCGGTTCCGTGATTTTTTTTTTTTAACTCCTTCTGCAGCTTTGGGGGTGGGGAGGAAGATCATCACTGCGCTCCTGTGATTAATCGGAAGTAATCTACCTCCATAGTATGTCCCACCAATGCCCAAGTCAGGGCAGGAATCCTAGAGATAGGTGATAGGAGTGGTTGAGGTGGGTGGTTCTAAGAGCTCAGTCTCTATTGCAAGTTCCTACAAGAAAATTGGATTCCAGATGTCCAAAAAGAATGTAGGTTTACTCCCATACCTAAGTAGTGGCGTTTCTTATGCTAATATCCCTGCCAGGTTCACCTCACTGGCTTACCGGAGAGGACCAGAACAGAGGGGAGGGTCCTCAGACTTAGCTGTCTCCAGAGGGATACCCATGCGAACAGGGATGCTCACAGTAGTGTGTACGGATGAGCCCCCCCTCCCCCAAACTGCCTCCAGCTTTATTGTGTTCATAATTTTCATCATGCCCTTTCGGGGAAGAGGAAAGGGATTAGGAAGCCTGCAGGAAGTGACGGGCACCCCTTGTTACTCTGATCTTGTTTTTTGAATTTGAATGCTTTGACTGTTTTGCATTTATATTTTCTTTATGAATATTTTATCATCTTTCTAATGGGTGAGGCTATTTTATGCACTTGCTTCAATGTTCTTTCTTTCTCTCTCTCTCTCTCTCTCTCTCTCTCTCTCTCTTTCTTTCTTTCTTTCTTTCTTTCTGGAGGACTTTCAATCTTTTCTTGCTCTTGAAAATATCAACTATTGAACTGAAGCCATTGAGTGGCTTCCGTGGAGTTTCTGCCTAAGACTAGGCAGTTTCAAGTCTTGTATCTGCAGGTCCCTGTTCTGAGGTCTGTGGTATGGGGCTAGTTAACTTGAGCTACTCCTGGGCGTTATACACACACTGTCTACATTTTGATAAAAATGAATGTAACGTATAATATACTTTACATATACTTTACATAACAAAGAGAAAGGAAATGTGCAAGATGGGAAACTGACTCTATTATTTCTACAGAGTTTTCTTAACTTATCCAGTGTGTCTGAGTTGAAAAAAAAAAAAGCAAAACAGAAAGAAGTCACACGGAAAGATGCAGTCAGAACTAAAGGGGACCCAGATCTGAGTGTCATGGCTGTACTCAGGGATACAGTAATATAACACATGAGAGTCAGTGACAGCACAGATAAAAGGCATGTCACACTCAAAGACGCGTCCAACCCCAGAGCGTTAATTTCAAATAGCTAAGCATCTGACTAAGTAGGGGACCCTGTTGTCTTCTAGATTTTAACTGGGAGGCAAATACTCAGTTCCATTGCACATAGTAGTCACACACGGGAGAAGGCAAGCACTGGGTCTTTCAGTGTTAGTTCTTTGTAGCTGGAAAGTGATGCGTTCCTCTGAGGAAGATGTCATTGGACAATTTGTCAACAACAAGCAGTGGATGAGAGAGAGGCAGGACAAGCACTGCATGATGCTGGGAAGAAAGGGCTTGGCTCAAGACCAACCTCTGAGGGCCAGGCAGGACAGCTAGTTAAAGGTCACCTAGAAACAGGACCGGCCGTTGGGTATCCTCTGTCTGCTTTAGAGTTATAGTCCCCAAGATTGTCTGTACTGCTGACAGGGTAGGCCTCGCTCACCACTTGATCTCAGACTCTGTGAAACAGCCTAGAGTTCATCTGAAGGGTATTTGAGCTATTTGGACATGTTGGGTATAAAGAAGGCAGGAAATCTCATGAAAACAGGCTTTCTTCTGAAATCCACTGCACTTCCTTTTCTGTTGCTGTTTGGAAAAACTCCAAGCACATGGTTTCTGCTAGTATTCCTTTCTGGCCTATCTGCTCTCAGCCAGATCAGGTAGCAATAAAAAAAACCACCACCAACAACAAAAAACAACAACAGGGAAATGGAAAAGATAAACATGCTATTGGTCCTTAACTAACTTAGGAGGAAAGAGCCCCCCCCCCCCCAGGAACTGAAACTATCCCAGAGGGTGTTGGAAATAGCATCCCCATGTTTTCATTTTGCTTCAGTGAGTCCAAAGCTTTCATAAGTGCCACAGGTATCTTCTGACAACCATGTCATCTGAGCGTCAGGCTTTGCACTAAGCACAAGGCAGAATTTCTTTTCAATTATTCATTCATAATTTCATTTATGAGCACAAGTTGTTTAAGTATACTCTCCAGCATTGTAAAGGTATAACTCAGAGTGTACAGCATGCACATGCAAATGTAAGTGGTATCTAACTGTAGTCACACCTCCTACTTCCTAATGCTTTGTATGGTCCTGCCTCAGAATGTTAGCCCCTACTGATAGTATCCTGTCCACTTAATGCGTGTATAAATAGTATGCACTTAGCTTGGATGTTTATATTTCATGAGTAATGGTTATGAAGTTGAGCAAGGGTTATTTCTCTAAGCAATTTACATTGTCGTTGAAAAAAAAATACCGTTGGAAGTCAACCATTTCTGTTGTAGAGCTTGATGCTCTATAACCCCCCCCCCCCCAATCTCAGGGCATGGACTCAGGGTGTAGCATTTATTTGCTTCAGTCTTTTTGATTCTGTAGAGGGCAGCTTGCTTTAAAGTGCTTAGAGGACATGGGGTCCTACCATCTTGTGGTTTCAAAACAGAATTCTCAAGGTTGTCAGCCAATGCTGAAAAAGGAGAAAGAACACGAAGGGCAGCAGGGGTGAGTGCTTACGAGGCAAGGCCAGAAGCACACAGACCGCCGAGGCTTGCGCTCTCGAACTCAGCTCTGCACCCACATCTAATTTTAAAAGAGGCTGGGACAGGTGTCTCGGCTCCGCTCCCAGAACAAGGTCAGACAGATGTGGTGAGCAGCTATGGTTTATAATATGTTAATAGTGACCTGGATCACTCCCTATACCGTCTTTGAAATTCTAAGATTACTACATTTTGGTTTTTGTAAACCTCTGGAGTAAACAATACTTTTGTTTGTTAGGTTTGTTGAGTAAAAAGACCTTGACCAGAAGTAGACTTTGGTAGTGAGTTTGGTCTACACAGCTTTATTTTCCTGGGCAGGTCTCCAGCTTCCAACCACCTGCCCATGGAATCTTTGGATTCATGAATGGAACACACACACACACACACACACACACACACACACACACACATCAGCTAATTTTAAAATTACTGGGCTAAATCTAAGGCTGGGCACCTTCCCCTGCTAGTGTGGACCTGGTCACTTATTTGAAATGTCACACGGATGCTTGGCTCTATTTCCTGCAGCTCCTGTATCCATCCCTCTCCCACAGCTTCCTCCTGATGGATCCTCCTCTCCCCCTGTGTCCCAGCCCACCCAACTCTAAGGGTCCCACCCCATCTCCCTTTGCTCAGTCATCGGCCACTGGCATCTTTATTGATCAATCAAAAACCAATTGGGGACAAGGACCTTTAGCATTTGGACACACAGATTCCCGACTGAACCAAAACATTAGAACCAGTCTCTAACAGTAGACCTTCCTTATACCTGTCAATCATCAGTGTACAATGCCTTCAGCTTGAATGTTTGTTGTTTGGGTTTTTTTTTTTTAATCTTCCTTTTTTCTTTCTTTTTTTTTAAACTTCATATACTCAACATAAGAGCCTTCGATTAACCCACCAAAGAGCCAGGGTTCTGTTCTACTCATCTTGGAACACCCATACTTCACGTTAAGGCTGGCCAGTGGTAAATTCTCACAAAGTATGTCATAGCTAGAAGCACTGATCAACATTTTAGTCCTCTGGTGCCTTTTAGAAAGTCTCTTTTTTAGTCCCCTAAGCACCCCATTTTCATCCACCTGTTTCCTGTGTTTGCCAAGCACATCTTTGTTCTGAAATTTCATTTACTTTTCCTGGTCCATTTAAAGTACAGCTTACACAGGTGACCCAAAGCCCAGGTACTATGAGACTTAAACAGACAGCAGCTAAGCTGTTAGAAATCAGACAGCTAAAGCATCCTTGCAGTTAGTTTTTGAAAACTTGCTTAACATATACTTCGATCTCCATGGTTTCTCAGGTATAGCACCTAGAGTTCTGCTTTTCCCCGGGATGATTATGTGTAGATTAGAGTGCATTTCATGGGGATAGTGCTTAGTAAGACATCATTAGTTATTTTTATTTTTTTTTATTTTCATGTACTAAATCCTACTCATAGCTTTGGCCTGCATGAACACTTAGGATGATGTTCATATTTCTAGATGGTTCATTTGTCACTTGTTTGTCAATAGGTTGAATTAAATTTATCTTAAGATTTAGTGACTGGGAGTAATTTATTTTCTAAACCATGGGAAAGGAAACAAAGAAGAGGAGTACTGAGGGGGGCTGAGGGTGGATGCCTCTCCCTGTCCCAGCTCCTTTCACACATCCCTCAACTCTTTGCTCTCTGAGGGCTTCCCAACCAAGAGTAGTCCTGCCCTCTTCAGATTCCTGTAGCAGAGCTTACTTTTCCTACTCTCTTAACGATTTGCTGGTAGTAATCGTATCTTGAAACATCAGTGGCAATTTCCTGGGCTGCCTGTGTTTGAGGGCTACAACTTTCACAGTCCGTGCTTGCCACTACCCTTTGACAGATTGTACTTAATATACAATGTATTCCGTTCCATGACTGTACCTAGGATTCCGATTTCATCTTAGTAGGGAGTTTCCTATGACATCATCAGGAAAGCCATATCTATGGAATTCCCGATAAAGGCAACCAAACAACCAGTGTCAGTTTATTTCAGAGTAATCAGTCAGGAAATTGTTTTCATATTTTTGGTTTTGTTTTGTTTTTGTTTTTTTTTCTCACTCAGTTTTAGCACATTTCCCTTATGTTAGGCCCAAGTAGGGCCCTTAAAGGAGAAGAATTGTTGATTCCTGTACTGGGAATCTTAAAAGTCAGTGTTTAGTCATGATTAAATTACAAAACCTATGTTCTTTCTTTTTCAATTTCTGTGGCTTTTTTTTACTCCTATTTTTCTTTTTGAGACAGGATCATCCTGTGTAAGCAACTCTAGCCTAGAACTCATTACCTAGCCCAGTTTGGCCTACAAGTCACAATCTTTCTGATTCTACCCCTTGTAAGTAGTAGGGTTAAAGGCTTGTACCATCATGTCCTGCTCATTTCTCATTCTGTTAAGATGATGCTTACTAGTAATTGTGCCCACTTTCAAGTTATAACATTTTCATATGCATGCAGTATAAACCCAAAGATCCACCACTCAGAGTTCTTAAATGTCATCACTTCATCAGTGCTTGTTTATGGTCTCACTACCTCACAGCGACAGGGACAACACCCAGAATCCCCTGAACATGTAGCTCTCAAAGCTGTTTCTTAAATTTATATATGTCAAAAATTGAATAAAGTTTTCTAAGACAAATAATGTGATGGAGATTTTCCTTCTCAGTTAAGGACGAGATGGTGTGTTCCATACACAGCGTGTGCCCCTCCCCCCCCAAACCCCAAGTGAAAGATGTTATAGAGTGCACAGTTGTGACATTAGAACAAATGCCCTACCTTTATAAGTTCCACGTATGCACATGCACCTTTAATTAAAACATGTTCAAAGGAAGAAATTCTTACAACAGCTTTAAGTAATAAAGCACATTAGCATTAGGGTTTGACTCATTGACATGCCTCTTTCAAAGGCTTTTGTCGAACACTGAAGCTTTTTAAGGAATAGATAACATAGCCATATTTATTTATTCATATAGTTTCTTCATTGGATATATAATTACTCATGATTAAACGTGACTATTTATTCCTTGGTCATCCTTCCTTCAGCAACTGAACTTGTTTCTAGAGTGAGATAGATACTATGAATTCTTTTCAAGTCACAAGAGAGGGAAGAAGTTGTCACCTATAAAGGAAATGTCCTTCCTTTTAGAGTGTGGAAGCTAAGCACACAGAAGTAGGGTTTTGAAAGCGATTACTTGCTGTTTTTGAGGAGTATGGACTCGTTCTTTTTCTACATCTTGTATTTAGCTCTCAGGCTCCTGCTTTCCCTACCTCTCGTTCCCGTCCCCCAACATACTGCCGTTCCCCAACATACTGAGAAACTAGCATTATTGTTGCTCTCCTTGCATGTAGGAGTTTGTGTGAGGACTTCAGGTAAAGAGTGAGGCTAGTCTGGGGTGTGTAGGGAAAACCACGGAGGGAACATACTAAGTACCTTGGCCATGTTTGAAGCGACCATGTTTGAGGTGGCAGTTCATACGTCAGCTGTGGCCCAGCTGTTTTCTTAGTGTCTTTCGGTTGAAAGTGTCTTTAGCTTTTGAAGTGAACATGAAAGCTGTGATTAGCATTCATTAAAACCGGAAGGCTTCAGAAGGACACTTCTCTTGTAGGACACAGAAAGTGACCCAGAATATTTGCTACACATTACTAAAATCAAAGGATGACAATTATTTATTGAGAGAGAAAATACGGACCGATGGACCTAGCTCTCATGACTCCTGTGTACTTCCTGTGACCATAGATATTTATCTTCATGGAGAAGCCTGTTTTTACCAGCTGACCCTGTTGTGGCTCATGATGAATATGCTTTCCAACAGGAACATGGTCTTGAAAACACAGAGGAGATGTCGAGTGAATGAGGAGAAATCTTTTTAAAAATATATTGAACATCAAGGATCATTTGAATAATGTAAATTATAGGTTTGATTTTTTTTAATTTATTCTTTGCCAATAAAAAAAAATGTCTAGTTCCTGTGACTCCAGGCGACTGGATGAGTGTTGACATTTTGTACATTTTTTTCCTTAGGTAAGAAGCTATCCATATTTTTTCCTATAGTAGCTGCCTCAGGAAGAAGCTAATCAATCATAGGGAAAGAGAACTATGGCTTTTACAAATTGCTTTACTTTTTTAAAGAAATTCATGTTTTTAAAGCCATGGCTGACTTAGTATAGTGGAAGCTAAGCAAATGGAGGCTGGCCATTTGATGACTTTAGTCATTCAACCTCTCGAGTAATAGGTTCCCCAACTCAGAAGTCTTATGACTACAAAGATACTTGATATTTACAAGGTTAAAAAAAAAACAACATCAAACAAGCCACTAAAATCTATAAATTGATAACAAACTACATTTTAAAATATTAAAAGCAAGTCCCAGGGCTAGTGGCTATGTACAGGCATGGTACCCTGAGTTCTATCCCAGAAATCCATTTCAAGGCCGTTTTGTGATCCCCCCACCCCTGACGCTTGCCATGGCTTGTGCATTCACATTAGATGCTGAGGCATACAAAAACATCACAAAGCCACACCCATTCAGCTATACACACCAATGAAATCGCGGGAGAACAGGCTGAATTGGGGGCTTCCTGCCACTTTACCATTTATTTCTCCTGGTATTTCTACTACTTGGTATTACCACTCTTCAGACTGTCAAATTATATCCACATTTATTTCCTTTCCCTACATGTATACTGAGACTATTACAAAGGATTTTGTAGAATGGTAGTGAGTTAATATAAAGGTATCTGACTTTATTATCTATGTGCTTTGTAGGAAAGTTGTTATCCTTTATTTCTGGAAGGAAAAAAAAATCCCAAACCAAAAACAAATGTGTGTTGCTCGAAGGGAAGGACTGCAGGATCAACGGAGGATGTTCTGATTCACAGTGGTTTTTAAATAACAGCAGCTTAAACACAACGCCAATCAGAATAATTTGATTTTGAATGATTCAGAGAGAAAGGCACCAAAAGCTTAAGATCTGGGGAGAAAGATCAAGTCAGAGATCTATTAAGGTTTGTTTCCCTGGCTCCCGAACAGCCAGCTGGGAAGGATGGTCCACAGACTCAAGTTACTAAGCAACAGAGCTGCAAACTGCTTGGTAACCAGATCTGGCCTGACTTACAGTCTGACTGCCTGTGACTGGGTGGCCGGATAGGAAGACTAAGCCTAGCCTGCCTTACAACAATTCCTCCCATCCCCCTGCCCTACTGTCAAATCCTCCTCTTATAGAGCATCCTTTGACATAAAACTTTTTCATTTTTTAAGTAAAAATACGTCCAGAAACAAATATTATTGTTTTTCTTTAAAACATTTTCTTATAAGATTGTTGATAATTGTTTTAATGTAAGTAAAATGTAAGCTTTATTGAGAAGAAAGTAAAGTAAAGAGATTTGGTTTGTTTGCGGACCTTGGGTTTTCATGAGCAAATGTAGACTGAGCCAAAGCTCCCGTCTTTTACCTGCTAAGGGTTTCCTTGAATTCTCAGACACAGTGTGGGGTCATTTGTCTATTTTCCACATGACTTCTGCTATACCTCTGAGCATGGATTATGTAACTGGATGGATCCTGAAAGGTCAAACTTCAACATGTATTCGTCTTTATATCCATTGTGAAATGTAGGCGCTACCAATTTATGGTCTATAAATGGTTGTGGTTTGAGCAATTGAAGACCAGACAGGCTATTGCCGCACCTCTTAGATTGAATATCCCGAGGGATCCACACTCCAAGCCTGGAAGGCTTGGCAATATTGTATTGGATTTCCATAGTGGAAAAAAAGTGTCAGTCTCAATGATTAACCATTCCTATGGACTTTGTCACTAAGAGTGTGCGTGCACTCACAGTTTATATGTATCTGTATCTGTATAGTTTGACGTTAGTAAACATGACTAAACCCACAAATGATAGTGTCATGATAACTGGCCAAGTGTATGCATGCTAACATTTTCTTCATCTTTTGAGAAGAAATTTTGCCTGACATATTCCTGAAAGAAAAAATAACCCTACATAAATATATTTATGAATCTTAGGAAATTACTTAATAACTAGCTGGTTAAGCTCTGATGACTAATCCTTATCTCTCAGAATTCGTACCAGTTAAATTATACACCAAGACCTAATCTTATAAAAGAAATGCCAAGCTTTTGAGGAGGAATTTGAAAAAGCAGCCTCCATATTTCCTTTTTAGGATGACAATCTGGAGACATTTGAACTGGCAGCTACTGAGCCCACTTCTAAAGCTGATTCCATAACTAAATTTAAATAATGAAATATATTTTAATAGGTTTATCTTAGGGATATGATTTTAGCATATACATTTTGCCCTTTGGTCAATATATATATATATATACATATACACACACACACACACACACATATATATATATATATATATATATATATATATATTCATTTTAAGTTCTATTGTCTTCATGAGATAGCCCTGCAATCAAATTAGCTATTATTAGAACAAAGTAGCTTCCTCTTTATATAATTATTTTCAGGGCAATTTTTTTTCATTTCCATACATATCTTATTTTTTTATTGATGTTTACAGTAGTAAGCATATATAGTAGACCTTAAGGCAGTTCCTGTCTTGACTAAAAGGTTGTGTGGTTTATCATTTCTTCTTTTTTACCTCCTTTTGTTTACAATATTTGTTTTACTTTGCCTTATTCTACGCTGTGGGTTGGTTTTTTTTTTTTATGGCCTTCTCTTGAGTGAGTGCCAAATAGAACAGCCTATGATTTATGAGTTGTAATAACTAAAACATATATGAATTAGAGGCTGATGACGCACAAGGCGGGCTTCTACAGCTCTTTTCTGAATAGTCCTAGCTCACTTTAATAAACCCTCTTACTAATAACAATGACAATGCCACTGATGGCCCTGACCAGTCTCGTCATCATGGCTTAAGAATCATCTGTGTTTGCATTTAATATTGTAGCAGATTTACATTCTTACCTAAATGTCCTTATGTTTGGAAAATAAAGTTTTTGCATCACTGCTATAAACTAGAAACAATGTATCATACATTTATACAATTAAAAAATACATTATGAAAGACAAGATAGATTCAGGATTTAGTAAACAGTAGGAAAGACTTGGGGCCTGAGGTCTGTTCTCTCTATAAAGTGACATTTAGTAAGTAATATAGACATATGAAAAACCGGTTGGATCCTTCTCCTTAAAGCAACAAGAATAACTGAAAAGGATTTGGAAAGGAAATAACCTTCCTAGTATTATTTAATTTCCTCTTTTAAAATTCAATAATCCACATCAGCTATGCCTCAACCTATCCTGGTCTGACTCAAGCCCAATTAAGGTACAAATCTAGTGACCCTGCACCATTGATACTTTCAGTCTGAGAAGAGGGGCCTGGTAGTGTCTCTTCAGGGCTTTATCACTTCACTGCAAGTGAACACACTGAGTTTGGACTGAGTGAATCTGAGTCTTCTGCTGAAGCATGGCTTTGGAATGTTACTTCTCAATTCTGTAATGATTAATTTCCCACCCAGGCTTTGCAGAGACGGTAAGAAGCATATACCAGCCCCACGAGGAACGCTTTGCTAAGAGCAGCCTTCCCCGTTGGACAGGCAAAGGCGCACGTGGATGCCCTTTAAAAGCTGAGATCTCCAAGTAAAGCAGTAAGACACGAAATGGGGAGTAAACATTTTCAGTTGCTCTATAATCTTGCGGAGGCCTTATTTCCAGAACATAGTATTCACAAGCTTGCTGAAGCTGCATACTTTTCATGGCCAGGATAAAGGGAAAGCTAGTGACCCCCTGTTCAGAAAGAATGTTAAAAAAATGTTTTGCTGGCAACATCAGAATATTCACCTGAGAATGAGATCCTTTGCAACTCTGTTGGTCATACCTCTGAAGTATCCTTTCAAATACAGTATGGTTGAAGCATGGTTCCCAAAGGCAAATATTAAGATCTACAGCAACAGCCAAAGCCAACTTTAAAAGCAGAAACTGTCTTAGAGGAAGATCTCCATTCATCACTTGCTTCCCTTTTGCAGTGAAGATAATGTTATATATCCAAGTTAAGACAATCAAGGCTTCAAGGGAAGTCAACAGGGTACCAGCTATCTAAGATCAAGAAGGGACATTACCCAGCATTCACCTTAAGGGGTGGAATTGAGCAATTGTATACATATAGATTAGAAAGAAACTTTGCCTTGACATTTAAAATCATTTATTGCTATGCCAATATCAGCCATGGCAATATAGCATAGCAGACAACATCTGGTGTCTGTAACCAGGCATCCTTCGGAAAGCCATCTCATTTAACAGGTCAAATGTTTCTGTCAGAGCTCTTTTCAACCTCTGTTGGCTTCATCTCCTGCACCTAACATTGTAATGGGCCCAGTGCTCTCTGACCGAAATTTACTGACGCTTTCTATATCATAAACATCTGACCTGTGACCCAGCAAACTTTCAGGTACTTTACCAAACTGTGATTCATCAACGTCATGTTCCTCATTCTAATCCCACATGACTCCTCTGGGTATTTCATCTTTGAAGATCCACTTTTTGCCTTAAGTTTAGTTTATGCCTTTTTTTCTAATTTGTCTATTTCTGTTCATAGGGATGCTATTTCCCCCAAGGAACTAGCTAAACTCACCATTGACTTACACTTTGGTCTTTTCTCCACCAATGTCTGGAAGCTATTGCATATAGTAGCACTTCCTGTTGCTTCCCATTTCCGCTATGTAGCCTGATGTTTGGATGAATCATTTTACACTGTCTGTCATCTTAATGCCCTTAGCTCCTTCCCCTTAGAATGTCCTTCTTAACTGAACTTGAACACCAGATGAGAACTTACGCTAATGGTTCTCAACCTTCCTCATGCTGAGACCCGTTAACACAGTTACTCATGTTGTGGTGACCCCCAACCATAAAATTAGTTCACTGTTACTTCATAATTGTAATTTTACTAACATTGTGAATAATAACGTAAATACCTGGTATCTTACTCACAGGTTTTAGGCTATAAGAGCTATACTGTTTCTGTGGTATTTTTTCCCCTCTGGCATTGCACTACCAAATAGACATGCATACCTTCCAACAAAACCCATATTTAAATTAAGCTGAATTTGAGACACTGGCTATAGCTTGCCAATCTTACCTATAGAATGAAGTTCATACATTTCTGCCTTCAAGTCTTATCTGTAGTTCCATACTTCTTTCTGTAGATGACTGGTGGTCTTTCCTATGGACCTTCTCACTGCTTCTCATTCTGGAGAAAATCTCAAGTATGGTCAATGTAGACAATACAGATAATCAAGCCAAGACAGTGCACTGTCGTAGGGCCTGTCCTGTATGTTGTAGGAGATTCAGATCACACTGCTGAGGAAATCCAAAATGTTTCCAAATATTGCCAAATGTCCATAGGGATGCAATTTGTTCCCAGTTGTGAATGACTCCCCTATAGAGAAGCTTTGTAAAGGCAGGAACCAATTCGCCCCACTTAAAAGTATATCAGTAACACCTAACAAGGCCTTGTTATCCAGAAAGTGGTCTCTAACTTTGCAGTGTAGACTAATGCTGATAACTCACTGTGAAATTCTGGGGTATCACTTAAGTCCTATAGCTTACAATTAATTTCACCTGCAAATGGAACTTTTTCTAATTCTCATATGTTTTATAGGATTATTTTAAAGTTCATTTACCAAAGAAAGGTGAAAAACAATAAGAAAACTATTAAAATAATATAAAAATATTAGCCATGACATACTGGGCATGTCTTGAGCCTGTTGAAATTTAGAAGTTAGATTCTAGTTCTGTGTCATTATTTTTCTATGTACATGGCTGTTTTAGATGTTGTTGGGATGTATCTTTTCTGTCAAGGATCTTGATCTGGTAGGGTATAGATTATGGTTACTCAAAATGGCAGAATGTGGTGGCTCCGTGAATGGTAGGAGTTGACAGGACAAGCGTCAAGCAATTACTTGAGGCCTCATGAATTGGATAAGGTAGATTTAATGATATCATAGACACTGTGCAGAAATTTATCTGAACTAAGCTAGCTTCATATTTATGGAAATCTAATAAGATTTGTTTGATCGTAATTTACAAAGAAAAGAATGGGGCCTAGAAAAGCATTTCATAGAGGCCAGATGTGAAGCCCAGAGGATTGCAGCAGGGAGAGAACAGAAGTATGGGAAAAGAATTGGCGTGGGACCTTCTCACCAAGGGAGCAGTATGAACAAATAGGCATGAAGGTTCTTTGGCATTTAGGTAAACCATGCCATAGGCTGGAGCTAGGTGAAAAGAGAAGCTAGTATCCTTTCTCCCTCACCACTTCTCCCCCTTTTGTACCTTTCTCCCCCTTCCCAAGAGGGATTTATGGACTTAAAAGAAACACGATCACTTTTATCTTCTTAAAGCGTCACTCTATATAAAAGGGAGTGACATTTTGAGTTATTACCTCACACTAAGCTTGCTAAGCCACAAGTGTGTGTATTCAATACTTTCTGTAGTTCGAATGTGACACTAAGTCCAATTAAACTAATCTAAACCATCTTTCTACTAGCTAGTGCCCTGCTACTGCTTCCAAACAATCCCTCTGAAATATTAAAAGACTCAATTCCATTTCCATCTGAATCAGATGTATTAATTCCACTGCTTGCACACGTCCTATTGCATTGGACAGGAGCATTCTTCATGTGAAATGAGGGCCAATGTTCTTTTTTTTTTTCTTTTACTAAATTGCAAGTTTATTGATTAGAAAACCCTTTGCACTTCTGAGAGACCATACACGGAATGTCCTCTTTCCCTGAAGCCTCTCTGTTTCAAGACTAGCTCATAGTATTGAAAGTTAAGAACTAAATATCCTTTCACTTCTCTAAAACATCATTACTGAGTTTCTACCCTATAGCTATTACTCTTCTAGGGTCAGAGTTTCAACGGGAGACAGAGCCTTGCCCCCATGGAGAATATACTGTAATGGTGAACACAGCATACACATAGATGCTCCAGTAGACCAGAGAGTGGCAAATGCAACCAGGAAATATAATTAAGTATATGCAGGATTTTATATAAGATGTTTTAGGAAGACTTTCTATGAGGTAACATTTAAGATATCTGAAGACATGATTATCTAGGAGAATAATATTTGAGGCAGGAGAGAGAGAGCAAGTACAGAATCCCTGAAGGAGAATGTGATTGGCGTATTTGAAGGAGGAAAAGAGTTGTGAAAACGGGGTAAGAGCATAGATATGAATCAGATCACATAGTATTTTGAGGCTGTATTAGGACTTGGGTTTCCTAGGTGATGACTGCTTCAACAATGAAAAAGTTGGAAAAATGTGTCTGCATTGGGGGAAATAAAATATATTAAGTTTTGAAATAATAATACTATAATGGTGAACACAGCATGCACATAAACGTTCCAGTGGACCAAAGAGTGACAAATGCAGCCAGGAAATAAAATTAAATGTATGCAGAATTTTTATATAAGACGTTTTAGGAACATTTAGTTCTGAGTTTGTTCTCGAGTGGAAAATCTAAATGCAGAGAAAGAGGAGAAAAACCAAGACTCATTAAGAGACTTTTGGAATCATCTAGATGACAGAATCATAGTGGTATAGACTAGAGTGTAGAGGTGTAAGTACCCAAAATGCTGACGAGGCATGCTGAATGGATAATTTAGTCTGAACAGAGAGAAGGAATTAAGAATGACTAGGTTTGAGGCCCAAGTGATAAGCCATAGTTGACATCCATGAGGCTTGGAAGACATTGGAAGGCACGTATTAGGAGACGTGGTCCAAGAAGTTAGTTTTAAACACGTTTTGCATTTGGGATGACGACTGGATTTCAAAGTACAAGATAGAATCACTTAGATAATTGGTTCTATGAGTCCAAAGTGCATAGTAAAGATTGGCACAACAGAGCCACATTTGGAAATCATTGAAGCACAGGAGTTTTCAAACTTGCAAGGCTGCAAAAAAAGAAAAGAAATAAAAAGACTGCCCAGCAAATGTGTATGAGTAGAAAGAAAGATGGGTGACAGCTAGATACTTCAACCACTAGAAATCAGAAGATCACGAAAGCCAGCTGAAGAAGCCATGAAAAAGCAGCCAGTGAGTAGAACCAAAACCAAGAGATGGTTAGAGATCAAAATGTCTTGTGGAGAAAAATGTGGCGTTACATCTGATGATACTTATGAGAGACTAAAGTGAAGGTCAAACATTGAGCATCACACTGGGGCAGGGAGGGTCCAGGGTGGCCAATGGCACCATGGGTGATCTAATGGTGATGATGCAAGACCTCTGTCCAAGGATGGCTGATCACATCACATCTGCTCACCTCTCTTTAAACCTCAGATATGTATTCCTGTTTTCAAGTCGATGGGTTTACTCTTTCAGTACAAAGAAGGAGCAACTAAAAGAGACTTAACAGATATGCCTACCACCACATCCACCAAACTGACCATGCAAACTCACAGAACCTTCTACTTTACCATTCTGTTCATTATGAGTGAAAAAACAAATCAGTATTCTCCTGGATAGTAACATAAGAAATCACTCCAGAACTGAATCACTTTCTTACTGTTCAGCCTGAAACAATAAACATTTGTGATCTCATCCGTTATGTGGTAGTTAATAATCAGGCAACCAGCTTGTCAGATAACGGTAAGATTTTGTAGTCACCTGCTGAGGAAGGTTTCTCTAGGCTATGACATCAGTTCCAAAGATGGTGCTGTTTATAGACCACCTTGTTTTTCACTAGTTATTGACGGAAGACTTTGGTGCCTTTCTTTGTGGGCTTCTTCAAAAGGCTGAGTGTCTTGATGTCATGGAGGCAGACTGAGTGATATAACAGAGATCTATGTACAAGATCAGTGACTTAGGAGATGTGGTGGTAGGCATATCTGAATGGCCTCTTTTAGTTGTTCATACTTTATAATAAAGTCATAATCATCAGTTTTACCAGGACAGAAGAGATGATATTGTTGAGAAATATGTACAATTTATAGACCATACTAGGGTATGTACTTGACTGGAACAGTAACAAACTTAAAATTGCTGTAGTTGTTCTTTTCCTCAATTAATATTGGTGGTTTAAATATAAGCCCAGAATCAGGGAAGCACTGGATATAGAACCTGCTTGTTGGTATATACTTATAATTTCATCGCTTGGGAGATCAGAGCAGGAAAACTGTCAGTCAATGTCAGTCTGGGCTACATAATGAGTTGCAGGCTCAGCTGGGTTATGTCCAAAGGTTACATAGAAAGAAGCTGTCTAAAAAGCAATAAGCAAAACATAAAACAATGACATTTAACTGAGCTGAGATGCTCTAGTCAGGTCTGAGTTGGAGGGTTTGCAAAGAAGCACTTGTGATGACTTGCAACCAAGTTTATTCTAAGCCTTCCAAAGAAAAGGACAGAGGGTTGACAAGGATCAATATGGGCCCGTAGAGTGGACTTATTCAAGCATTTGATGGACTTGGAAACCTTTTAGAGCCAGAACACTAAAGAGCATGTGCCACAAAGTACCTGTGTGGAAAGACCCACGAAGTGACTAGGGTGTAGTGAGACTGCATATGGCTATGAAAATGAAGTCACAGAGGATGATGGTAGCTAGGAACTCAGAAAGGGGCACCAAGGGAGGCTTTGAGAAGAAGTCAAAATTAAATTACATCAGGTTTGTGTGGGAGCGAGTGCCAAATCTCTCAGGAATGAAAAGGAGGGCCCAGGAATTTCTGTGAAACTCTTTAACCTAAATGTAATAGACTGATCATGTGTATTCAAAGGAAACTTTAGGTCAAGTGAGAATTAAGTCACAGTCTGTAAGCTGCAGAGAAGTGTGAAAGCCATCTGCTTATCTATTCATCTTTTCTGGACAGGAGGGCCAAACTATGAATGGAAAGATAGCTACCCTATCAGATTGCTGAAATTCATGATTTTTTAAATTGTTTTTATTTTTAATTATTCTCTCTCTCTCTCTCTCTCTCTCTCTCTCTCTCTCTCTCTCTCTCTCTGTGTGTGTGTGTGTGTGTGTGTGCATATGTGTGCATATGTGTGCATGAATTGGTAGGTAATTGTAAATGCAAACACCCATGGAGGTCAGAGGAGTTGGATCTCTACTGGAGAGGTAGCCTTTGATTTGGGTGCTGGAAACTGAAATCAAGTCATATGCAAGAGCTCCTAACAGCTGAACCATCTATCTAGTCCTCTAAATTGGGGGTCTTAGTAGGCAGATAGGAGTGCTGGAGCAAGGAAGTGCAACAAAGAGTCAGAGGAGACACTGAGATGCAGGAGACCTCACTGATGTCAGACCGTGACATTCAGAAGTCGTCCTGGAATGTGTGGGAATACTGGGATTCACACAGCCTTCTGGTGGTGAGCCACCACCTGGCGGCCTTGGAGTTCCTATAGTGACAAATATGACATGTGTATTGAAGGGGCAAGTCTTTCCCTGGGTGAAGTCAGTATCTCAGTTCTATCTATTTTCATTCACTTTAAGCAATGAGAAGGGATAGGACTCCAGATGGCTAGCCATGTGTAGCCGTCTGTGTGGTCAGCACTTCATGGGGTAAAGCCATGTTTCCTCTTCTGCTCTGGTATATATTTATGCTTTAGAGATGAATTGCACAACAGAAGGTGCAGGGAAGTCACTTGGAAACTGCCAGTTTCCAGATGTGTGGCCACAGGGTAAATTTGCCAACACTGAAGATTCCTTTGTGTTTTGTTTTGTTTTGTTTTGTTTTGTTTTGTTTTCCTGAACCAGATACACAGTTCTCTTCTTGAGAGTGTAAGGCTACATAATGAAGACTGAATACACACACACACACACACACACACACACACACACACACACTGATATATAGCACTTGCTACACTAATCTATATATGTAATCAGAATGATGATATTGCTTTTACTAAATGAATCAATTTTATGTGTTGATGTAAATATTTGAATAGCAAATTTGAGCCATGTCTTAATATACATTTAAATCCTTTTATTATCATACTAGTAAGCAAAAGAAAACCTGTGAAATGTATAGAAGATAGCTTTCTCTTTGGAATTTGAATGGCTGGGTTTGTCCCGCCTGCCTGTGGGTTTGGGTTGTGTGAGGTGGTTGCTGTTAGGGAGCAGACTGCTCTGTGTCTCAGGAAGAGTAACTTGCACAAACCTCCCCCTCTCTAACAGAAAGGGTGAGCCCTGGCACCTTTTAACCTGTAGGGATTATGTAGCTCTGGCTATGACTGATTCCTTGGCTAGCCTCAAGAAATGCTCCCGGTATGTGCTATGTGCTAACAGAGCCAGGCTTTGCTGATCAGCACATCACTCCCGTGAAGACGTGGGCATGCTTTTGTGCATTTGTTCTTGTAGCCCTGGAGGCATATTTCAACACACTGTCCAGAATTGGCTAGAACATGCCTGTCACTCCCAGCTGACTCTGATGACGCTCTTGCCAACGTAGATTTACATCAACACAGTTCTTTACTGGAAAAAGCTCTCTTAGAATGTACAGGGTGGCCCATTTAAAACGGGCACAGCATCAATTTGAAAAGGAATGATTCTAGAAGATGTGTTGTAAGAAATGTACTGACAGTTGGAGGGAGGCTCTACACAGCATAGAGTTATAATGAGCATCACCCCAGAAGGTTCCCTTCATAAACAGTCCTAAGCTCAACTACCAAAGAGTGGTTTGTTGTGAGAGAAAGGACCCTTTATTCCAGTCTTTCTCACACATCAATCTGGACATATAGGTGTTTCCAGTCCTTTACTGATTTATGCTCATCTTCCTAATAATTGACTTATTAAGATCTGAGAGCATGCAGTGTGACTATACTGCTCCTTACCTGTCCCATATTTGCCCTGAGAATGTAATGGAAGCATAGACTTTCCCTGTACTGTGAAATCTTTTGGCACACGTTCATCTTCCTGGTGACTCATCCTCACTATCTTAATGACTGTTTGGGATAGACTTATTTACGCAGATGTCTATGGTCAGGAAACCAGGCACTCAAATCAAAGCTGTTACCATAGCTATCCAGCAAATAATAAAAATAAATAATAATATACAAACCCAAACCATCTTTGCTGTTCAAAAGGAAATTTCAGTATCCATGGCACATGACCTGTGATTAATATTACTGTGACTCTTGGTAACCCACCTTTCATTTTTTATCAACCCAGCCTATTCCAAGTCATTATAGTAATGGACACAACTGAATGGGTTTGCAATTTTACACCTTCTCTTATGACAACCAGCAGGATTTGCAATGACACATGCTTTGATCTGTCTGCTTTTAAATCTCTTAAGCTGCAAAGCTCTAGACAGTTTCCTCCCAGAAGATTTTAGTCCTACTGGACCTCATCATGAGTTCTATATTTATGCATGTTTAGACACATCAAAGTCAGGCTTTATACCAAGGGCCACCTGGAAAGTCAAGGTCACCAGCTTCTTGCCACAGCACTCATGGCATTGTCCCACTGGGCAATAATGAAAGATGACCTTTCAAAGTGATCAAAATGTGTAGGTGACATTGTAGGAATACTACTAAATGGTTCACTGTTATATTTTACCTGCTGTAATTTGTCTACAGTTCAAAAACTATGGTGCCTTGCTGGGCATTAATGGCACATGCCTTTAATCCTAGCACTGGGAGGGTAGAGGCATGCAGGTGATCTCCAGGACATCCGTGGCTACATAGAGAAACCCTGTCTCAACAAAACAAAACAAAACAAAACAAAACAAAACAAAACAAAACAAAATAAAACAAATGAAAGAAACTATGGTCCCAATGAACTGCAGAGGTTCCACAGTACTTGCATCAGGTGCAGTTAGAAATAAAGTGGGAAAAACAATTGAACTAAGATTTTTTTCCCCATGACAATTAACGTAAGACATTCATGGTTAATGCACAGAAGCTGAGGCATATAGCATGTTTTAAAAAAAATGTGAGCTCATGGGCCTTGTCTGATGGCAGGACCACTTAGAATTCAAACTGGCATAAATGGGTCACAGAAGGCCTGCTTGGAAGGGTGTAGCCCAGCACTGCCGGTGCCTGGAGGGTTCTTGATTAATAACCTGACATTGAGCACCCACACGGAAACCCTCTTACTGTATCCTGTGTGTCTGTCTGTCTGTCTGTCTGTGTGTCCTCCTCGTGACTCCATGCTTACAAAACAGTCCTCTGATTGAAGTCTTATTGTTCCCCCACTCTCTGTCTGATAAGTCCTATGTGCGGGATGCAGGAGGCATGATGCTCTAAGCAAAGACCACAGTATTCAAGAAAAAAGAACGAAGTTGACTCTTGGAGCTTGTTCAACAGTTCTGCAGCTCTTCTAATGACTCTGCTCCCAAGAGACCCACCCTATGCCCTGGAGATGCCAGTTTCTGAGTGTACAGATGTTAGTGCCAGCTTCTGATCTTTGAAATTCCTCTAAGCTACTGCCAACTTTCAAGGCCCGTGGGGGGCGGGGAAGGGGAGAATCATTTGCCAGCTCTTGCAGGGAAATATTTCTCCACCACTAGGCCATAAGCGCTTTGCAGTAGAAGCCCTGTCAGCCCACAGTGTTCATGTTGGGCCATTAATCACAGTACGATAAGGAAAGGAAGAGCTCTTCTCTTAATGGAAGTTTCCTGGTGATACTGGGATAGTCATGTCTAGGAAAGCATCCCCTGAAATGCCTAGCCCTTAGCCCAGGATATACTTGGCTCTGCTTCATCGTTCTGATGATATGATACCTTTAGGAGCTTGGTAAGCTGTTCTGTAAAATGCATCTAGTCCTTAGAAGCAGTGTTTGGAGTTTATGAAACTCTCTTGCTCCGATTTCTTATTCTTTCTCAGTTCCAGCAGTATGGAAGGCACTCTGAAAGATCACAACCCCCAACCTTAGGACGTTTGAGCTTTTAGAAAGCTCCGAATTTGGGAGTTTTGTAAGCTATCGGGACCACAGTATACCAATCTGAAGTTTAATCTTGAGAAGCATGGACATACTCCATATAACCACATTAATGGTTGTATGTGTATCTGTGTGTATATGTACATGCGTAAGTGTATGTGTGTATCTGTGTGTATGTGTGTGTAATACAATGTAACACCAAGAATCTATAGGCATTTGAAACTTTTATTTTCAGAGCCCAGTCTTCTAGAGAGAAAACCATATATATTTTTTCCTAGTGAGGCCATAGCAAATAACATCAAACTTGGTAACTTAAAGCAGGAAAGGTCTGCCTGTCACAGTTTTGGAGCTAGGGGACATGGCACAGCCACGGTTGCACTTGGCCCAGGAGAGAACCTGTTCAATGCTTATCTAGATTCTGGTGGATACCAGCTTCCTAACCTCTGGTGACATCACTTCAGCCTCTGCCTCCATCTGCACGTGTGTTTTCTATCTTCTACTCTTCTGTTATACCCTTGTCGTAGGTTTCAAGCTGTACCCAGATAGTCCAAGATGATCTCCTCATCCATCTTAGCTTCCCAGAGTAATCTCGCCCCCCCAACGTTTTTTTTCCCAAACAAAGCTATATACACATTTTCCAAGGAGAAGGGTATTTTGGGGTAGGGGTGGGGCTATTGCTTAGCCCCACTGTGGTATCCGAAGGAGAACCAGTAGAAGTTCTGAGAAAGTCAACCCCTGAACACACATGTGAATAGTGCTTTCTGGGAAGTCCCGCCCTTCTTCAGATTCTTTTTTGTAGTAAGGAGAGTATGTTTCTAGAAGTAAAGAAACAGCAGGCTTCCCTCAAGTGGCACTTGCCCCTTGTCCAGTCTATGGATTCTCCTTCAAGACTCTCCAAAGGGAACCCTGGCTATCTTGTACCATATGCATATAAACTTGAGAAAGGAAAGAAGAAACACTGAGGTTGTAATAGATTTGAAGGGTAGGTGCTCTTGATTCTTAGTGTGAGTCTCATTAACTCACACTAAAGTCAGCGTATTAAAGCCATACAATGGTTTCATCCACTTTATATTCCCAACTTTAGAGAGGCTGAATCAGGAGAATACTGAGTTCCAGAGTGTCTTGGTTATGTAGCAAGACCTTGCCTCAAACACAAAGAAACAATAAAACGTAGAATGAACACATGATATATGTTTGTGGTCAAAAGATTGATTAGACATATTCAAGAGTAAATCTTGGAGTACTCAGCCCTAAGAGAGCCATCCTTATCAAAGGTGTACCTGCTGAGGCTCAAGGACCCAGGCAGAACAGGAGGAGGAGAGATTTTAAGAGCCAGAGGTAGTGGATAACTCCAAAGAAACTATCATCCAGACATAATATGTCTGATACACATATGAACTCGCTGAGACTGTGGTGGCATCCTTGAGAACTGCACAGGTTCATATCACACAAAATCCCCACAGAAAAGAGGAAGTGAATTCAAACTGCCACCCTTAATTAAGACTCTCTATCCTTAATCTATACCTGCTGGGAAAGGGGAATTCAGTTTTCTCCAAGGGGGAATCAGTAGGTATATTAGCCACAGTCCAGGGCAGGCCCCATACTCAGTATTTGGTCAACACAAAATGGACTCCACAGTTTTGGTTTTGTGGGGGTTTTGTTGCTTGAACACTTTCTCATCGCTCCAGGTTTTATTTGTCCTTTTTTGGGTTCGGGTTTTGTTTTTAGAGAGAGGAGGTAGAAGGAGAGACTGAGAACATGAAGTTGGGTAAGTAGGAAGGATTAGGGGAGGGGACTATGACAAATATATTATACTACAAAGTTATAAATGAAAAAGTAATTCCTTTAAATGACTTGCTGTCCCCCTCAACTTTGAATTTGTTCTCACCAGAATAACTGTTTCACATTGTCTGCTGTAGTTTTCCAAAATGTTTGTGTTGCATATTTAATTAAATATAGGAATATTGGTACAGTGAGAGTGAGGTGTGGTAAAGACAGTCCTAGAAACTTCCAACTATTGTTTCTTTAATCCAGACCACAAATGTAGTGATTTCAATAAAACATGCTTCAGTTGCTTTGCAACTGAAATCATTGCTTCAAAGTTTTATTCATTTCAAATGCCAAAAGGCATCAGAAGTAGGCCACCGCAGTTGCCTTAACACCGTCCACACCCAGGAACAGTGTGCCTGAAAGCCTGTCTTCTTGGACCCACCCTTACCATCACCAGCTCTGATGGAATTCTGTTCTCCTCCCTATTCGAAGGAAATGATATGTGAGCTTGCTATTTTACATTTTATGGGTGACTTTGGGAATTTGTCATTGATTCTCATTCTTTGCCTACTGCCTATTCATGTTTTCTGTATTTACAAACTGGGATTATAACCATATGGAATGTATTTGAAATAATTGTACCCTTAGGAATGGTCTCTGTCATAAAAGTTTATAGCTAATTTTCTGCTTTTCCTTTTTTTTTAAATAATTTTAAAGATTTGTTTTACTTGTGTTTGGTGTGTGTGTGTGTGTGTGTGTGTGTGTGTGTGTAAGTGGCGCCCAAGAAGTCTAGAAGAAGACATTAGATCCCGTGGAGCTAAAGTTATAAGCAGCCATGAGACTACCAACCTGGGTGCTGGGAACTAAACTTGGGTCCATCTGGAAGAGCAGTGTGTTCTCCCACCTGACTAGCTCTCTGCAGCACCTTGTTTACTGTCATATATTATTATGCCACTTAAAAAAATATCACAGAAGAAGAGACCATAAATTTAACTCTTAATTGTGTGGTTCAGTAGTGCTATTGCTTTGTGATTGACTGAAAACTTTCTTTGGATAAAACTGAAAGTTAGGGCCCATTAAGTTTACCCCCTTCCTCACTTGCCAGTGGTGACCATCATTGTACCTTGTAACATTCTGAACTTAAGTATTTTAAGGACTCCACATAGAGGAGCCACAGGTCTTGATTTTTGTGTCACCTTGATTAATTACCTACTGTAGCGTGGGACTGGATTTTCTTCTTTAAAGCTGTCCTTCTTGGTGTCTGTCCACACTTTGCATGTCCACCCTGCTTCCAGGAAGGGGCGGGTCTTCTCCCTCCAGGCTGTGGTGAGGAGCAGTGATATGGAAAACAACAGTGAACAGACCTGTTTCTCTCTCTCTCTCTCTCTCTCTCTCTCTCTCTCTCTCTCTCTCTCTCTCTCTCTCTCTCTCGGGGTTTGATTTTGAGAGGGGGGTTTTACCTTGTAGCTTAGCTGTCCTGGAACTTGCTCTGTAGACCAGGCTGACCTTGAACTCAGAGATCTACTTGCTGGGATTAAAAGCATATGCTATCACCCCTTACCCATACATCTCTTTGAGGCCTTGCTTTCAACTATTTTGGAGATCTGCCTCCACGTAGTCATTCTGCATGATCAGATAGTATGGAGACAGGCAAGAAGATCAATGGATTAGAATTGAAGACCCAGAAAATAACCCACACATGTATGGTCACTTGATATTTGACAAAGGAGCTAAAAATATCCAGTGGAAAAAAGACAGCATTTTTAGCAAATGGTGCTGGATCAACTGGAGATTAGCATGCAGAAAAATGCAAATCCCCATTCTTATCTCCTTGTACAAAGCTCAAGTCCAAGTAGATCAAGGACCTAAACATAAAACCAGGCACACTAAAGCTGATATAGGAGAAAGTGGGGAAGAATCTTGAAGACATGGGCACAGGGGAAAAGTTCCTTAATAGAACACCAATGACTTATGCTCTAAGAACAAGAATCAACAAATGGGACCTCATAAAACTGCAAAGCTTCTGTAAGGCAAAGGACAGAGTCAATAGGACAAAACAGCAACCAACAAATTGGGAAAAGATCTTTACCAACCTTATATCTGATAGAGGGCTAATATCTAATGTATACAAAGAACACAAGAAGTTAGTCCCCAGAGAGTCAAATAACCCTATTAAAAATAGGGTGCATCCGAATTTCTTCTGGTAAAAATTCTTTGTTTAGCTCTGTACCCCATTTTTAATAGGGTTATTTGGTTCTTTGGGGTCTAACTTCTTGAGTTCTTTGTATATATTGGATATTAGCCTTCTGTCGGATGTGGGGTTGGTGAAGATTTTTTCCCAATTTATTGGTTGCCATTTTGTCCTTCTGACAGTGTCCTTTGCCTTACAGAAACTTTGTAATTTTTGTTTTTTTGGTTTTTCGAGACAGGGTTTCTCTGTGTAGCCCTGGCTGTCCTGGAACTCACTCTGTAGACCAGGCTGGCCTCGAACTCAGAAATCCACCTGCCTCTGCCTCCCAAGTGCTGGGATTACAGGCGTGTGCCACCATGCCCCGCGAAACTTTGTAATTTTATGAGGTCCCATTTGTCAATTCTTGATCTTAGAGCATAAGCTATTGGTGTTCTGTTCAGGAACTTTCCCCCTGTGCCCATGTACTCCAGAAGAAAGTCAGATGGCTGAGAAGCACCTTAAGAGGTGTTCAACATCATTAGTCATCAGGGAAATGCAAATCAAAACAACCCTGAGATTCCACCTCACACCAGTCAGAATGGTTAAGATTAAAAATTCAGGAGACAACAGGTGCTGGTGAGGATGTGAAGAAAGAGGAACACTCCTCCACTGTTGGTGGGATTGCAAGATGGTACAACTGCTCTGGAAATCAGTCTGGCAGTTCCTCAGAAAATTGGGCATGACACTTCCAGAGGACCCTGTCATACCACTCCTGGGCATATACCCAGAGGATTCCCCTGCATACAATAAAGACACAAGCTCCACTATGTTCATAGCAGCCTTGTTTATAATAGCCAGAAGTTGGAAGGAGCCCAGATATCCCTCAAAGGAGGAATGGATACAGAAAATGTGGTATATTTATACAATGGACTACTACTCAGCAATTAAAAATAATGAATTCATGCAATTTGTATGCAAATGCTTGGATCTGGAAAATATCATCCTAAGTGAGTTAACCCAATCACAAAAGAATACACGTGAAAAGTAATCACTGATAAATGGATATTAATGAGCCCAGAAGTTCTGAATACTCAAGGCACAATTAGCAAATCAAAAGATTCCCAAGAAGAAGGAAGGAGAGGACACTGGTCCAGAAAAGACTGGTTCCAGTTTTGCAGGAGAGTACCAGAACAGAGAAAGGGTTGGGGGGTGATGGGGGAATGGGGGGAAGGGAAGAGGACTTATGGGACATATGGTGAGGGGGAACTGGGAAAAGGGAAAGCCTTTGGAATGTAAACAAAAAATATAGAAAAAAATGGGGTACAGAGCTAAACGGAATTCTCAACTGAGGAAACTTGAATGGCTCTAAAGCACCTAAAGAAATGTTCAGCATCCTTAGTAATCAGTGAAATGCACATCAAAACAACAGTGAGATTCCATCTCATAATGGTCAGAATGACTAAGATGAAAAACTCAGGGAACAGTAGATGCTGGAGAGGATGTGGAGAAAGAGGAACACTTCTCTATTGTTGGTATGATTGCAAGCTGGTAAAACCACTCTGGAAATCAGTTTGGCTATTCCTCAGAAAATTAGACATAGTACGATCTGATTGCATTGCTAACTTTGAGGAAGCTCTATAAAGTGCCCACAGTGGTCTCGCTACTTTGTAACTCTCCCAACAGTGCAGAGATTTTTCCACGTCCTCATTAAAACTCTTTTATTCTTTCCTTTATTCCTTCCTCCCTCTCTCCCTCTCTACACCTTCTGTCTCTCTCCTATAGTAATTATCTTAATGGAGGTTTTGATTTATATTTCCTTGATTAGTGATATTGAACATATATTATTTCTTTTAAAAATGTTTATTTTTTTAAGTTTTGTTTTGTACAAGTGCATTTGTTTTGTACAAGTGAGTACAATCCTCCTCAGCCCACTGATGCAACCTTTTCTTCTCCACTTCCATTGATTCTGCTTGTCCATTTAGCTCATCATAGATCTATTTTCATGATTCTGTATGTCTGTATAGGATCAAAGACCCATCAATGAGAGAAAATGTGATTTTGTTTTTCAAGACTGGCTTAACTCACTTAATGTGATAATCTTCAGGTGCACCTCTTCTCTTTTGACCAGTTTGCCACTTGCATATTAGCTATAGAAAGTTTACACAAATATTTTCCTATTTTTACTTATCTGCACTCTAAAATACTCTATTTTAAACTGTTGAAACATTTTCTCCAGCATTATCTGAATGAAAGTCTTGTACTAAATTTAGAACCCTGGATAGTCTTTTCCCCAACACAGTGATTGCCCTCATCTAGCAATACAGATAGAATGATAGTAATTCTGGAACTAGCGTTGTCTGAAGATTGGATAACAATGCATTTGAATATTGTTTCCTTCCCAAATTAATGGACATAAACTACTAGAAAGCTTGAAAAGTATTCCTTAGTGACAATATTTGTTTGTTCTTAGGAAATACACTTTATTATATTTGAGTGCGTACTGTACTGTGTGCTGACATGGTGGCATCGTTATGAATAACAGCCAGACTAGATGACATGTATATTAGCAATACTAACAAGTTCATAAGGTATGTGCTAATGGTGAGTGCAGATTCTGATTGAGCTAAGAACATGATTTCTGTTTATTTCTGAGATAGCTGGGCCAGTTTCCCAATCCTTATGCTTTAAAAAAGAAACAAGAACCACTAAGAGTATGAATTCATTTAAAGCAATCAAAATCAAATGGCTACTAGTGTAAACCATTATACTTAGTTAGCACACCACTACACAAGATTTTCCTAGCCTGCTTTTTCTTCCCCACTCTCTTATTTCATGAACTGTGGAAGTTTCCAATAATGTAGTTTTAGGCTGCTGATGTGGAAACTGGATATAGAGAGATAGCTCTTTGGAGACTAGTTAGCAAGCTTCATGTTACTAACTTAAAGTTTTTACTCTCTGATGGCTTAAAGGGGGGAAGTCATCAAGTTCTCTGAAAGGAAACACATGAAATTTAAAACCAAGGCCCTACAGAGATTTCCTAGAGCAAACTCCTTGCAGAGCTGTGTGTTCTTTTTCTGTGGATAGATAACAAAACATGGAACTTTTCAGGCACAGTTACAGCCATAGCAAGAGTGCTTGCTCTTAGGCACATCCATTGAACTTAGTTCTGCTTTTAGATGGCAGTTGCAGAAACCTCTTTAACGTGAGTGTAATGCCTGATCCAAAAATCTGAGGATAAGCTAGAAGGAGACTGGGGGAACCTTGTCTTTCACTCAATACCTCCACTCAGAACACAATTTTTCCTTCTTCCTTGGAGTTCAGATTCTACAGATTTATAATTTTGTCATTGTTCCTTCTCTGTCTCTAGCTAGCTGAGCGACATCAGGAATGTCATCTGGATCCTTATGAACTTCCTTAATCTTGAAGTGGGTTGTGGGTTTCTGAAGTCTTTTCTAGTGCAAGATGCTGTGTTCCTACAGCCTAGATGACCATGGGAGGATGCTACACAGCCCTGTCCAAGTTGCTAACTGGGTGCACATCTCCTTTAAACTGGAAAGCAACAGAAATCTCATGCAATCCCAGTACTGTTGCTATGTTCAGCTGGCGAACTGTCTCACCAATTGTACAGCCTCATAGGACACACATTCAATGTATCGAGGCATGGGCAAATGCAGGGAAACTGGTAATATCTAAATCTCAGAAATAGGCCACCGTGTCAAGAGACAGAAGGGTTCAAATGTAAAAGTTTGTAAGACTATCCTTACTGTTGAAAAACGTAGTGAAACTCCTACTCATAAAGCAATATGTCTTATTTCCCTTAACATTTTCTATTTTAGAATAAAATATCAATTGGAAGAAATTGATGGCTGTTCCAGTAAACACACCAAAAAATGGACTATTTTATCATTATGGAAAATAAATAATGGGCCTTATAAAACAAAGAATGAGTGTTAGGAGGCTGTGCATTTGGAAAGCCCACAGTACTAATAACTTGCTATACTTAGCACAGAAATATGGGCCAGCAGATATCGAGGCACTAAATCATTTATGGTTGAATTCGTTATTCAGTTCCAGAACAACAACAGTGATATAGCACTTTCCCTTCCTTATAAATTACTCATGCAGATTCTTCCCTAATGATCCTCTAATTCTTGTTCGAGTGAGTATATAAAGAAGACATCATGTAATAGAGTTTTACAGTGTCAAAATAATTAGGACTCAAATCTCCAACTTCCAGTAAAGCATTTTAGCATGATTAAATTAATAGTTTAGAGTAGTAAAGTGAGAATTGTACTTCCTTTGTTTCAGCCTACACTATCTACGTTGCTCCATAAACTCCTATGATATAATTCAATGCCTGCCCCATCACTCAAGCAGGCTCCTTCACATTGGATGCTTGACTTGCGTTTTTTAGTGATCCTAAAATAGGCAGCCTTAAAGATCAGTTCTACACTGTTGCTTCAGGACAGATTCTTAGAAATATGAATCAGAGTTAAAGAACATTGTAAGAGACATTGTGCTCTGTTCTTTGGAAGCTGTTGACAGTGGAGCTGTGGTGTGTTATACTGCTGCAGCCCTGGTCTGCTAAGTATTAAGGTTTCAATAGTTAACAAAACTTTCTTCCTTTGGATCAACACTGAGGCCATACCACCACCCACAACCTTTGCATAGGAGTTTCCTATTTCTTCCTCTGTGAGTTTTATGTTATTATTCTACTTTCCTATGAGGACAATAGCCTTTCCTTCCTCTCTCTTATTTTTGGCGAAAGGAATTTTCTTAGTTTGGTATATGCCATTTAATATTTACATGGGTTTTTTATGTGAACTAGATTAAAAATACCTCCATTTGCTGATTCATGTTAAAGCTTCTCTAAAGTAAAAATTAGTGTGAGCTTAACCTTTATTTTGCTTTAGTTTTTATAATTTATTTATCATTTTTATTTGATACATATTAGTGTTTTGCCTGCATAAGAGGGTATTAGACCTTAGAGTTTCAGACAGTTGTAAGCTACTATGTGAGCGCTGGGAATCGAACCCCGGTCCTCTGAAGGAGCAGCTAGTGCTCTGAATTGCTGAGCTAGCTCTCCATCTACTTGTTCTATGTCTTGGTAAAATTTTAGTTTTAGTCACTGAAAATCTGAAAATATCTCAAAGCTATGCTTGGTTTAGAATTCATTTAATTTTTATGACATTTCTTTGTGTTGGCATACTTGTGCACATGTGGATGTGCGTGCTGTGACATGGACGTGAAGGTCACACTGCAGTTGGCGAGGAATGGTTGGTCATTTTATTCTACCATGTACGTCCTGAGGATCAAACTCGGATCACTCACCTGCTGGCAGGTGCCCTCACCTATGGGCCATCTTTCCAGTCTAGAATTCATTTAAGGTTGTATACTCTTGTATATACAGGGACTGTGTAGTGGGGAACTGGAAGGCGGGGCAGTGACAGGTATGTAAAGTGAATAAAAACGTATAAAAGAGTTAGCATAGGGTTTGGAATGATAAACATAAATGATAAAGTGTTATTTTAGTATTATGGAATATTTGACAGATGCGTTAAAATAGTCATACACAAAACATGCTCTTAGGCTTTAAAACTTTAATTGTGTCAGATTTATGAAAGATGTAGAAGATAGAATAATTACTGAGCTCAGGCTAAAAATAACATTAAGGCTGAAACTAGAATCAATAGTGTTCCTTTCCAATTATTTACGTGTATGCAGATGTGCATGTACGTGTGTGTGTGTGTGTGTGTGTGTGTGTGTGTGTATGTGTGTGTGTGTGTGTGTGTGTGTGTGTGTGTGTGTGTATACATGCATAAAAAGGCCAGGGGTCAACTTCAGGGGTCATTTCTGAAGAATTATATATCTTGTTTTTGAGACAGAGACATGGGACATGGGGGTCACTAAGCCAGCTAAGAGCCCCAGGATCTTCCTCACCCTGCTTCCTGGTGCTGGTGTTATAAATGTACCAAGTCACCGTGATTTTTTTATGTAGGTGCTGGGGTTTGAACTCAGATCTTTATCCTTGTACCAAAAGCATTGTATCAGCTGAGCTATCTCCTCAGGACCATTTGCCCCAATTTTGATGCCCTCTCTTTTTGCCCAAAGGGAACCACAATGTAAAAACTTCCTTTGCTATTTGTGCCTTTTCTGTTCAGAAACTAGTGATAGCAGCTGCCACTTTAGTTGTACTGGAGATAACTTACTGTTATCTTCAATTATAATGAACAAATGCTCACATATAATATTTCTCTCCCCTATTCATGGAAGATGAAATTTCCAAGCCCAAATTTGTCTTTCTTGTATTTTATTTCTCTGTACAAAAAAAATATGGTATTGGACAAATGATTTGCCTCTGAAATGCCAGCATATGTCCCATATATGGCTTAGCATGTCTGCATAACTTTGAGATATTTTGTTATCACCCCTATAATATATGCATATACACACATACACACAGAGTAAGTGAGAGATATTTGAAACAGACATTACATAAAAATAGTATCTGTTGTGGACTGGATCTTAAAGTACCCTAGCTGTAGTAGCAAAGCATAATAAATCTTTCATTTATAACATGAACTGCAGAAAAATAAGACATGATCTATCTATCTATCTATCTATCTATCTATCTATCTATCTATCTATCTATATCTTTAATTCTGCTGTTGGGAAAGTGGGGAAACAGGAGACAAAGAAATTTGATTCTAGATAATACATTTTTTTTTATCTCGCTAGCCATACAGAAATTCATATAAGCGTATGTGGTACTGGATTTCCCATAAAAATGACAGCACTCTACTGTGAGTTAAGTGCCAGCTCAACAGCAAGGCAGTAGAGAAGATTTTTGCTTATTTACATATTTGAACATATATTCTGTAAGAATCATTTTAGTCATAATCTAGTAACAGAGATTTGGAATTTATAGCTAGGACTATCAATGAGCTTTGAGAGTCTGAGAATTTTTAAAAAATTAATTGTCCTATTACTAATTTCTTGCATCTAAAGTTGTTTTTCACACAGATGTGGCTGGCTTGAGTGCCTGGTAATTTTGCTTGTTAGCTGTGTTGTTCTCTGGCTGGTGATAGTGCAGAGACATTAGGGAACTTGCTTAGTCATGATGGCTGTTGTTTTGTTTTGTTTTGTTTTGTTTTGTTTTGTTTTGTTTTGTTTTGTTTTAATTCAGAGCTGATTTTAGGCCAGTATTTCAGGTATTCTGTCTTAGTATGCATTTATCATCTTTCTGGGAAAAGTGAAGGACTTCTATATAGAATAAAGAATTGTTGCAACGGAACATTTACTATTTTTAAAAGCACACTCTTTCAGGTACCCTGACCTTCCAGAAGGTTTTTTTAAAAACCCAAGCCTTATGATATGCTGTTAATATCACCAGATTGCATCACTAAACAGAGTTACAACAGACAGATGCTATTGCACACCCACTATTCATTCATCACCGAGAACATCAAAGAGCATTAAGAAGTTTGAAGTGTTCTCTAGTGATTTTGAATTGTGGAAAACCACTAGGCTATTATATCTATAATAACTTTTCACATTATATTATGCATTCATTGCATTTAAAAACTGGATGTTTCTGATGGCCAAAATAACACTCTGACATTAAATGTTTGAAGACTGCTAAAAACACACAAAAGAGACATGTATTGTCCAAATATCAGATACGTGATTGTTTTCTCATTGTAAAATATTTTATATTGATCTTTACTAATTTTAATCTTTCACCTCTTTTATCCCCTCCTAACTCCCTCCCACCAGCTCCTTTTCCCAAAAGCCCCCATCACACACACACACACACATACACACACACACACACACACACACACACACACACATTTCAATATATTTGACATATATATGTTCAAATGTAAGGATATATGATATACATAATATGTAATGTGTAATGTATAGTGAATATATAATATGTGATATATGAAATATATGATGATACATGATATATAATATATGTATATATTTGAACAGCAAGCATGTTATCAATGGAACTATCTTCTCAGCCTCAAAGCTTGCTTTTAATATTTAGAAAACTAAAACTAAAAGTCATCCTAATCTATTTAATTTTTAAGTAGAATAAGCAGCAATAAGTCTAATCTCAAAGCCATTCAGCCTATAGTTCTTTCTTAGAACAAATCTATCCCTGTCGGGATTTAGATGCATCGAAACTCATTATACCAAGTGTTGCCAATGTGTCCTCACTCTGGAGTGTCTTCTCTAAAGCAGCCAGTCCAGATACTGGTCCTGTCCTCTCTCTCAGGACTTACTTTTCCTTTTGTGAGTTTTTTTAGCTCAGTGGGAGGACTGTCCCCAGCTTCCATTCCATGGATATAAAAGGGTTCCATCTTTTATATCCATGACACCAAGTAACACCCACTTATCAACACTTTTGTACCTGAAGCTCAAGTTTCTAACTGTGTAATAGGGGAAGGTGACATCCATATAAAATGATTGTTTTCATTCAAGGAAACCTAGCACATGAGCAACTTGAAAACAGGACAATGGCCCATCCATTTTGAAATCTCCACTGTGGAATTTCTAGTTAACACTCTCACGGGAGACTTTTCCTCATCATACAGAGAGGCCACATAAATCATTAAATGAACACCAACACTGGGTCCATGGAATGAGTCTCCTTAACTCAAATCCATATAAAAGGCACTTAATAAATATTAAATGTTGTCTATTTTCAATTATTCATGGGTATTTTATTCACTTATAGCTGCAATATGAGTTAAAAGGTCATATTTACATAATGAATGATTCTACTTAGTTACTTAAACAGGCTCCATGTTTTACATCCATCTAAAATGGATTAGAAACGTAAACCAATCTTATTAATTAATTCCCACCAACTCTTGGTCAAAAGGCAAGATTTTGCTTCTTGCTGCCTAGATCTGAAAGCTGATATAGTAAACGGTGTCGTCATTTAATGGGAGGTGGAGAAGTAGCAGAGAAGCTAATCTGGAAATTAGACTCCAAAAGGTCAGATTTTTTCCATGCCTCTTTCAATTGAGTCTTTATGGTGAGGTTTTGCCAATTTGTGAATTAAGTTGTTCAAGGAGTCCAATAAAAAGCCTCCCAATGAAAACAAAACCCTTTTGATAGGAAGGAAATTCTCTCTCTCTCTCTCTCTCTCTCTCTCTCTCTCTCTCTCTCTCTCTCATATGTGTGTCCTTTGCTTTTTAAAAATCACAATGCAGTTCGATAAAGTAAACCTGTAAAAGATAGCTTTTGCTAAAAATATTAGCGTAGAAGAAGAGGGCACAAGTTCCCAAGGCTGGATTAGTCATAGAGCTTATTTTCATCCTTAGATAAAACTAAACGTAGGAAGAGGTAAAAAAATAAAAGCAATTAAAAAAGAAGAAGGTTGTTGAAACTCACATTGTACAGGAGTTGCTGGAGAATGATAAAGCATGCATAGATATGGCTAAATGACACGGAGCTATTGTTACCTGAAAACCAAGGCAACAGCTTGCCCAGCAGACCCTGCAGGGATATTTGCACACAGCCGCCATCTAGCTGGACAGGTTTGGGGAACTGTCAGCAAGTTTACTGAGTGTGAGCATTTGCTGCGGCAAAGACTGGGATTTGCTTAACACATCCGTGCTGGACAAAACCCTTTGTGCACACTGCCATGTCAACCGGTATGGAAAAAGTACAAGATCAGCCTTGAATCCTGCCCCATTTTATGCCAAACGAATTAATAGCTTAGAAAAGGGAAGCAAACATTAAATTAGGCACATAAATATTTCTCTCCCCCTCATTGCTAGGGAAGGCCATTTGTATATGTTTCTCTTAAAATAGGGAAAGAAGTGACTGGAGGAAACATCAGTTCTAATAAGCCTGCATCTCCATCTGATGCATCTCCACCTTCCGTGTGGGAAAAATGGTGTGCCGTGAGTCCCTGTGGCCTCTGTTAGGATGCTCCTGTTTGAGAAGGATGGCAGGTGTGCAAGGAAGTCTTCACTGCAAAACCATTGGAAGGCCATTCTTATCAGATGGAAGCAAATTCAGCTGTGAGGATCTTATCCATCTTGTGCAGAAAGGTATTCAGAGACAGCGACTCGATCTTCCCTGGTTGTCACCCTCCCCACATGGCCTGTGTCCCTCACCTCACAGCCATGGGTGCTGGGACTGCTCTTTCCTCCTTTTGCTTCATTCTGAGGTGGGAGGGATGGAAATTTATAAGAATAGTCAAGAAGGGATATTTGTAATCAAAACCAAGAAAATAAGAGTTTCCTAGGTGGCCAATGATTATAGCCTTTTTATGGCGTAATTACCCTTAGCTTCATAAGAGACTGGGAAGCCGGAGTTTATAATTGGACACAGTGAAATTTAATGAGGTTTAAAAGAAATTAGTTAATTGCTTATATATAATGGAGTTTTCAATAAATAAGGTATTACCTATAAGCAATGGAGTAATAACTTAAGATTAATAAATTGGTCATTTTCTGTGATATCAATACTTCTGCACATTTCTAATATTTCTGCATATTTCCCAGTGTATGAGGCTCATGACTGAAATAACTGATGTGCACCCTCTGCTTTTCAATTCATAAGAATCTCACTTTATCATGCAGTATGTGAATTAATCTCAGAAAGCAACAGAAAATATCCAGTGGCCAGATTTGAAAGTTATTTATAGCTAGGTCAAAACTGAAAATGGAGAAGAGGGGACTCTCTGGTGGACGGGGGAGACACCAAGTTCTTTTGGGCCTTAAATAACTTGTTAAATGAATCTTGAAGCGGGGCGTAGGTTAAAGGATAAAGACCTTACATTATTCCATGAGTACAAGGCTTGAGATGAAAGTTTATAATGGAAGTAATTGTGTTTTAAGCTTAACAATCAATGTGTCACTCTCGACTAATAACTGATATTACTGAAAGCACATTATTCAGATTGGAGAAGTTCACTTGGCTTGAGGCAAAAACAGATTTTAATTATGTGCCTGGCTTTTTTTTTTCTCTCCAAGCTCATTGTTTATCAGCCATTGTGTCCTGCCTGCTTGGTCCTTGTCTCAGTGGGGCAGAACTTGGCTTTCCTCTTACTTGTTCACTTCAGACATTTTCTGGCTAAGAATGGGGTGTGTTGAGAATGGATTATGTTACTGGGTCTGCTCTATAGCTCTGGTTAGGAGACATCACTCTGGAGCAACTCATGTTGTCCACCTCAAAGGCTGTCTCTTGTCTCTTGCCTATCACAGTTGTCCTGTGTACCAAGGCTGTTGAGATGGATTCCTGGTGCTTTGTAGGGGCTCACTATTAAATTTTGAGGGGTATCTTGTGTTGGAATTATATGCAAAAAATGTATATTAGGGATTTGTGTTCTTCTAACTTTTGTGTTAGTCTTTGGTGAAATAATAAGTCGATCTGATGATGAGGACCAAATATCCATTTATGGATGGCAGAAAGCTTAATGTTTTCTATCTTACATCTAAAAGGGGAAATGTCTTGTCATTAATTTCACTTCTGTTTGGTATGAAAGGAGACTTGAGTTTCCTCTGGCAAGAATCAGACTGCCCTATTCTACCATAAATGAACAGATGCAGAGATATAAGCCCCCTATCTCAGACACTACACTTTCAGACAAGCAGGGCAATGTCTTGAAGTCCAGAAAAATCCTGCAAAGCACAAGGTGTCTTTTTACTCTATACACTGTCTCCCACCTTATTCCTACCTTACTTTCAACCCTGTTCATCTTATGAATAGAATACTCTAGTATGTTGCTTTTCTATCACAGCTAGCTTACTCTATAAAAACAGCACCTTGCTTTTGCCAAATTTTCTCCTTCTTTCTAGCAGAAAAGTGGGGTTATATAGAGAAATCCAAGATAGACAGAGAACCCTGCTCTCCTGAACACAAAGAATTGTCAGTTTTCTTTTGCAGTCCCTGGAATGTTATCAGTACATTTGATTTACAATAAGCTAACGTTTGCAACAAAAATCTTTAATGGTGCAAACCCAAGACGTTATCTACCTAGTATTCAGGGACTATGTGAAACCCTTGATACCTTGATCTTGAACATGTCACTACTTGAGGTAGCTGAATTAGAGAGTGTTTCTAGGAGACAGAATAGCAACCATGTGGCCATGACCAACTTCAAAGGAGTCTGGGAAGTGCAATCCAACTATGTGCCTAAGAAGGAAAGGATTTGCTGAGCAATCATAAATGTAATTACTTTCAGAGTGGCCAGGAAGCTTAACCAGAGGCCAGAGCATCTGACAATTCCATGTTTCTTCAAATATCTAGATGGCTCAAGAATTATACGAAGCCTCCCTGAACTTTTACCAAAATGACATGGGACATAAAAAAAAAAAAAAGTGTAAGTTAAAGTCTTAGTTTCAAAATCAAATCATACAGAATAATACTGACTGTTCTAGTGTGACATCAGATTTCTACAAATCTCCAGCATTAGTGACAGCCTTTTTCCTGATGTTACAGGAAATAATGCCCTCTTTCAGAGATTTGACAGGTGTTTTGTTTTTGGGGGACAGCACTTTGTAAGATAGACTCCAAATCTCATTCCAATCTTACCTTCATCATTTAAAATTTTTAGCAGCCTTTTAAGCTTTAGAAAACAACTTCCTGCAGCCCTAGTATGAGAGGCTGCTGGGTATCTGCCTCTGGCAGCACATTTATTTATATTAGGGATTCCTTCTTCTTTGTTATTCTGTATTGTAACGGAACACATGCAGGAAGCTTTACACACTAACACATACAATTCCCCATGGTAAGCCCATCCAAGGACAGGAAGAAACATCAAGAGCTCCCTTGTCTACCCAAGTGGGGGCACTTTTTCTCTCCCAGATACTTCCTCTCCTCCTTCCAAGGGTTACCAAGATCTTCACTCATTTCTGTGCCAGGAGAGCTTGGCCTGCCACAGTGCAGTGCACTGCATGTGCCGTGTGTGTGTGTGTGTGTGTGTGTGTGTGTGTGTGTTTCATACAGGTGGAACCCTGTGATGTTACTTTGTTAGGAGCGATTTCCTCCTTTTGTTCAGGATTGATTTGTACCATCATTCATAGCCCATTGTGAGACTAGTCTAAAGTTTATTTATTCATTCTGTTGTAGAGACCCATCTGAACAATTTATAGGTTTATAGGTATTACAAAGAATCCTCTATGGTAGCATGCCTTTTGATTTGAAAGATATACACATTTCCTTTCAGTATGTACCTAAGAGAAGAATGTGGTTTATACCATTTGAGTAAATTTGGTATTATCAGAAATGCAGGTTTTTTTCAAAGGGGTTAAACCAGTATACCAGGGCAATAATAATTCTTCACTTAAAGAGGGAAAAGAAAGAGGAGAAAAAACCAGAAAGATGAAATTTTGCATAAAAATAAAACTTAATTAACACTTCTGGTTTTCAGATTCTAACTTCTTCTGCTGGGAAATCATCGCCCAAAGGCATTGGGAACTTGCTGGAAACAAACGTTAATTAATGTTCCTTGCTTGCTTTCTGCTTCCTAACTATTCCATTGTATACAAAGGTTTAAAATAAAGATGGTAGTTTGTTCTGTGAGCTTACTAGCTCTTATAAACTGTACTGCAAAAGCCTCCGGAGCAGTTTGGCTGGGCTGTTCCTTTTTTCCTTCTCTTCTGTCAGCTTTATGATAAAGATCTAGAAATGTATTAATTAAGATACTTTTCTGTTCCTGGACCTTTCATTGCATTTTTCTGCTTTGCACACATTTATCTCTCATCCCATCCCCATGGCCTTTGTGAGATACTAAATTATTAATTAAATGATTAATCTTTTATCTCGAAAAAATGTCTTTTTTGTCCTTTTCCAATTTTACATAAAATTGTATCTATGAAATGTGTTATACACACACAAATACTTAAATATCCAAGTGCCAATTTTACTTTGATTATATAGTTAAAATTCAGTCTAGAAGAAATTATACAGAAATAAAGAGACACATGTATATATCTGATTATCTAAACAAATATGAGATTGATGTTGGAGTATTTTTTAATTTTTCTTTTTGATTTTTCGAGACAGGGTTTCTCTGTGTAGTCCTGGCTGTCCTGGAATTCACTCTGTAGACCAGGCTGGCCTCGAACTCAGAAATCCGCCTGCCTCTGCCTCCCAAGTGCTGGGATTACAGGCATGTACCACCACTGCCCGGCGCATAAATTTCTTTTTTTTTTCAATATATTCTTTATTTAAATGTCAAATGATATGCCCTTTCCTGAATTCCCCCCCCTCCCTGGAAGTCCCATAAGCCCTCTTCCCTCCCCCTGTTCCCCAATCTACCCCTTCCTGCTTCTCTGTCCTGATAGTCCCCTACACTGCTGCACTGAGTCTTTCCAGGACCAGGGGCCACTCTTTCCTTCTTCTTGGGCATCATTCAATATGTGAATTGTGTCTTGGGTATTCTAAGCTTCTAGGCTAATATCTGTTTATCAGTGAGTGCATACCATGAGTGTTATATTGAGATTGGGACACCTCACTTAGTATGATATTCTCCAGTTCCATCCATTTGTCTAAGAATTTCATGAATTCATTGTTTTTAATGGCTGAATAGTACTCCATTGTGTATATATACCACATTTTCTGTATCCATTCCTCCATTGAGGGACATCTGGGTTCTATCCAGCTTCTGGCTATTATAAATAGGGCTGCTATGAACATAGTGGAGGATATATCTTTATTACATGCTGGGGAATCCTCTGGGTATATGCCCAGGAGTGGTATAGCGGACTCCTCCAGAAGTATCATTCCCAGTTTTCTGATGACCCGCCAGACTGATTTCCAGAGTGGTTGTACCAGCTTGCAACCCCACCAGCAGTGAAGGAGTGTTCCTCTTTCTCCACATCCTCACCAGCACCTGTTTTCTCCTAAGTTTTTCATCTTAGCCATTCTGACTGGTGTGAGGTGAAATCTCAGGGTTGTTTTGATTTGCATCTCCCTGATGACTAAGGATGTTGAACATTTCTTTAGGTGCTTCTCAGCCATTCGATATTCCTCAGGTCAAAATTCTTTGTTTAGCTCTGTACCCCATTTTTAATGGGGTTATTTGGCTCTCTGGAGTCTACCTTCTTGAGTTCTTTGTATATCTTAGATATAAGCCCTCTGTTGGATGTAGGGTTGGTAAAGATCTTTTCTCAATTTGTTGGTTGCCGTTTTGTTCCTTTGGCAATGTCCTTTGCCTTACAGAAACACAGTAATTTTATGAGGTCCCATTTGTCAATTTTTGATCTTAGAGCATAAGCTATTGGTGTTTTGTTCAGGAAATTTTCTTCTGTTCCCATGTCCTCAAGGGTCTTCCCCAGTTTGGGGAAATCAGTATCCCTGACCTCAAGCAGTACTACAGAGCAATTGTGTTAAAAACTGCATGTTATTGGTACAGTGACAGGCAAGTAGATCAATGGAATAGAATTGAAGACCCAGAAATGAGCCCACACACCTATGGTCACTTGATCTTTGACAAAGGAGCTAAAGTCACCCAGTGGGAAAAAGATAGCCTTTCAACAAATGGTGTTGGTTCAACTGGAGGTCAGCATGCAGAAGAATGCAAATTGATCCATTTTTATCTCCTTGTACTAAGCTCAAGTCCAAGTGGATCAAAGACCTCCACATAAAACCAGATACACTGAAACTAATAGAAAAGAAACTGGGGAAGACCCTTGATGTTGGTGTCTTAATACTGAACTTCTAGATCAGTCTGTTTGGACTGTTTGCAGTACTGGATGCAGTACCCAAAAATCAGCCATAAGAGGGTTCAAGACCTCCTTAACCTGGAGTTATAGGTGGTCGTTAGCCAACATGTGAGGACAGGGAACTGAACCCAGTACTCTTACCAGCTGAGATATCTCTCCAGCCCCTCTAGATTTGTACTGGTGTCAGATCTGAGGGTGAAGGTGTATCTTATGTCACTGTGTTAGAGATTCCATTAAGAAAAGTATTTGGTATGGGGCCACATACATTCTTGAGCTCTGTTCTTTAAACTATTGAATTAAAAAAGTAAATGTGACTTACTAGATTACCTTTTTTAGCATGTCAAGTGAAATCATTTAAAAAAAAATACTACTCTCTTGTTTTATGAAATCATGGGTTAAACATTTCTAAACCAGTAAATATCACAAAATATAGTTCATTAAGTTAAGTCAATGGGGGCTGAAAGAGTGCTACATGAAAGCTTCCCCTTTCTATTTGGACTGCTAAAACCTTTATCCAGACGAAGTGATGGTGTTGTAGGCTTTATATATGGAAGGTCAGGTACAGTCAACAGTGAAGAGAATGGGCCAGAAAATCCCACTGATAAAATCCACACAGTCTAGTCAAGCCTGTGTATCAGGCAAGGCTGATTCTTGTATTAATGCTATCCTAATGTTCTCTGTCTCTGTCTCTGTCTCTGTCTCTGTCTCTGTCTCTGTCTCTGTCTTAATCTCTTTCTTTCTCTCTTTATCTGTCTACTATCAAGTTTATGAAAATAAAACTGTTACCAGCATCTTAGGTTTATACATATTATATGGATAAGATATGGAGATCTCATTTGAACATATGAAGTATTTAATACTTTTTACCCTTCTAATAGTAAAAGTAATTGATGTGTGTATTTATAATATCTGTGATTCCACAATATAGTACTGATAGCAACTACAGCCATTCATTTAACATTTTGAATTGCTAAAATAAGTTCACAGGAACAAACTAAATGCTAGTCATTAGTCATATTGACAGAGGATGCACAGAAGATAAGGGTTCAAATTCAACCTTATGTGGTACACTAGGGTGTACTAGCTAGCCACAGTGTGTTTCTCTAGAAATAACAACTTACAACCATAAGTAATTGTTAATGTAAGACATGTGTGGGCAAACCATCAGGATGAGCCCCAGAGTGAGACCAAGAGCAAGCATGAGTCGACCCACCACACAGACAGAGAACATTCAGTTAAGCCCCTGCCACTCAGTGGAAAACTTCTAAGGACCATGCATTTGAATTCTGGAAAAGGAGAGAAAGGGAAGAAAGTTCAGGATCCACTTTGATGGGTGTTGCTTGGGGCTGTTCAGCCTCCTTAGAAGCACAGGGTAGGCACATAGGGCTTCGGCTTTTTTTTTTTTTTTTTTTTTTTTTTTGCGTCATGTTCTTCTATGTTCTATTCATGTTCGTGTGAGCCTCAGAGTAAGAATAGGGCCATGCTTGGGTTCTAATTTCATCACTTCCAAGCTGTGTGACTCAGTTGACAGATGAGGCCATTGGGGTATAGACCTTAAACTAAGGATAACAACTTGATTGACTGGAAGAAGTGAGAACAAGAAAAGGCAAACCCAGACTTCTAACATCCAAGAGTCACTCAGGGACAGATTGCAGGTGCCAGTATAGTTGCTCACAGACGTAGGTAAAAGGAGAGGAGAATGCAGAGTCTACTTCCACGAAACCAACAGTATTCTCACAAACTGCTGGCCCTTCATCATTCCCTTCCATTAACTGTTATCCTTGTTCTCTGCTCCCAAATATTGAGAGGCTTCCCTGAGTTATATGTATAGAATGCATTACACCTTAACTGCACAAGCACAAGTCTGAACAAGACTCATTTGCTCGAACACAGCTAGCTGCTGAGGAGTCTCAGCCTCCAAGGAAACACGTCTAGATATCACTTAGCTTATGGGCATCAGAGCCCAGACTTCAACCAACATGAGGACTCCAGACCCCAGTCCCTGCCTACTCAGATGAAGTCGGTATACTTGGAATATTCTTCTTCCTCTCCTTTTTATGGTTATGCTTTGAAAAACATGTTTATTTATGTTCCAACTACTAATTTAAATCAGGTCCTCAAACCAGGGATCTTTACTCCCAAGGAGGGGAAAAAAGTAATTGTGATTTCCTTATTACACACCTGCTTGTCCCTACCTCGGGAGTGTAATCAAACATCAGCTGAAAACTTCCTTTTAATATAGTGAATCAGCCCGCCCACACATTTTATTTTCCCTGAGGCATATTGCTGGGAAAGTCTATTTCCGAGTTTTACAAAATCAACATATGTTGAACCAACTGGCTGTTTTCATTTAAATTGACAGGAGCTGAAACTTGAAAATTATGTGTTTTTTTTTTTTTTTTTTTTTTTTTACCCTTAACGTTCTTGGTGTATTTGATTTTGATATAGAAACCTATGCTTTGCATATTTTTAAATTGTTTGGTGTGTGTGTGTGTGTGTGTGTGTGTGTGTGTGTGTGTTTATGAGACAAGATCTCACTATGTAGCCATAGCTGGCCTAGAACTTACTGTGTAAAACTAGGCCAGCCTTGACCTCAAGGATCAGAATTAAGGTCTACATAGTTTTATGGAAGGATAATTATGATGTATGAAGACAGATTTAATGATGTTAGTTATAATCTTAAGCAATTATGACCTTTATTTCTTTTCATGTTTTTCTTTCTTTTCCGGGAGGCTGTGGGACCGATTAAAATAAGCACACCCTTTGTTAATCTTTGCATGTTAGTTCCTAGCACGATGCTCAGCACACGGCAGGGTTCACCTTATGAACTAAATTGATTTATGATAATATAATCGATGTAATGAATGAAGCATGTTTTCTTTATGTGTACACATAGCATTTGTGTGTTTGAAGTAGGAATACACTGTTTAAGGTGTGTATTACTTCTCATTACTCTTAACTCCATTTGCATAGGCATTGGACGTTTAACTTAAATGACATTATATGGGTGCTTCCTGGATGATTCCGTCAGCTCAGCTGCACTACTACCATTCTCAAAGCTGGGCAGTACCCAGCAGTAATGTGTTTTCCTACAGTCTGGAGGCTACATGTCTGGCATCAGGGTGCTGATGTGGTCACCATAGAGAGAGAACTCTCAATGACTGACAGGTAGTAAGCCTTCCAGAATCTCTTCTTCCCGGAGTACCATCCCATCTGTGAGCCCCACCCTCACTATCTCATCAAAACATATTTATCTCCCAGACGGCCTTCACCTCCAAGTACTATCACAACAAATGAATTAAGCGGGACACAACTTACCCCATAATAATAACGAGCATCTTGTACGCTTATGACAATATAGCTCAAAGCTGTTATTCATCTAAAAATTGGGTAGAGTGTTTTGCATAATTAATGTTTCAGTGAGCAAATTCCTGAAGCTCCTGTTTAAAAAATCATGCTGTTGGAAAGATGTTACTTTCCAAAGACGCATGTAACATTTGGTAGCACTTAATAGACATAATATTTACAACAGGGAAAGACACTCACCAGAGAGAACTCATGTGTGTGTGGGTGGAGGTGGGGAGGTGTATGTGGGAAGAGCTCACAGTGTGGCTCTGAGCCAAGCCAAATGCCGCTGGCTCTGCCACGCCCTTTCCCATCACATCCTCATTGTGGTCCTTGGGGTGACCTTGTCAGTCATTTCACAGGGAGATGGAGGGTCAGGAAAATATATTCCAGAGTCACATACTAGACCAAAAATTGATTCAAATCAGGTCTTCCTTACTCCAAATAAAATAATTCTTAGGGACCTGGCCTATTCCTGATACAAAACAAAAACAAAAACAAAAAACAAACAAAAAAAACTACCTTCATGTTTACCAGAACTATATATTTCTATGTGTTTTAATGAAGCGTCAGGATTCAACATTGTTTCTTAAGTCCCAGAGATTCCAATGAAAAACATCCATGTAATCCTCAATGATTTGAAAGAAACATGGATTGCATTAAGATTTCTGTTTTAGATTAGACTTCTGTTAACATTTACAGAGACCCAAGGATGTAAATCAATTTTACATGCACTGCACTCTCCTGAACAAGATCATCATGTTTGTAGACTGACTAGAAGACCTTGCTTCCTTTCTATCCAGTGACAGAGCTCCATTTTGGGGCACTGAATGAATTCCTCCAGAAAAATCCTCGAATAGTTTTGTTGATTTTTTTTTTTTAACATTTCAAGGTGATCTGCTGCTTACAAAAAAAAAAAATCCACAAATATTCACTAATTGCCTTCAATGCATAGATGTGTTGGGCTTAATATCTGAGTTAAGAACATACACAGTATAGACCTGGTCCTCCTGCTCAACAGTAAAAACTAGCCCAATGGTAGAATACAAGAACAAAGGACTGTGTGAAATCTGGTATGTGCACATAGGGACAGGCCAAGCGGCTTACCCCACCCCGGCTCACACCACTTCCCCAAGCAGGAAGGAAGAACCAAGAAGCAAGTGTAAGAGGAGGAGGAAAAGGAGGAAGAGGAAGAGGAAGAGGAGGAAGAGGAGGAGGAGAATTGGCATCTCAGGAATGATGGGAACATTTCAAGATGCCATTGAAACATTCTATGACAGTGACAATTATCCCCATTCTTATAGATGAGGAAACAAGGCTTAAAGACATCACTGGCCACTTGCACAATGTGACCGGATTGATTTAAAAAAAAAAAAAGCAGAACTAGAGTCAGACAGAAATATGCGTTGAGTTCTACTTCCAAAGAGGTATTTTACCATTTTGTATTTATACCCTGTTTACTTTTAATGAACTTCAGCAGAAACAGAAGCAGAACCTCTTCATATAAATCCAAAGAATGGATCCATTTTACACAATTATTTCCAACAATACTTGACATCCAGACATTTCTCTCAACAATCAGACGTCTCTCCAATCTGAGAGGAGTTCCGTGCCTGACATATTGTACCGCCTGCAGCTGGTCCACTCACCAGAAGAAGAGAGAAAAGAGAACATTTGTGGGCATCTGAGAAAAACACACTAGTATCATGACTTCCTAATGCGTTGAAGTTATGCATATTTAAACATAACAACCTTTCCTTTCTAATCAGTGCCTCTTCCATTTCTCGTCTGTTTTAAAATCATTTTTTGACACCATAAGGAGATTAAATCTTGAAGTGTTTTGAAGTTTTACATTCTTTATGGGTTTGATGGCCAACTCTTTAAAGGAGGCACTGATGTTTTCATCATCCTGTGTTTAGAGCTTTCGTGTTTAGGATGTTAGATTACCCCCATCTGCTCTCTCTAACTTCATTTTGGCTACTGCATACGAACCTTGGAGACATCTTCAGATGGGTCTGGGGGCTAAAGCAAAATCAGCCACCAAGGTTTTCTGTGATCCCCAAGAATAACTGAGGTCATAAATAAAAGGAATCTGAAAAAACATAGTCAAGTTAGCTTTATTTTAAGCTCATGGTTTTCTGCTGAATGAGGGATAAAAAGAGAAAAACAAAAATGATCTCAAACAGGATGCTCTATGACCTAGATAGTAGATTCCCACTCCCGTTTCCAGATAAGATTATTTAATGTAACCCATTTCAAGGAGAAAAGTGAATCAGTATTCTGATTTTGCTAAAAGCACCTTTGCAAACACAGCTGTCATGTCAAATTCACAGAATATTATTTTGAGCAGCTACTTAAGTATCTCTCAATGCATTCATAAATGAGGTGTTCAGTATTCTCAACCGTGAAAGCCCCCATATCCCGAGTACAGGACGTTGCCAGTGAAGCAGGTAAAGTTCATTGTGCTAATAGGTCAAGGTCTTGTCTGCCAGGGGCTGTGCATACATACTCATTGATTTGCAAGGTCATTTATAGGTAAAATGGTCCTACAGATCGCAACTTCCGTTTACCTCTTTATGTCAAAAGTAGTAGAATTTTGGAATCTTAAAGCCGACAACACTTTGTATTTTTTTTTTTTTGTGCATTGCCTATGCCATGTGTGTGTGAAATGCTTTGTATGTGATAGTTCATTGAGTCTCCTTAGAATTCTATAAGAATTACTCTCCTCTTATATTCATAAGAAAACACATTTAGCTTTAAAAAAAAAAAAGCTATATTCACATCACTGGCTAAGAACAATCCAGAGTCTTTGAGAGAAGTGTGGCTATCAATATCATTTCCCAGTTTGAAATCTGATGTCCATCTGCCCAGGGAATCTACTCAAGTAATACCTCTATTCCACATGGCTTTGGAAGCTGTACGTAGGTCCTTTTCCCTCATGCTTTTTTGTCAACTAAATGCTGATCTTGGTATGAAAGGTGGCTTTGGCTGTGACATAACCTCTGTGCCTTCTGCATTTGACACATCGCTGGGTATAAACCTGATCCTCTTTGCAGTCTAATGTAAAGATTGTCTACTTTTAAAAGAATCTGAAACAGGACTATAGGCCCCCAACACACACACAGTAGAGGTCTGCTGGGGTCTGTGTTCATTAGAAGATGCAACTAATCCTCAAGAGAGTGAAGGCCCCAGAGAGTTTAGAGGTCAGGTGGGGTGGGGGTGGGGACATCCAGGTAAAGACAGGGGGATAGGGAGGAGGTATGGGGTGTGGAACAACAGTCGGAGGGTGGACGGGGAGGGGAGATAAAATATGGAGTGTAAATAAATAAATAAATAAATAAATAAATTTTTAAAAAGTAAAGCAGCAGTCATGAAGATAGAAAAGAACCCACATACAATCTTTGAATTTCGATGAACGTAAGCCATACAAATGGGTTAGCACATCCAGACTCCCTGTGTATACTGTTCTTTTACAATGAGTTTTTGTAAGCCATAGTTCTGAATATATAAGAGTGTTATGAATTAAGTCAGATGGGTAGGAATGCCTTGGCCAATAAGGATCCTATATATTCGGTATGTAAAATTATCTCTCAATAAGGATCTTTCTTGTTGACCCTTTGAATCCAGTTTGTTTCTTAAGAGATAATCACGCTTACTAAGGTTCATTTCATACAGTGATCTGAGACAGGTTATTCAGTTCTCTGACTTCTGAAAGGTAATAACTAGTGTCCCGCACCAATCTTTAGAACAGCAGGCGGGGTTGCATAAATAAAATGATCGTGGGAACATGTTGGAAGAAGAGTTAGAAAAATTACTTGCAAAAATGGGGCCCCTCTGTAAAAAAAAAAAAAAAAAAAAAAAAAAAAAAAAAAAACAATGAATATTTTACATGCCCTGGAATATTTTAAATTCAGTTCAGAAATATTAGATTTTTAGTTGCATTGTGCTTTGACTTTTTCAACCAAATTATTCTTCTAAATGCCAATTATTCGTCTTCAAGGATGGATGTAATTCAGCTAAGTCTTGTATTAGAGACTTGTGCACTTTTCACTCATTGGCATGATAAAAAGCATCTTATCATGTCAGAAGAAGAAACCGAGGCCATTCTCCCGCTGCCCTAGAGTCACGTGATCTTGCCCCATTAACATTTCAGACCAGGCAATAGCTTGAGTGGCATTGTGACTGAATAAAGATGTGAAGACTAATTATAGGCTATGGGAATATTGGACCATATTTTGTCTTCATAAATAGTATCTTATACTGTTTTATTATCCAAATGGGAATGCGGACTTGGGGAGTGAAGACTGTGACACATTTGATAATAGTCAAGAGGCACACCCCTCCTCTAGGTTCCCAAAGGATTTGGGCTTGTCATAGATTTCAAGGCCATAGTGTGTGTCCTTTCCACGGTTGCATTTTTGGGTGCACCTCTCTTGCTATGTGATTCCCAATGGGAACTCAAAGTCACAGAGTGTGATTTAATCCAGGGCTAAGGCAGAAAGTCAACAGGGCATAGCAGACAGATGCTGAGCACAGCCTGGGACTACTTGGAATAGATCAGATTTCTTTCTAGTTGATTGGACTTGTGTAGGAAAATCTGGCCTACTTTAAAATTAATGCTATGGAACCACATCTCCTTATTCCCTTTTCAAATATAGTTGTTTAAATAACAGTTTTAGTTGAGCCAAGTAGGGAGAGCAAATATGGCTTGGTACCAAAGGACCTGGGATATGTAGCCAGTCTAGCTTGGAAAATCAATACGCCTCAGTTAATGCATCTTTTATAAAAGAGAGATGATACCGGTTTTTGCATCACGTGGTTGTTAAGTAGATTGAATAAGTTATACATGTAAAGTAATTCTAAGAGCAATCACCACATTATGAGTACTCATTATTTATTAGCTTTCAGTGTGTTCCTGATGAGCATTCCTGGAGTAGGCCCTGAGAAGGCATAGGGATGATATTTGCTGTCTAGCATGTGTGATATCGGTGTTGGACATTAGGAAGAATACAGACAGACGAGCCTTTTCAGTTTCTCAGAGTTGGCAATAGAAGTAAAGGAATCATCCAAAAGAAACAACCCCATGACCTCAGAAACAAAGATCAGTGTGTGCACTGAAACCATCAGAGAAATGTGGAGAATGTTAAACCTGAACCAAGCTTAGGGAAAGAGATGTGATTTGGAAATATCATTTAACGACTCAAACCTGAAAGAGTCATATGCCACGCAAACCTTTTCTGTGTGCCCGTTCTTAAAGGAATTTTTCAAACAATGCTTTTGTTGTCTGTATGTCTTTGAACCCTCATTAAGTCGGAGTATCTAAAATAAGATGAGAATACTAGGGAATTGGCATTTACAAGGAGGTCAACTTGCTTTTTAATCTATCAAGAAATGGGATTTGTATCTTGGAGTCCCAGATTGGTTTAGGCTTTGTACAGTTCACTGAAGTCCCTCCTAGCCATGAGCTCTAAGAAACAGAAACACTTTTGTTCAGTGCCTGACTTAGTGCTTACTTGTGCTTCATTGAAGAGGCAAGCCTCCCATCACCGGTTGGTATCTATCTTTCTGTTGTTCTCTCCTTGACTCTGGCCCTGAATACAATGGCGCTGTAGCATTCAATGCACTGGATTATAACTGTTCAGCGTTATACCCACTATAGCAGCTTTCAATAGCAGCTTTCATGTTGTCCTGACTTATTGCCGAACAGAGGTTTAGTTACTAGTCATTAAATCAGTTGACCTTGAAAATGTAAAGACTTTATGCTCGTCTTCGTTTAAAAAGCAGACTTCTTGGACAGACAGTGTCTTTTAGTTTGTATCTGCAGCACCTGCCTTCTAGAGGCTAAGAAGGAGGCCAAAAGTCACCTGGGTAACATTACAGGATTCTGTTTCAAAAACAAATAAACCATAATAGCAAATGGGATATGGGTTACCTGGTCTGGTAGTACAAGGCTCTAATTCTAGCACCTTGGAGATGGAGGAGAGAGGGTCAGGAGTTGGAAACCAGCCTGGGATGAATTGCCTCTGCATTCCAGTCCCTCAAAAAGCCAAAGAAGTCAATTTCTAGACCCCATTGCTCAGGCACTCTAAATTTAGACTTAAATTGGCCATCTGTAATAGCAGCATTTACGTGTTTCCCTACTTTTCTAAGTTGTAAAAAGGAAAATTAACAAATGTGTCACATAATTAGACAAATAGATTCAGGGAAAAAAAAAGAGGGGTAACATTTAGAGAAAATAGTGAGATGGCCACGGATTTTCTGTTCTGGACACTGTCTGGAAAAGCCATAAAAAATTAAAACCACATAAGATCAGGCAGAGAGGAACTAGGTAGCCTCTTGAGGTATAGTCAGAGGACTGAGTTAAATGTTATTCTGTGTGCAGAGTTGTCATGGGACAGACTTATCTTAGGGAACCAAGAACAAATGTCTACTCACTCCAGATTGGCAACCAAGGACAGACCAAAGTAAGGACATTACCAAAGTCCAACTTGTTGAACTAATGAGTTTTATTGGGTTACTTTATAGAAGCAGAAATGACTCAAAGACAAAATAATGCATCACTAATGGTCACCCTAGCACAGGAGACTGCTTACCAAAGCTGACTACCTGGACAGCACTCTCCACTGCCTGCAGGCAGCTCGCCAGATTGGAGTGTGTCTTTTCCTGGTAGCTCAGCTAGTCCTTTGTTTCTAGTAGGTAGTTGACTGGTCTTTCCTTCTTCCATGTAGCTGGGCTTGTCTGAGGTGCTTCTTTGCAGCTTCACTTGTGTATGACTCTCCTCAGTGTTTACTGTTTATAATATTCAGAGAAGGAGTGGCCTCGTGAGTCTGGTCAGTTTCAGGGACTTCCTGAATGTGTTTTGAGTAGTTTACTTACTGTCTTCATGGGCTTGTCTGAAGAGTAGACACCTCAGAGGAAACTGCCACAGAACAAAGGTACAAACATTCAAAAGGGAGAACGAATCAGAACGGAGCCTCCAAAAAGTATTCATGGGAAACAGGAGGATGTGGATTAGATGCTCTCTAAGATCTGTTTTAGAACTGACATAATGCAATGCTATCATTCTAAAAAGTATATAGACACTAATTTGTACCAATTAAGTCTGATTGTCTTCATGTGTTAACTCTCTGCTTAAATTATATTATAAATTCATTCATAAATTAGTGTGCATAATGTGTAGGAGGCTGCATAGACGCAATTGTAGCTGTAGCTAGGAAATTGTGAAAGCCTGCTGCTTACCTACTCAGGGACTTGACATGTGTTGGTAAGCCACAGTCACTATAAAATATCTAAACATAACTCGGTGAAAGCTGAGCTAACCAGTATTCAATTTCCATATCTATAGGGTTGAGGTTACTTAGCTCATTGTACATGTGATCTTGTGACTATAGTGAGGTCCCTATTTCTCATCTCTTTCCAAGGATATATTTAATTCATCACTTTGGTAGTTTGAAATTTCACTGCGTAGTAGTCAGCGTACCGTGGAAGCCAGTGATAAACTATGAAAGTCAGGACTCTTTTCTAGAGAGCCAAGTGTTAAGCCTAAGCTTTGTACCATCAAACTGGGTCAAATGTATGGAAAGATGTCATTGTTATGAGGCATCACGAGCTGACTCAGAAGTTACCCTCTTCATAACCTTCCCCCGTGCTGAGCATCAGACACCTTCCATGTCTTCTCCCGTGAGACCAGCTACAAAAGGTTTATAAGTTTCACAAGTGTAGGTTGTAAGAGTGGAAAGTGGCTGGTTGCTGTATTTCATTCAATTTATGTTCTTTTAAAAACTGGTTTTCAATGTTCCCAAGAAATATCTCCTTCTTGTTTCCCAGGAGAGTCACCTTTTTTTGACTTATACATATACACTATCTAATATATCAATATAATGCAGTATCCACAAATGAGAGAAAAACGAGTGATATTTGTCTTTCTTGAGTCTACCTTCTTTATACTTAGTTTATTGATCTCCATTTTTATCTATCCTCCTAGAAGTAATATAATTTCCTTTATCGCTAAATAAAACTCTATTATACGTGTGCTTTTATCATTTATATATATATGATTCTATAATTTATTGCAAATAGTGTTACTATGAACATTCTTATAATTGTCTCTGTTATATGTTGACTTGAAGTCTTTGAGATCTCTGTGTCCAAGAGTGGTATAGTGTCATACGGTCTTCTGTTTAGATTTTATTTTATTCTCAAGGATTTCTTTGTATTTTTACTTTATATTCATAAGTGTTTCCCTGTGTGTATGTATACCATATATATGCTTGGTACCTGTGGAAGCCAGAAGCATGTGTCTGATCTTCTGAAACTAGAGGTTCATATAGTTGCGAGCTGCTATGTGGGTGCTGGGAGCTGAACCCTGATCCTCTGAGAGATCAATAACTTCTCTTACCTACTATCTGAGCCATCGGTCTAGCCTTTACTTTTAGTTGTATTGAGAATTCCCTGAGCCAATCACCACAGGGGCTAGAAATCTATATATCCACCCTAATGTGTGTTGGCAGCTACTGCTCTACTCCTACATACTCAGAAGAATATTTTTGTCTGTCTGTCTGTACGTCTGTTTAATGATAGCAATTCTGACTGGGTTGGGCTGGAATCTGAGTGCACTTTTAATTTGCATTTCCTTAATGGCTAAGGATATTGAACATGTTTTTCACATGCTCAGTGCTCCTTTGTATTTTATCTTATAGGAACTATGTGTTCAGTTCATTTGTTTATTTATTGATTAGATTGAGTTCTTGGTATTTAGCTTTTAAGCTCTTTATATATCCTAGGCAGGCATTGCCTGATGGACTCCTGTTCAACAGTCAATGAGTAGTCTCCTTTGCTGTGCAGAAGTATTTTTATTCTTTTTAACTTTAATTGAACCAATTGTCAATATCTTGGGTTCATTTTCTCATCCATCAGAGCTCTTTGCTGGACATCCCTGGCTATGGGTAGATCTTGAAGCATTTCCCCTGTTCTCTTCTAACAGCTTCAGATATGAGTGAACATGCTCAAGGCCCTTGTATACTTCTGTGAAAATGCATTTGTGAAACTTGTTACTATGGCAAATGAATATAATCTAATTAAAATTTTTTCCCAGCAAAGCATGATGAACCTCTGTTATCATCTTATATGGCTCTTTATATTTCTAGATTTGGAAAAATATTTTAAATCTTCCTTGAAAGTCACAGGCAAACAAAGTTTTTTTTTTTCAAATAACCTCATTCCTCATCACAGTAGATATAAAATGAAATGTTGAGTCAAATACAATCTCAAGATCTTCCTTTCAATGAGCCTTCCAATGAAGCACACCTCAGAGCTTATAATTCTTCAGGAAAAGCCAAAGAACCTGCCCCCTTTTGTGAGTACTGCTGAAAAACAAAATCATGATCACATTACATTTTGTTCTTGTAATTCTTCTTCAGGAATTTCACAACTTTTCAATTATACCACAGAGAGTTATAAGCTCTATTCAAGTAGTTGTTTATGTAACAAAGGATCTTGAAAGGTTGTTTTTTTTTTTTTTTTTTTGTGTGTGTGTGTGTGTGTGTGTGTGTGTGTGTGTGTGTGTCTGAAAAGATAAGGAAGGTATTCTCCAGCCTGGGATAGGATCTCAAAAATGGTGCAATATCATTGGTTCAAATGGACATAATTAAAATATAACATTAATATAGTTTATTTCAATCAAATCTTAAGTGGATATAGAGTAGGGAACAAATACTTGGAGATCAACACAGACATTCTTATTAGGAAATGAAATGACATGGAATGCTCAGAAGCTTGAACATGATCTTCTTGCCAGCCCAGAGGTGTTGACAAGTCATGAGAAAATTAAAGTTTGAACTCCACGGTCTGGTTTTCCAAGTTGAAACTTGAGAATGGAGATCGTAGCAGTAGATTGGTAACTGCCAACCTCAAACTGATTGTGTTGAAATAGAGACTATGGTGTGGAAGTGGCCCCAGGGCTCGGTTTGCTTCTCTGGTGTGGATGCACTAAGGGTGAGTGAGACCTATCAGTGTAGAAACAGTCCTTGAGAACTGCATCCATTTTGTTGGATGGAAATGAACCGTGAAAGCAGCACTGTAGGGGGACTGGATGAGACCATGCATGGCAAGTACTTAGTACAAATGCTGTGCTGGTTTAAAGCTAAGTGCCACATGCGTAGCACACCACTCCTTGTTGTTGCATTTCTTAAGTGATTGTGTACACTATATGGAATGGACATAAACATAAACAAGATCATTTCTGGTCACTACAGCTACTAGGTGCCTTCAGTATCATCATGAGGTTAACATATATCTGAAGTGCTGTTTTCAATTTAATATAATCTTGGATGTTTGGTGCCTGTCCCAATGCCTCTTAGCACATATATGAATAATTTATTTAAACATTTCATCTTTTCCAAAGAGTTGCACTTAATTTTACCACATCAGAAATGTGCTGTTCAAGAACTGTGTTTCTTCTCTCTCTCTCTCTCTCTCTCTCTCTCTCTCTCTCTCTCTCTCTCTCTCTCTCTCTCTCTCTCCCCCACATGAATGCCAATTCTTACTTTCTTTCCAAATGGGATTGATAAGAACTTGTAATGGAGCGACAATGGTGAGTCAAGATGCTAATTCCCATGGGTTCTGCAGCAGCTCAGTTCTTCCCTGGCATCGCAGGTTCTTGGAGGAGGGGAGATGCCTTCATCACTGAGAATACAAATGAATGTGTGTCATCTACTGAGAAGCTAAAGCAATTCTTCCAGGCCATGCTAATTGAAATGTGTGGATGGTCTTGAATTAGGTGAAAGCTTGAACGCAAGAAGCCAGCAAAATAAGAAAATCCACTAGGACTGATTGATTTGCCCACAATGACAGAGAAAAGATACAAGAATGCCTTTTTTTCTGCTACCCAAGCAGTGACACTTCATTTATGTGTGGCACCGAGCTTAATGAGAAAAAAGATGAAGGATTTTATTTCTGTGAGGGGAGTTCTGCTCGCCTTCTCTTCCTTTGTGAAGACTTAATACACTGCTTATGCCAATAAGCTTGCATCTATGACAAACTTTCGGAAACCCTGTGTGTAAATTAGCATGCCAAACAGTCACCATATCACATACTTTTTAGTATGTGTTTAGTGGGCTACAGTTTTGAGTACCTTTGTGTTGAATGTATAATTTGAAAAAATAAAAGTACCAAAGTAAAGTTTATTCTAAAAAGACAGGATTATGTGATTATTTTGCATTTATAAAATTATTAGTTATGAAAAATATATTATATGAAATCCAGTTATTTTTTATTTTTTCTAAGCATCAAATTAACTTTTTTTTACTATTAAAAGATCTTTATTACTAATATTCTTTTTTTTTTAAATTGGATATATTCTATATTTACATTTCATTTCCCTTTTTTTGTTTCTCCACCCCCCTAAGGTCCCACACACCCTTTTCCCTCCCCCTGCTCCCTCATCCACCCCTTCTCACTTCCCTGTTCTGGTATTCCCCTACACTGATTCTTTGATCCTTTCCAGCATTAGTGTCCATTCCTTTCTTCTTGTCAGACATCATTTGGTATGTGAATTGTGTCTTTGGTGTCCCACGATTTTAGGTTAATATCCACTTATCAGTGAGTGCATACCATGGGTATTCTTTTGAGACTGGGTTACCTCACTTAGTATGATGTTCTATAGCTCCATCCATTTCTCTAAGAATTTCATGAATTCATTGTTTCTAATGGCTGAATAGTACTCCATTGTATATATATACCACATTTTTTGTATCCATTCCTCCGTTGAGGGACATCTGGGTTTTTCCAGCTTCTGGCTATTATAAATAAGGCTGCTATGAACATCGTGGAGCACGTATCCTTATTGCATGCTGGGGAGTTTTCTGGGTATATTCCCAGGAGTGGTATGGCTGGATCCTCCGGAAGTATCATGTCCAGTTTTCTGAGGAACCGCCAGACTGATTTCCAGAGTGGTTGTACCAGCTTGCAGTCCCACCAGCAGTGGAGGAGTGTTCCTCTTTCTCCACATCCTCTCCAACACCTGATGTCTTCTGAGTTTTTAATCCTAGCCATTCTGACAGGTGTGAGGTGAAATCTCAGGGTTGTTTTGATTTGCATTTCTCTAATGACTAATGATGTTGAAGATTTTTTAAGGTGTTTCTCAGCCATCCGAATTTCTTCAGGTGAAAAGTCTTTGTTTAGCTCTGTACCCCATTTTTGGATAGGGTTATTTGGCTTTCTGGGGTCTAACTTCTTGAGTTCTTTGTATACATTGGATATTAGCCCTCTGTCAGATGTGGGGTTGGTGAAGATCTTCTCCCAATTTGTTGGTTGCCGATTTGTCCTTTTGACAGTGTCTTTTGCCTTACAGAAACTTTGTAATTTTATGAGGTCCCATTTGTCTATTCTTGATCTTAGAGCATTGGTTAACTTAGAGCACCAAGCTATTGGTGTTCTGTTCAGGAACTTTCCCCCTGAGCCAATGTCCTCAAGGGTCTTCCCCAGTTTCTTTCCTATTAGTTTCTTTCCTATTAGTTTCTTTCCTATTAGTTCTAGTGTGTCATAACTTTTTATTATGAGTTTTGTATTTTGCACAGAGCACAATGTGTTGAAAATGCAAAACCATATATTTCCCTACATTTTAATAGTGCCATGAAGATGATACAACCTTTCTATTTGGAAGTGATCAAATAAGTGATTCCTTGTTTGGTCCATTCTAAGAATATATTAAAAAAAACTTGGATATAAATTCTGAAAAGCAATACAGGACACAGAATGCTATTTGATAACATTCAAAAGCTTAAAACACATTAGACTGATCATATTGACAGAGGAATAGTAGCAAACAGTACACTGCCCAATCTAAATAAATTGACAGTTATTCTTCATCAGTTTACTGAGGTAAAATGGATGAGCAAATGGCACTAATTTTATGTTAATCTGTTATGCAGAGGACACATTGAGTGCTTTATGTAGCAGACAAGACAAAACATTTTAGGTCACTACTACTATTAATATTTACAAATTGCATATGAAGGGTGAAGGCATAGAAAGGTTAAACTTTTTTCTCCAAGAGCATGTGATACGGTAAAGACCATACATTTAGGTTTTCAATGAGAGTTTATTAAAGCATGAGTTAAGCCATGGTGAACGAATCTAGTTGTGTCATACAAGGTTAATTCAGTAAACCTACAGGCAGAGCCAAGGCCAAGGCTTACTGTACCTTCCATTTAATGGATATTGAATGCTGAGGCAAGCTAGAGTGCCTGCCAAATGCCTAATAAATCTTTTTGTCTGTGTACTTTTCAGCAGCTCCTGTCTTCTATGTAGCCTCTTTCAAACGAGCTGTATTAATTAAAAAAGAAGCAATGAAAACACGGCTCGATATTTGTGACTCCATTAAGCTGATTTGATTTTAATAACAGCTTAGGTGCTGTGGACTGGCTTTTGACTGATCTTAACTTACTTGTTTGTGCTCAACTTATCCTGAGAACCCTCAGTCACCTTCTAATAAAGTAGCTAGGTCATGGGACTGGTAATAAAACCAATGTTTATCAGGTTTGTCTGTTGGATATTTTGGAAGACACAGTTAAAATGTCAACAAGAAAAATATTTCAGGCCATAATAGGTGATTTTTAAAAATACATATAATTTAAAAATTTAAAGATTAGCCACACATGCAGACCATTAGAATTAAAATTTTATCACATATTTATCACATATTTAAAGCCACTTTTAAATCCATATTCTACATCACTGTGCCATGTCTCAAATACAGTGATCTACTCTCATGCAAGCAAGATACATACTCTGTGAATATGCTATATTCATTTTATAAGTTCACTTTACATAATCACAAATCAAGCATGTTTTATTTGGAGTGGCCATTTTTTCTTCATTTAATAGTTTCCATTTCCCTCAATTATAGGACTAGATGCTACCTTGTTTTTGTCTTGTGATTAATACTTTTGATGAATTTAAACTTTTTGCCAACACAAATCATATCTGTAATGCCAATAAAGGCAGGACAATTTCTATTGATTCTGAGCAATATCCTAAGAAAACAGTTGTGCATTCAATGAATGTTTGTGAAATAAATAAACAGATAATTCACTCATGCCACAGATGACCTTGCCATGTCTGCTCATGCACATTTAAAGAGTTTCTTTGAGCTACATGACTAGACGCAGTAATGTTAAGTATTGATGAAAATAGATTTATTGGCTTTCCTAATAGCTAGTCTTCAACTCTCCACACTGGCTATTGCAGTTGATTCTCTAACAGTGTACAAGAATCGCCTGCTCATTATGTATCTGCAACACTGGCGTTTATTTGGTTTAATATTTTGCCTCTGTGTCAGATGAGATATTTACCTCACCACTGAATATTATCTACCTAGTCACTAATCTCTCTTCGCTAATCATTAGCAATGTTTCCTATCTCCTCAAATACTGTCTATACTGCTCTTTACTGCTGTGACTGCTTGCATCCAGGTCCAACAGTGCCAATTCATTTCGTCTTAATTCTATTAAAATCCTACAGCTGATACTTATGCTACAGAAATACTCATCATGGCACCATAGCCTCCATGATGACTAAAAGTCTAGATGATATGTCATATTAGCCATTGAGTGTCCCAATGTTAGGATAAAATATTAATACAGAACTATTCACTCAAGAACTCTTAAAATTTTTCATACTTGACATTTTGTCTGCAGTAATTATAATTAAATAGAGATTATGAGTGCCATGTCTCTAAAAATTGGTCATCTTCTTCATTTGTCACATCTAGGTATACATCATAAGACTCTTACTCAGAAACTCTGTCTTCTAGTTTTGTTAATTGTTGAGTTAATCTTACATGCCTCACTGCTAGAGTTCAAGTTGACAGTATATCACAGTGTTGTTATATGTTTTAAAACAGCATTTAAATCATTATGGGTTTTGTGGAGAATGAATTTAGCATAATGATAGCCATATAATAAATCTCTGGCAATAGGGGAGACACAGAGAACTTCAAACTTTCATAACAACTTTACCCCCCAAATTATGTTAATTTAATTCTTTGTATTAATTTATTATACAGTATGCCTAAAGAGCTAGTGACAGCAGGAGGCAGAATAGATTTGTAGGAGAATAAAGATAGAGAAAGATTATAGGTCTAGAAATGAAATGGATATGGTAAGAAGAGGTGAATCCAGTCAAATAAATGGATTTTTCCTTATGTTTGGGTAGCATTCAAATGATCCAGCTCGGTGTTATTTGAACTATCTGACACCAGCTTATGCCTGTATTAGTTACTTCTCTTATTGTCAAGGTAAAATACATGACAAAGGCAACGAAAGGAGACAGAGCTGATCTTGGCTCAGTTTTGAGGGTCCGGTCTACCATGGAAGTCACAGCAACAAGCCTGTGAGGCTGCTGGTCACTGTGTCTTCTGATGAGAAGCAGAGAGATGAATTCTGGTGCTCCACTTCCCTTCCCCCTCTTTTGGTACTGGACACTAGCCTCTGAGATGCTGCTGCCACACTGATAGTGGGGCTTCCTGCCTTAATTAAACCAACCTGAAAAATCTCCTATGTGCACGGCAGGGTTGTGGTTATTTTGAATCCAGGGAAGTTGACAGTGAAGATAACAATCTCAGTACGCTAAAGGAATTAGAAAACATTATCCTTTTTTAAAGGACTGAATTCTGTCAAAATAGGGCCAAGAACCAGCATCCAAATTTGCAGCCATTGGGGAAAATGGCCTGAAAGAAAGGCACTTGGTTTTGAGAATGTAATTGCCAAAAGAAATTGCATTCAAATATGAGTTAATGAAACAGTGCACAGTTAAGTAAAATCCAACAATAATCATGAGTGTATTTTGAGTGTTTGCTTTTCCTTACCAAAGAGAATTTTGTAAGAATTGCTAATAGATAAAAATGTGAATATTATGTAAGCTTTATCAGTGTTTTTCTCAACTGTTTTTCCTGGTTGAGCTATCAAAAAGAACTAATCTACCCCCATATATCAAAGAGGAGAGATTACAGTTTATTGATAATATGTTCCCAGTTAGCCTTCCTGGGATAGTACAATCCTGACAGTGGTGAAGACTTAAGAAACTTAGAGATAGAAGCTAGAAAGCTGTGGCTAGACCTTAGGTGATGACTAAGACTGTGTCTGTCTGTGATTCCCAAGCAGCTTTTAAAGCCAGAGTCTCCCCCACAGCAGTTCAACAAAATGGGGGAAAGCAAACAATTCAAAAGGAGTGGAGAGTGCAGAAGAAGGTATGGTGCAAGACCAGAAAGGTTACACAACAAGAGCATGTTATTGACCGCCTGACTAATACATGAATGGACGTCTTAGCTGCCTTGATTTCTAAAGGAGGCCAAATGCTTCAGGGTAAAGAGATTGAAGCACTGATACTGAGGGCAATTATAGGAATTCCTGAGACAGAATTGAGATTTCTTATCAACAAAAATTTCCGGGGAGGATGACGTGTCAGAATGTGGGAAATTTCCAACATGCTTGGAAGAATTATTCCCTAAAGACATATGAAAACGCTAAGACTTTAATAGAAAGCATTATTCCGTGTAAGAGATTCTTACACTGCAGAAATGTGGGAGTGGGCTTGTGTCTTTCCATCTGCAGCTTCCAGTCAACAAGACATGGGGGGGGGTGTAGCTCTCTGATATGTGTGGAATTAGTTCATATATTCTAGTTTGGAATCTTTCTTTGGAACCTTTTTTTTTTCTTGATTCCCATTAAATATGTATGCAATCATGATACCTTACTAGTTAATTGTGACTTGCACTTAGAAACAATATATATTCCCACCGCATGCCAGGGGTCCCTGTTCCTTGTGAATTGTAGTTCTTTTTTGTGGATTCTCGGTCTTGCTGATAAAAGAATTTTAAAAAGTGGACTTGGGAAAGGAGCTCAAGGACCATTTTAAGAGAGTTTGGAAGAGAAACAGCAGGATAAACAAAGTATGAAGCATGAAACCCAGACAGCTGCTTAAGAGAGAAGAAAACTTTTGAAAAGCCATCCCTTTTGAACTCAGGTCAATAATGGCAAATCTATAGGCAGCTGTGGAAAGAGATAGGGATTGTTTAGAGAAAACAGTGAGAAAGCCCAGAGGGAGAGAATTCTTAGGGCTTGGGCCTGTATCCAAAGGTGGACAAGGAAAAGCTCCAGTTTTATGTTAAGACTCAGAAAAGCAAATAAGGGAGTCAAAGCAGAGCTGTAAACAAACTTCCCGGGGAGAGGATCCTGGGATTCTAAGTACACTATCTTTATAAGGGGCTAATTAACCCTCTGAGCTCCCTTGTAAATCTGCAGGGGAATCAGCTTTCCTCCTGGCCAGGTGACTGACAAACCCAGTTACAAGAGACAACAGTGTATATGTAAGGTTCTGCTCTTTGGACATAACTCTGAATATATTTCCAGCCACAGTCAGAAATAGAATTCATATTCCATTCTTTTGACTAAAAGAAGTCTCACAAAGCCCGATAAGTCTACTTTTTCATACACTTAGTGGGAGGTAGGTTTCCACATGGAAAGATGATATCCACAGTGACCCCTAAGCTTGCTAAAGTCTGTCTGTCTGCCTAATGATGCCAGTGCTCTGTACATGGTAGGTATTGGTTAACCCATTGCCTTATAACATTGAAATTGCAATACATGGCTTTTAAATATCAAGATGGAAAAAAAGTCCTAATGAAAGATTGTGCATGAACTTAAAATCATCAGAACTACATATAAACGAGAGGGTTTTGTTCCCATGGTGACTCAAGGTATGGCATTAACAGGACTTAGAACAACCATTCTGATAGCTATGAGATATATCAGACTTGATCCTGCTACTCCATTTATATTGTTGACATTAAATTAAATATTATCTTTTGGTATTTAAATTAGACATATGTCTCCCGTGATAAATGCATGAATATGATTACCTTATAAGAGAGCTTTTGAGGAATAGGGGTGCAGTAGACACTCTTGCTATATTAATATAAATGCTAGAGTTCTGCATGTCTGCATGTGTCCTCACAGTTCATTCTGAATAAAAAGGGGATTCTCTGGATGTTTAGGAACATCGGTTGGTTCTTATGTGGCAGCTTTACTTAGTAATATTGTTACTGTCATTATGACTTTGTAGTTCAGTGGGTCAAATCCAGGGTTTTGCATATCCCAGGCAAATGCTCTAAATGCAGAACACTCCCTTGAGCTCCTGTCATACTATAAATGAAGAATTTCTTCCTCTACTGCACTCCATTCTAAGTAGGATCCCTTCTTGCACTTCCATTCTCCAAATGGAATTCTTCCCAGTTCTTTGGGTCCTGGGCCATCACAGCTCTGCTTTCATTGTGTAATTATTTACATAGTGGAGATATATTCGTGTACACACACACACACACACACACACACACACACACACACACACGTTATATCCAGAAGCAGAAGCCCTTAGGAAAGGCAGTCTATCTTCTTTCCCTCACCATCTGAACAGTTCTCAAACACCATGCTGGGCGGTGGGGGGAGGGAAGAATGACTAAACCCACTGCATTAATGAGCAACCTTCTTACCCTGTCATCCAGTCACCACCCACCCCACCCCACCCCACCTTCCCCACCCCCACTGCCTCCCTACAGGAGCCACTTTCCTTTGGTGCCTCCACAGAGCTTTCTCGGCTAACCAACACTTGGATTTGTGCTCTCTTTAGGCAGTGTTTTTAAGTATTTATTCCTGGGAAGGCAAGATTAGGATCCAAGCTAACTTTCTCTTTCCTGCGCATCTCTAATGATTCTCCTTTCCAGGCTAAGGCTTCTTCGGCTTCTCTGTCATTTCCTCCCCCCTGAGCAGAAGATGAGAGGAAATAGCAAATGTTTACTCAGAGATGGAGAGCCTGGGGACTTCCACCGTGAGGCTGGATCTAGCCTAGTGGTTCTGTTCCGCTGTTCCCAGGTGTTTTGATACCAGCAGTCAGAAAGCAAGTATGTCCAAAGAGCAGCCTCTCCTTCCCTGGCTGCCCCCATGCTGTTCCCTGGTGTGCTTCTTCTTTGGAAAGTTCTCACCGTGCTGGCAAGCTCCTGGTGCCATCAGCCCTTCCCTCTAGTCAACCAAGTATTCTTCCCTGGAAGATCAGACTGTTTTCAACAAACTTTATCTTAATATAAAAGCCCCCAGAAGGGGTGTTAACCAGGCTTTCAGTGGGAAAGCCACAGTAAAGAATGTGTCATGGTAAAAGAGACGACATTCTGACAAAGTTTAGTTTGTGGTTTTTAGTATAAGGGGATTGTTGGGATTTCTATGCTTAGCTGAAAGTGAAGTATCTTTCTCCATTGCTTAAAACAAATGTCTCTTCTTGGATCTGCTAAGTAGGGATCGTGAAGAGGCTCTGATCCTGTCCGTTCTCTGCCTGGGTCATTAAAGGCAAGTGATGATTGCATCTTATGGAATACCACTTCATGTATTAAGTGGTGTAGAGAGGATGAAGAAACAAATGTTCTTGCCGAAAATGTTAGCATTTTACTATCAAATCCATAGCTCCTCATCACCGGTCTTGCTGAAAATACGGTTGGGAGCCAGGAGCAGCAGCCTTGCTTATGTAAAAGAAAACACACGAGATGAAAAATGAAGTCCTTTAAGCCAATGGTATTGACTTTACTCAGGGTAGCTTTTATGTCCTAGATAGAAGTGGAACATTCATCAATTAGTGCTTAGGCAATACTCCTCTGGTCAAGAGTAGTCATTTATTTTTCAATTAGTCATTGAAAATGGACATAGCCAAGCTGAACCTTCATAGCTCTAAGATTCTGGCTGGCAAATATCATAAGCTACCTAAGCATAACAGGATAAACCACACAATTCTCTCATCCCACAAACCAGGCTGTAACGTGTCGGTGAGAACACATTTTGAACTAGATTCTGATAACTGGAAAGCTGTTGTTATCAAGTATCCACTAACTATCATCTTATTGGTTCTTACAAGGTCCATATCTGGGAGATGTTGGCCCCCTAGAGAGTACTCTAAGGGTCTTACGTGGAAAAATACATGCCAGGTTGTTGTGGCAACATTCTTGAGATAAAAATAGCTACAGAGTTTGGTGACATATAAGATCGTATTAGAGCGTCAGGTTTGGGACACTATTTAGATTTCTGTGTTCCTGTTCATAGGCTACAAAGGTCTTGGTTTTAAATTAATAAACATTTCTTGAATACTACTCAATTCACCCTTGAAAGTTATTTTTTTTTAACAATAATTATGCCAACTACCATTTTAAGTAGAATAAAGATAGTAGTGGTTAATACTCCACGCTGTATTAAGTCCAGGCTCTACATTAAGGTACTTCTCCTACAACAAATTGCTTCTAAGATGGATAATAAAACTCACTTTCTGTCTCATCCATGAAGGTTATGAACACATATTTGTACGCACACAAGACACTGTGTATAATGTTGTAAGTTATTTTCAGCTGTATAACAAAATTATAGACATTTTAGTAGTATAAAGAAAAGGTCACACTAGTTATTGCCCTTTTAGGATAAAGACTTCCAATTTGTATGTAGTTTTCCACAGTTAGCCAATGAATATAAGAACATATGTACTGGTAACTTTTCTCTATGTAAATGAGAGAGTACTTTGGGTGCTTCTATTTTAGAAAACTCTCTTAGATATCTTTGTATTGCAGCATGTAGAAGGTGGTTTGGCTTTTCAATAGTGTTCTATTTTGTGCATGCATCATGCTATGTATAACAAATCATATTGATTAAATGTCCAACTTTATCTTGCTGGAGTTTTATTCTGGATGTGTGTGACCAGGTCCTAACTCTTATTTTTTACACATCACATCTAATCAAATTTTTGATATGCTCTCATTCAAGAGTCTACAAGGTCCTTTTGCTAGTTTGTAAAGGGTCAAATTAACAAATATTTTAGGTCTGGAGTTTTAAAGATTCTGCCCCAGCTATTCCAAGTCTACCATTACAGTCTAAAAGTAGCCATTAAGCAATATATACATTGATGATATAAGTTTCAATAAAATCTTCAAGAATTGCCTACAGGCTTGGTAGAAGGGCAAGAACTTGCAATCAGAACAACACCTGAGAGTAATCGTTTTGTTGATGAGTTGTGTAGACATGATGCCCTATCATGGCAATGATTGTGTCTTCTGGTCTCCTCTATGTTTGTACAAATCAATATATGCCTATTGAATCAAGGAGTTAATTCACAAAGAGGTGCAAAGTCAAGCAATTATTTTACGATTTGCTATCTCTAAATATGAGCCTGGTTGTTTTGTATCTGAAGATACTTATATCAATTTCTGTTTAGTCATACCTTGTTTTCATATGCAACTGAGTGTATGGATTTTAAAGTTATGATGTTACTATTAATAACATTTTATCAAGCAATATAAGAGAAATTCTGTAATGAAGCCAAGGTTATGCTTACACTTCAAGTGTTGCTGCTGGTCTGCTGGAAAATCACAGAATGCCATGATGATATTCCAGGTTTCACGTGGAGTTTCTGTTTATGATGTGTCCAACTTGCCTTTTGCCCACAATAAAAATCAAGCAAAAGAACAGTTAAAATGACTCTCTTTTAGAATTGGAGGATGTTTTGTAACATTATTTTATAAATACGATTTTGGGTTATGTTGTGATAAAGAAATAAGGCTAAATAAAGAAGCCATGATTTCTGGTGGTCAGTAGTTTTTCTTCCTACCCCTCTTACAACGATGACATATTGAAACCATGTCTATAAGTATATTATGCCCTTCAGGAAAAAAATGATATATTGTAGACTCAGTTTCTTTTAATAACATAACAAAGAGTAAACCCCTTAAAACATGAGAAATAACAATAAAAGAAAAAAACCTAAGCAGGGATGATGCATGTTTTCATTCCTGATAGAGGGAATTTCTAGATCTTATCCCTAATGCCTTCATACAATAACTTGAGCAAAGACTGCCAAGCTTCAGTTGGTTTGAGTTCTTTCTGATACTCTTCATTAATTTCTCCATATTCCCAGTATTGCTCAAGTATTGCAACTTTGGAAGCATTCAAAGTATAGAGCTAGCTGTGGCTAAAGCAATCAAATACCACACTGGTCTCTAGAATTGCATTATGATTCTGCTGGTATTGCTACATTATGTTGTAACTTGCCCTAAAACCACAGCCTACAATTCAACCTAATAGCCACAGTTCAAAAACAAGTTAACTCTAATCATTAGACTTCTATGCCCAACATCTCAAACCTGTCCAGGAAAATAAGCATCATAGTGTATGGACAGTTCCCTCCCTGTATAACTATTATGCTAGTGACTCACCCAGGCTTAAAGGCACATTATCAGGGACTGTCTTCTTAATTTACTAAGTAAGATGCTAAAAGAATCTAATTTTATTAGCAATGTTATAAAAACAGAAGGCAAACTGTACAAACATATACATAGTCCAGGAGACAAAATACCTTGTGTTCTCTTTTTAGAGAATTCAGGGAAAACAGCTCTCAATGGTGGGTGGAAATCGAGAAGTGTGGGCAATATATCCAGGGTTTACACCTGAGACCTAGCTCCTTACTTTCACTTTTATCTTAAAAACTGCCTCCCGGATGGGTCTGTGTCTTTCTCAGGCTAAAGAGCAGGGCAAGACAAGTCCTAGACCCCTTCATATGTAATTTATATGATGTATGGTGGGCTCCTGCAGACAGCAGTTGGTTATTAAGGAAGGGAAAGTCCTATGGGAGCAATTGTTTCTGGCCTCTTTTCTTATCAAGCCCAGAACAATCTTTCATTGACTGTATTCATGCCACAAGAACACAGTCAATACAAAATTCCACCAAGAGAAAAATCTCACACAGAAACAGCTGTGCTCAATATGCAGCCAGTTTACACTGGCAAATGACTGGAAGTGGAAAAACTGTTCCTTCTCTTTTTATGTTTATTCTCGATAGTTGTGGTGTGAACACTGCCATTTGTAAATAAGGGAAGCTGGGATTTAAACAGATTTCACTACTATCTGCAGGATGAGTGGCGTAGTCAGTCCTACAACACCACAGAAAACCAAATTAATTCTCATCAAAACATACATGCATATGTCAAACAAAATATGTTCAAGTGAACTAGTTTCATTTTTTCCCACCTTCCATGAAAGTTGAATTAGGACTTTTTTATGCCTACATTGTAGTTGACCTGAAGTCCAGGGTAGGGAGGCACTGCATACCATTCAGGAACATACAGAGTTGAATGTATTAATATTTTTACATATTAAAATTGGGGCTCATGGTAGGGAATCAGGGTTCTTGAAAACCAGAAAACACCCACCAGTTAGTTTTATTGGACTCAACACTTGTGTCACAGAAACCCAATGACTAAGTTAATTCCCTGAAAATAACTGTGCTCTGTAGTGTTTATATCTGTCATATCCCATTGCTGGAGACTGTTCAGCTTATTAGTCAATGCTAATGAACTTAGAACCTCAAAATTTACATGATAAAATCAGCTATGTGCCATGGTGCAGAAGCCCATCCTTTGCAGAAATAAAAAAAAAAAATCAAGGAGTAGAGAAATTATTACAGACGGGCATTAAGAAAGACTGGGATTCCCCAAGAATCCAAATAAATATTCATCAGAGGCCTATCCCTTGGGGAGAAGAGAGCCTTCTGCTTTCAGCTTAATGAAGTAGGGCTTCTGCGCTTCCTTGTCTGTTCCTGTGAATATGTCACCTGCTTGATGCTGTGTGCTTGACTAAATAAAGCTAAAACCCCAGACCTGTCTGTGGTTATGGTATTGGCAGGGGCTGCAGATTCACTCTAATGGAAATTGTAAACTGTGAAGGTTACCTCCTTCACATTCCTTGAAATACTTTTTTCTTGTTAAAGTTTCTTTCAGTCAGAGGCCATATATTAAATTTCTATTATGTAGGGCAGCCTCTTTCTCTGTTTCTGTCTCTTTCTTTCGTCTCTGTCTCTCCTGTCTATCATGGTAATCTGCTAATACTAGATGCTCAATGGATATTTAACACCTCTCTCTTGAATGTCTTCGTCTTGTTTGACGTCATTCTTGCACACACTGAAGAGGACAGACTGAGCTCGGCTGAACACCGCTGGCCAATCTCCCTAGTAATCTGTACTCTTTGGATACAGTTGTTCAACCAGTTACTAATCTAACTAATTGTAACCTGTTGAACAACTGAACCCAAAGGGTGCAAAGTTGGAAACATTTCATTGAGAAGTCAGCTGAGGACAAAGGAAGCTCCACCAATCCCCTTCAGTGTGGAGAGGGGAAGACTGCGTCTCAAGCACCTTGCCTCTTGGTACCTCCAAGACCTTCCGGTGGAGATGTTGCGTAAGTCTGCATGTATCATCTGTTCTTCTGGTGAGGGTTATACTTAGCATAAGCTACTTCCCCAAGAGAGAGTACTACTAGCCATGTGTTTAAAAACAACAACAACAAAAAAACAACAACAAAAAAAAACAATTGTCTGGTTATCACCAAAGTATGACACTACAGGGTTTGGGAAAATGAGACATATTCCTTTGATTGGTACTCGTGTCTCAAGGCTGATATGAACAATTCCAAAAGCCTCCAGAAATGTAATGTGAAGTGGTTCTTTGTAGTTGTCAGAGATGACGTAACCAAGTTTATTCATGGCGAGGAGCAGTAGACTTTCATGTGATTTATTTTTTTCTACTGCTTTTTAATCAAAAAATATATTTTTTCAAAATGTGGCTCATTTAGTGGGATGACTTCCTAATATGCCTACAGCCCTGAGCTTAATCCCATGTTCCACATAAACTAGGCATAGGGACACATGCCTGTAATTCTAGAACTCAAGAGGTAGAAGCAGGAGGAGCAGAGGTTTAGGGTCATCCTCAGCTACAGAGCTTGAAGTCAGTTTGGGATAACCAAGAATCCTATCAACAAAACAAAACAAAACACCCAAACACAAAACCTTTCTTGGTCTTACGATCACACAGTATTTGTAAAACTTTATGCTAAAACTAGTATGTGCTGTTTCAGTATTTTCCAAGTAAGGTTCCAGGAGACATTTCTACCCAGTAGCCTAGTGACAAGGGTCGATTAGAGGTCTGAATGATTCTAAATGGCATACAAAATGGTGTCCCCTTTTTGTTTTGGCTGCTAAGAAGCCCACTTTTTACTTGGGTACCTATGTGATACATTTTAAGTGAAAATGGTTTTAATTTTTCCTCCCTACTACCACCCTCCTACAGGGATTATATAGTTTATATAGATAAAGTTACTGTGGTTATATGATGACTGACTTTACCCTTTACTTTCCCACATCCTCCACTGCATCAGCAGAAGCAGAGATATTGAAGCAAGGAACATCATAAGACCTGAGGGTTAATGATAATGTATGATCCCAGAGAAAACACACAAGCAAAGACTTAGTTTGGGGCCATTTGGTGCCATGCTAAGGATCTGGGGTTTGTCTTGAAACCAGGAAGAATTCCAAGCAGTCCTGTGACAAATTTGGGTGCTAAATACCGAATGGATAATAAACACACAAGGTGAATCCCTTTAGCCTGAAAATACAAATGGGGGGCAGAAGGGGTGGGGTAGGGTGAGGTTTACTCGTGGGGTTCAGGCAGAACACGTGGCTTGACCTAGGCTGTGGTGTTTCAACTAAGGGAAGGATGCTGTGCATGCCAAATGGGAGTGTCCTCAGATACAGCTGGGGGAAGTGGGTGGGTCACTGAATGAGAAGTCACTGGTGATTGCTAAGTCTGGAGGTTGGTGCTGTGGGTTTTGAAGGTAGGAAGGAAAGTCCACTTCTGCAGAATTTGCTTGTCAGAAAGCCTAGGTGCTAAGTGAGCAAAACAAATATAAAACTTCAAATAAACCTATCTATGTATCTTTAAGCTTGCTCTCCTTTATCCTGAATGGTGTAGTTTAAATATCAGCATGCCTATGACATCTGCATGTTTTCTTTTCTCCTTTATTATTTTTGAGTATAATAAATTTAAATAGTGAAGATATGACCATTTCTAGGTAATTCCTATGGCGTGGCATTCTTATCTAATTTCGAGTTGAAAGTATAATGACGAAACACTTTCCTTTAACCTTTGTTGGCATTATTTATGAAAAGAAGTAGGAAAAATTAAAATTGTGTAAAGGTTCAGATTTGTTGCATTGGTAAAATGATTTATTGTCACAAAGTGTTCTTAGTTTGCCAAGTATTGTAGACTTACATTAATTTACTTTAGCTGTTTGCTATTAATTCATTTCACTTTCGCCAGAAACCATGCGATCATTCACTCTGACTCCCGTGTGCGATGCTTTGCCTCCTATAACTTTCCAGATATTTCCAGTGTGGCCACGAGATAGAATTTAGTGGTGCTTATGTAATGTCTTTGCGTGTGGTAAAGGCCATTTGTCACCAGGGATTCCCGCAGAGCTTCTATTGGAAATTCAGTCCACTATTAAGAGTCAGCATGTTCACACATGCTGAAGGTATCTACAAGAGGCTGCCAGATCAATCCTCTATAGTGTCTGGGTAGAAGTAGCTACTAAAATCCTTTTAGGAGGCAGACTGACCTAATTGGATCAAACTAGTAGATGGTAATTGAAACGAGGCAGACCCTGAATCTTAATTGCCATCAATTTAGACTTGGAATGATTTTGTGTAAAAAAAAAAAAACAAAACAGTGCACTGGGATCAAGTTTGGAAGGAGTAGATATGTATGTTTTCCCTCATTCTCTTAGAAACATTGCAAAATCCAGGCTATAGACCAGGTTCTACTGACTCACCCACTAAATCATCCCTCTCATCTTCCTCTTTTTGTTGAACTCAGTATAGACACCACTGCCAGCAAAATTACCACAACTGGGAAAGGGCTACCACCCTTGAGCTCAAAACTCACCTGTGGTTTGAAGCAGACGTCTGGCTCTATGCCCTGCAGTTGAAGTTTCAGCTTGGCCTACCTTTTCTTATTTTTCTATTGTCCTTTAATTTCCCTTTCTTCTCCTCCTCCTCCTCCTCCTCCTCTTCCTCTCTTCTCTCTTCTCTTTCTTCCCGCTCTTTCTTTGTCTCCTTTCTCTTCCAGACAAAGCCTTGCTATATAGCCCAAGCTCAAAATCCCCATCTCAATTCATGAGGGCTGTGATTATAGGCAAACACCACCATGCCTCACTTCCACACCCTCTTTCAAATCCCCGCAGATAATAAAATGTATGTGCTTTTAAGAAGGACCTGAGGTTCAGTCAGTTCTGTTTCTTTTGATGCTTCCATGCATAATATTGGAGTGTGATACTCAGAGAGATAATCTTTTTCATTTTAGTTTTACATATTTGATCTATTAGCCATAACTTCCAGCTATGAAACCAGAGTTTATTGTTACATTGGATTTATGAAGTCATTGATTAACATACACTTCTGGATCTTATTCGTCTTTTATCTCCTTATTCTGTGTTCCAAGAACTTTAATGTTGGTCTCAGCCTATGAAAAACATATATTTTCCAGGCTACAGACTGGCTGGGAAATGGCAGAAATGAATGGGTTAAGAAATTCAGGATCTCAAATGGTCAAAGCCCTTGACATCACACGATTTTCCGTCCTGCTTGAGCGGAGGGACGATGTGTTAATGAAGATGTTCCAAGTTCACAATGTACCCAGCAAGCTCATTGAGCACTTGAAGGGCTGTTAGACCCAAGTGCCAGGCGAAATCACTACTCTCAGGGAAGTCAGGAAGCTGCCAACATGGTTTCACAGTTTCCAGAGATAAAGAAGTCAGGCTCCTTAGCCCTTATATGTGTGCTCAGCAAGGATCATCTGTGACAATGAAAGTGCTTCTTGGAGACAAAGACTTCGTGACAGTGATGCTGGTCTTCGGAATCAGGATGACCCAATGTTGTCATCATGGCTCTGAGAACACCAGTGTTTGTTGTGATCGAAGGACATTTTTCTTTGGGACTCTAATCCCATTGGTTTACGCTGTGTTAACGTAAATAAATACTAAATCCAAAACATCTCTAGACACCGGATGTAGAGAGACAGACTCTCATTGTACATCCATTTGGTGTTTTCAGGCAACAGTAATTCAGTTTGTGAGTGAGGTGTGTCAGGATTTGAGAGGATTTCCTTGTTTGATTCCTCTTACTCATTGTACCCTTAAGAGGATCCATGACATGGAGTGTTCCACAACATAGTAAAAGTTTCATATCCACCTTATACAAGATCCAGAGGCTCATATAATTACTGGGTAGCCTGCTTAAAGGTAGATAAGGGCATTTCCCTCTGTCCAGCACATACTGAGGTAAGCCCAACCAATCAGCCATTCATTCAGTATTGGTACAACCTGGCAGATGTTTTCTGGTCTCCTTCCCACCTTAGTCTCATATCCAGCTGATCTAATACAGCCTCCTCAGCAGAGAGCAATCCCTCTAAGAAGTCTGGAGAAGTCCTGGCCACTGGGATGAAATGCTCTCTGTACTTCTTTTTCTTCCCTGTTTTCCTTTCTTTCTTTTTCTTCTTCTTCTTCTTCTTCTTCTTCTTCTTCTTCTTCTTCTTCTTCTTCTTCTTCTTCTTCTTCTTCTTCTTCTTTCTCTCTCTCTCTCTCTCTCTCTCTCTCTCTCTCTCTCTCTCTCTCTCTCTCTCATCTTTTCAATATCTGACTCTATTTTTCTGTATAAGAGGATCTGACTCCTCACTAGACTAAGGCTCCTCCAGAGAAAGGTGGCTGTAATTAGTTTTTATGCTCACCATTTAAAAGCTGATGTCTGTGTTTTCAACATTCGTTGTTGCACAGACTCTGTAAGCACAGGTAAGAAAGTTTGTTGTAGTCAGATAAGCCTATGGCTTGTTCCTCTGCACAATTCACTTGGGTTTTTTTGTTTTGTTTTTTAATTCTCACTTCTGGCCCAGACCAGGCTACCATGCCTCCGCTCTCTGTCTCTATACGCTCGTATTTCCCCTCAATTATTTGGTCCTAACTTAGCAGAAGAGTAACAAGCCCTTAAGATCAGGAGAAGCACTTACGATAACCTTGCTTTCATGTTCAAGTGAGTAACTGTATTCACCATATAGCAAGTACAAGACCATTGCTTATTTTCTGATTTTAAAATGTGAAGTTTTCATGTGTGCACCTCTTTCTGTTGGATATACATTCCATTAATAGATTTTCAAGAAAGATTGGGGAAAGCCAGTGTTCTGAACACTGTGGAAGAATTTAAAGATGTGTGGAGTACAACTATCTTAGTTGAATAACTTAGAAAACAATAAAGGAATCAGACATGTGCAAGGTTAGCGAAAACATGTGACTAAGGGGTGAGGATCTTTAAACAGCTTCAGGACCAAGAGCTTCAGGACTTTTCTCTGCTGTATCCTCCAACTTTTGGTTGTTTCTCATCAAGCGCATGCGCCGTGTGTAACATGCTGTTGTGATTGGTAAGATGTGCATTTTTAACGAGGCCTGTCATGGCCACTGTTTACCTGTGCATTGTGTTGCTCTTCACCACCACCGGTTCCTTCTGGGTTTCTCTTCGTCTCACTCCATTTATTCCATAGCGCATAGCCCTTATATAATACACTAACGTATCCTTCTGTTGGGTATTGCTGGTCTCCCTCCACTAGAATATGAGCCCATGTGAGCCAGGATGTATTACTCAGAGACTTACTCTTAGGACAACTGCCTGATTGTGGTGGGCAATTGATGGACAACTGTCGAGTGAACTTACTGAATGATGTGGCTCTCAAGTCTGGACACGTGGCCAGGGTTGAAACCTGTCTCAAGGGCCCTTGGCAGCAGCAGCAGCATCTTAGATAGTTCACTTTATGCTTTTCCAGGCATCCAAGTACCTGCTCCCAAGTGTCTTTGGGAGGATGAAAATGCATAATACATGGGCATCTCCACACCTGAAGACAAAAAATGCATGGTGGTTCCCTTAGCACTGCCGCTTTTCCATGTGTAATCGCACCTGATTTCTAGCTTAACAAAAAAAAAAAAAAAAAAAAAAAAAGACATTACTAAGGGCCCTAATACATAACAGTTTCTAAAAGAATGTGCCTACAGTTTGAACTTAAGTGAGTTGGAAAGAGTTTGGAAAATGTAAGCCGAAGTGTTATTCACAGGAATAATAGCAAATGGACACAGTTCTCAGACAGGTCCCTGCATAATGTTCCTTCCCTGGGGGATTTCTGCTCCCTGATCTTATCAGTTGACCACTCTGGGGAAACAAATGTATACATCTCTATATTTATATAGGTAAAATATGTAAATGTATGCAGAGAGTCCCTGGAGCATAAATGAGAGCAAACTGGCTGCTGCCGGGGTGTAATCTATGGTGTAAGTGAAGAAACAGTTTAGACATTTTGACAAACTGTATACCTTCCAAGAGCTATCTGAAGTGACAGTATTTGGTGACATAGCAATATGAGACAATTCCTGCCTTGGGGAAGCAACTCTATTGTCTTCTGAAGAGAGGTGCTGACCAGTGAGAGTTCATGGTATTGGATAGTTAGGAGAAAGCACTGAAAATGACAGACCTGCAGTCGTGTTTGAGAACTCACTGAGGCCTGGATGCTTGGTGTACACACACACACACACACACACACACACACACACACACATTCTCTATGTGTGTGTTTGTGTGTATATATACATATATATGTATATATATACATATATGTGTGTGTGTGTGTGTGTGTGTGTGTGTATAAATGAGGCATGGATATGAGCTTACCATTGAATTTTGAAGGAAATGATGATCCAGGAAGTTCGATACCTGAATATTTCCAGATTGGTGGTATAGAATTACGCATAAATCAGTATAACTTGGTGGCCATAATTAAGAAGATTGCATTTAAGTTGAAAGTAACACGCATGCGGCGCTAGCTTGAGGACCTGCCTTCAGATCCTCAACACCCTTAGGAAAAATAATCTGTCTCTAACTCCAGTGCTGAAGACTAGAAGGGCAGAGACAGGCAGATCCTGGAGAGACTTGGAAGGCAACTGGACTGGCCAAAATGGTGCGCTCCAGGTTCAATGTAAGATCTTGGCTCAAAATTTAAACTGGAAAAGCAATTGTGGAAGACATCCCAGCGTTAGCCTTGTTGGAGGCTACACCTCCTAAACCTACCCAAGCAGCACCACCAACTGAGGTATCAGTACTCAAACATTGGAGCCCATGGAAGCTATTCTGGTTCAAAACACCACATCCTGTCTCAGGGTAGAAGGTAAAGACTGACATATGAGTTGCCCTCTGAGTTCTATACATGTGCTGTAGCTTTCATGTACAAAGAACATACATAATACATACATACATAATACATACATACATAATACATAACACATACATGCATACATAATACATACATATACACATGTATACACACTCATACCACACAGTATAAAATAATATTTAATAAAGGTCCTTTAAAAGCAGACAATGCAGTGTATCACTTGCTTTATAGTCAGTGAACATTTTTTTTTAATCCTTTTATACATTTTTTTTAGGCAGATGCTATGTGCAGAGAGTTAACAACTTGTAAAGCTGTTTGGCCTCTGGAGCTGAGTTCTACTGAGGTAGTTGACCAAGATCCTTCTAGACAGGGCACACACAGCATTTCATATCTGTAATATGACTTTGGAGTCTAAGGCAGGAGGATTCCAAGTTGAGGCCAGAATGGACAACTCAGTGAGATTTTGTTTCAAAATAAAGTCTGTGGTAGAACTCTCTTGTGTGGACCCAAGAAGACAGACATTCCTCCGAGCTCTCCTGCTCAGCAAAACCTTTTCTCCAGGGACAAAGGTGTTGGTGCAAAATAAAGGAGGCTAAAGTGGAACAATTTTCAAGTCAGAAAGACATATCCACGAGGCTCTCCCATTACACAAAGCAACTCCAGGGCATCAAAGGTTAGACGGCACTAAAGGCTCGGGAGATACTTAAGAAGAGGAAAAGCACTCTGCATCCTCCAAAGTCCATTGGCCAGGCCACCCAGTTACCTTTTGTGCAGCTCAGCTTCTCAAATGCCTGTAGGTGCCCCCTGAGGGACCTCTCACTGCTGCTTCATAACAGAGCCTCAGTGCTTAGCTCCGCTCATCCACCTGACTTGGCCAGCCACTTCCACCTTGTACAGGGTTTAGCATTCTAGGAAATAAAATCTTGGTCCATTCGGTACTACTTTATCTACATCCATCTCTCTCTCCAGGCATCTGGTCTACTACTCCAGGCCCTGGAAATGTCTCTTCCCTGTACATCAACCATAGTCCTTTCTGTGAATTGGGTTAGCCTATCACAACCTTGAGTCCAAAGGCTGGTCCATGGGAGTCCCTGACCTTCCAATTTGGCTTTGGTGATTGAAAGCAGCATGAAGATTGACACCCCCCAGCCCCAGTACTTGCAGCCTTCTTGGCCTGGTCATCATAGCCATGGGTTAACTGCCATCAACCCAATCAACCCAGCAAGCACCAAATTAACAACTTTCAGTTCACAGGAACATACATTTTATAGGGATGCAGAGTACACTTGGATACTGCTCCTCAGAGATCACTGTGAGGCAGACATGGTATCTCACATGCCTGCTGATACAGGCACATGAGAGCAGAGAGAGAGAAATAGTGATAGTGTGAGGCCAGCCTGAGCTATATAACCAAGTTCTAAGTAGTGTGGGCCACAGAGTAAAGCATTCCTCTCAAAAGAAAGGTGCTGGCATGCAGGCAGACAAACCATTCAACCGTGGTAGAGCCCAGGTCCCTTCAAACCATTGCTTTGCTTCTGATGCAGCTCCCACAATGTTCTCTAAGTCTCTAACTGGTCTCTGTAGGTGCTGGTGAGGGGAGCTGGGACTGGTGCACAACCAGAAACGCCAAAGCTGTCTCAAGGCTTCTTCCTCGGTGATAGCCTACGTCCATAATACTGGACAAGGCCAGAGCATCTTTGCATTGTTTCTTTTCATTTCCCTGCCATTCAATGTTTCCGTTGCGTAATTTAACCTTAATTCTAAGACGTTTTGCTTCATATATTAGTTGCTTCCTATGGGATTGTCTTACCTTCCCAATAAGATTAGACTGAAATGTCTTTAAGATTGGGGCTCACTTACAGCTCCAGGACCCGCAGAGAAATCTCAGATAGGGACTTCTCTTAAGCAGCTCCGTCTCATCATCCTCCTGGCAGAACTGTTTACAGTTTGTATCTCTTCCCTCTGCCCTGCATCTTCCAGAAAGGACACAAACACCAAATCACTGGGAATTGGCAAATGGACCACCAAGGCTTACAGTACAAAGAAACCTGGAAATTTTTAATCTTTTTTTTTTTTTTTTTTTTTTTTTTTAAGAAACTGTCAAATGACCAAGATATTTGGAAATGGAAGTTGGGATTGGCCCCGGGGCTGGGATGTATGTCACTGCACTCTGTGCAGGAGAAATGGCTGCCTTAGTTTGGTGACGATATCTAGCTATTCTTTGAAGTTGTTTGTCTCTCTGAGTTGCCCAGGCTTATATCAGCCTTTGCGTCATCAACTTGGTGTATACCACTCCCATGCCCCAGTACCGTGTAGAACTGACCCACCTTTTCTAAACAGGCATTCGTTAGCATATACTTCATTTAATCGATGTGTGTAGGGTGTGCACAGGCACCACAGCAAACATGTGGAGTCCAGAAGTCACTTTGTAGAGGTGGGTGTTTTCCTTCCATCATATGGCTTTCAGGGATGGAACCCAGAGTGCTAGGCTTGGCTGCAAAAACCTTTACCTGCTGAGGCATCTCTCCTGTCCATATTCCATCACTTTTTTTTTTTAACATAACTGCTTTACAGCTTCACCCATAGATTATCCTAGATTTGTTGGACATGGGGTTCTTTTCCTTTTATCTGTTCGCTGATAATTCTACCACTAACCAGAACCTGGTTTCCATCACAACGAAATTAGAGAAAACAGAATAAAGCAACTATTTCTGCCTGTGGAGTGTGTGTGTGTGTGTGTGTGTGTGTGTGTTTGGTGTATGTGCTTGAGTGTCAGCATTCACACATGTGCATAGGTGTGCATGCATGTATGTACATGTGTGTTTGCAAAGGTTCACATGTGGCAGTCAGAGGACAACCATGGGGTCACGTCCTTATTTTTCTTGTATGAGACAATATTTCTTGTTCACTGCTGTCTGTGCCAGGCAAATTGGCACAGGGGTTCTCCTGTCTCCGTGTGCCATCTTAAAGTAGGAGCACTAGAATTGTGTATACAGCTGTGCCTGGCTCCACAGGAGTATTGAGGATTCAAAGGCAGGTCCTTAAACTTCTGCACCAAACTCTTCCTCCACTGTGCCGTCTCCCCAGCCCACATCTATCCATCTTTGCTCAATGTATCCATTGCATCCTGTCACCGCCCCCCACCACCCTGCTTGTTTCCCCATGCCTTTGTACCTCCATTCTCTTCAGGCTGCTTACCAAAATAAAACTGTATCATTTATCACAAATTCAATCTGGACAACTTTGTACATGCGTACTGCATCTACATCACTCTTGCCCCCTCCCCCCTCTCTAACTCCTCTTGTACGCCACCCCCAATTTCAAATCTCTTCTTTAATTACAATTGTTATGTGTATATGTGTAGGTATACATGTATGTATTTATAGCATCCCTGTCATACATAGGATGTAATCTCATTTCAGACAGCCTGTCTGGTCTTCTGGCTCTTGAAATCCTTCTGCACCCTTTTCTGCAAAGTCCCCTAAGTCTTAGGTACAGGAGTTGTGTTACAGATATATCAGTCTAGGCTGGAAAGTCCATAGTCATTTTTTCTCTTCATTTTGACCAGTTATGAATCTCTGTTTTTGATGAGGGACAAGAGCTAAACTTATATGTGTGTATGAAGATAATAATAACTAGAAAGAATTTTGATTTAGGAACATAACTGTAGTGGCTTCCTCTCTTGGGTTTATGACCTCTCTACTACCAGGTAGTTACGTAGGTTTACAGTACTGGACATATATTCCCTGTGGTTAAGTGGGGCTTAGTTCAGTTAGATGTCTGTTGGTTAACTAAAGATAAGAGCGACTGTTGTACTGTTGTGGGTCCCTTGCTGGGTCTCTCATCATTGTCATTCGTAGGCTATACAAGTAGGTAGGACTGCCAATTGCTCCTCTCTCTTAGCAGCTTCTATGGCATCTTCTAATTCTATGTCAGTCCTCAGGGAGGAGACTTCCTGATCAGTTCCAGCTTGTTCCTTAAAGTCCCAAGTCCCCAACACGTGATGACTTCAGCAAGAGATCCTAACTCAAGTTCTGAGAGGCAAGCAAGGACAATGACAGTAGCCAATACTGTGGTGTGTGTGTGTGTGTGTGTGTGTGTGTGTGTGTGTGTGTGTGTGTGTGTTGTGAGTCTCTCAGTTTCCTCTGGCTAGCAACTCAGAGGGAAGATTCCCATGCCTAGCACTAGAGATTTTGTAAGACAGCCTATGACTCTTTGGGGAGCATTATCACCCTAAGTGGCATAACCTAGGTTAAGATGTTTACACATGTATACACATATGTTTATTATATGTGTATTTGAAGTAATCATAAGATAATGTTTCCCCATGACTTTTGCAGTCATTCATGATGTTTTTTACTTCTCTTTCTACTTAGGTTACCCTCTCTCCCCACTCAAGTTTTTAACTGGCTCATATTTAATGTTCTGAACCATTGAGCCCAGCTACCTTTCTAAAATGTTATTTTATTTCTAATTATGAGTATAGTGTCTATGTGTGCTTATGGATTCCTATGAGTGCAGACGCCCACTGTAGAGAACAGAAAAGGACACTGTCTGCCTTGGAGCTGGGGTTTCAGGTGGCTGTGAGCCGGTGTGGGAGCTGGCAGAAGAACTCTTGGGTCTTCCGCAAGCGCCTTATGTGCTTTTAACCAGTGAACAGCCTCTCCATCCCGAGTCAACAGTTAATCCACAAAAGAGTTCTCTGTCACCTGCTTCATTAGACTTTGTAAAAACTCACAATTTCCACTTCAGATGGATTCAGTTTTATTTGGAAGCAAGTAAATGGTTTACTATCTTATCTGCCCTCATATTTTTTTCTGTTGGTTTAATTTTGTCATTAAATTTAATATCTAACCCAGATATATAAGCAGCATGAAAGGCATTGTAGCTCTAAGGAGCTTTCATATACAATGTATGAACGTTAGAGTTGTTTTGGAAAAAGCTGGGCTCTAGAGTAGTAGCTCACTGCACTGGGGCTCATTTTACTCAGGTCAGTCATATAGTGCAGAGACTCCATGGGTGGTACTTTATTCTTGGCATTTTTAAAAATTAAGTACATGTGTTATGAAGATTAAAATGAGAGCTAATTACATGACCTGAGGCTGTTAATTCACTTGTCCTGCAATTTATAATATTTCTTGAAATACCCTGCCTCCTCAGCCACCATTTACTTGTAAGAATATCGATAGCAGATTCACAAATCACCTAAGATACTGAGATGGGTCAGCAAGAAAAAGCGTTGTGTACACACACACACACACACACACACACACACACACGCACACACACACACCACATATACATGCATCTACTACGCATGCATGCACATGTGCAGGTGATGGCACGAATGCATGCACTCACATACATGATGTAAATATAAATGAACATTTGTAACTTTTAAAATTAAAACAAACAAAAAAAACCCCACAAAACCAGATCTACTTACTCTATGGTGTAAGAGTAAAATTGTTTTTTTTTTTTAAACTATTTTTAAATTGTTTCTTGAACTATTGTAGAATTTTTTGCTTCATCAACACAGAGTTTGAAGGTTTAGCAAATATATTCTTTATAGGGACTTGGCCGTTTGTTCTAGGCCCGGCTTTCATCCTTCTCCCTCCAGAACCTTCTCACCTCTGGGTAAACAGAATGATAAAGAGATGCCATCTGGCCACTTACAAGGAAGATGAAATGTCTCTGTGTTATTGTGATTTATCATGCCGGTAATGCCCAGTTGGGACATAACCAGTGTATGGTTATTCATTATCTTATCCTCTATTATTTTATTTAACTCAACAGATATTTTTGAGTACCTGCTCTGTCCAGACATTATTTACTTCTGCTCTAAGACTGTGATAACTACTTTTTTTTATATAATTTTTTTATTTAATAGAATGCTTCTGTTGTGTAGTCTTTCATGGCCTTTGGGTTTTGGTAGACCGGCAACATGGCTGTGAGGTTATACTGTAGAATCAGAAGGCTCATGGAAAACAACCCCAGCTCTGGCCTGATCCAAGCTAATGTATGTCATTGTCTCATGTTTCCTCCTCGGTCAATGGGGATGATAATGGCTTCTCACTTTCTGCAGAGAAATGGCGAAATACACAAATAATATATTGCACTGGGCTTGAAGGCAGGGAAACATACAATGGATGTTACTTTTTATTGTTACGAAGCCCCAGCACTAGTCTCGTAATCTTTTAAAAAAGATAACTTATATTGGAAATACCTATCAAATGCACTCAAAGTAAACTGGGAGAAGGAGAGAGCCAACCGCCATCTGGCCTGTATGTCAAAAACAAGAGCCCTGAAATTGGGTCTGGCGATGGTGAGTGGACCATATGCTCAGAATGCCTTCTAGAACATTTATCACTCTGTCTGAACTGGAACAGGTCACTAACACCATCTCTCTTTCTCTTTCAGGTAAGTACATCCTCATTTTTGAAGGTCTTTGCTGATGGGTAAGTCTTGCGGCTGAAGCTTTACTTGTTGATTGTCATGCCTGGAGAACTGGAGCAGATGTTGGACTTGCTCCCAGAGGAGACAGCCTTAGGGGAGTTCGGCAGCGCTCGCACGTACTTTCCGGCTCCGTTTCAAACAGGATGGGGAGAAATACTCCCACTTTTTAAAAGTCGGATATAATGTGGTACCTATGCAACTGAAAACTGGGTTTTTCATGCTACCAGCAGAAGGCAGAGCTTTTCAATGTTTGCAAGGCAGTTTTCTCTTTGTGGCCCTAAATCATAAAACTGTATCTCAATTAACCATATTTTTGTATTATTTTAATGAATCATAATTTTGTAACAAAGAAAAAATGTGGCGGGTCACCCTGTAAGACTCCTTGAGTAAGCTACTGTGGAGGAAATTCCTGTTATATACATAGTTAATAGGTCTGTAGGTGGCTGAAACTATCACCATAGAAGACTAAACAAGAAGAAATGACCATAAATCACAAGAGAATGTAGCTCTGTCAGACTCGAGAGATGATTAAGCTATGAAACAATTAGGAAAAGGAAGTTATGAAATCTCTGTCACTGGTCAACTTTTAAAACTACACATGCTGTTAAGAAATTAAGATTTGTTCTGTCTTTAGGGAAAGTATTGAACCAGCTGCCTGGCTTCAATGATGAAGTCTCGCCTTGCTTTTCAGTTTAAAAATTCCATTGATTACTTGATACACAGTCTATACTCCGTGTGACAGTCTGAGTCCTCTAGGAATAAGATGCTAGAAAGGACAGTGATATGTAAAGATGTTAGATGATTTCCTTTGTAAGAGAGGGAAAAAAAGGAGACTATGATATAAGGTTGACCTAAGGGGAGGGTATGGAATGTAAGCATCCTGGATCGTGTTAGAAAATACCTTGTGAATCCTCAAGTTCAACCTGGTCTCCTTTGGAGTTCTTTACTTTCCAAGAAGTAGCCAAGTTCCTGGCTGGGTTCAGTCCTAAAAGCTGGGTGGATTGTGGAGGTCTAGCCTAAGTTGAAATGTTGCAGTATACCTAGAGACAGCAGCTCGGTCTCAAGGTCAATAGTGGTCTCTAGATGTGTGGTCTGTAACATATTTGTAGAGTCTCTGGTACAAAGGTCCTATGTCTTAGCTCTTTTTGTTGCTTGTTCTGTTTCAATGCCCTCTTCCGTCATCAATTTTTACCCAAATTCTATTTATTCTTCATTTATGTTTCCTTCAAGAACTTATTCTGGATAATACAGAAGCTAGAGTATCATTTTACTCTAGAATTATATATTTCCTTGTATTTTTTCTGTGATATCTATTGATGTTTGTTGTTATTCATTTGTAATATTTGTAAAAAAGTAAAAGAAAGGAAGAAAACTACTGAAAAGTTGTACTTGTAGGAAGTAAGAAAGAAAGAAAGAAAGAAAGGAAGGAAGGAAGGAAGGAAGGAAGGAAGGAAGGAAGGAAGCTACTGTAAATTTGTGCTCGTATTCCATTTCTTGGAGTGGAAATGAGTGGCTGTTGAGACACTGTTGTAGACTTACTGAACTGAGAACCAGAGTGACAATATCATGTAGAAGTGTGTGTAGAGATACGGGGAGGCAGAAGGAAATATATCATTTTGTCGAAGGTGGGAGGAAGACTCTTTGGGAAGATTTGGCTCTCAGCTGGTCTTGATGCCTACCTATTTCAGAGTTGATACTCTTGTGGTCCACCTGTGTAAGGGAGTGGCCGTATAAAGGATGCTCGGACAGACATACAGACCCCACAGGCTCGTACTCCATAAGCATTTATGGAATTGAAGTGAAGGAGTCAGCAAAATTGTCCCAAAGCCAAATAGCATGGGGTGCCAGGTCTTTATGGGTAGTTTTGGCTTTTTTGTTGGAGAATTTAATCCCATTCAATGTATCTCATCATCAATCGGGCACAGATAATTCACAGTAGGATTGATGTATAAAATTCTCTTATTCTCTCCAAATGGCGGTGATTTTGACAACATAAAGAAACGATTGCTGGCATTCACATGTATTGTGTCCCTACAAACTACTAATTAAATAGAATGAAATCATGTTTTGATGAGTGAAAATAAAAGCAATTCCACAGGAGGCTCAAGTGTAATGGGCAGAGCTTACTGATTTGATCTCAGGTGTGAGGTTTCTCACGGGTCCACTTTCAGGCCAGCGTGTGTTTACTGTTTATACTGTGGATTATGAAGACATGACTGGAAACTCTGGCTTGCTTCTTTCCTGTGGTATCTATTTCTGCCTAGGAACGTAAGAGACCAGGGTTCTCGTGGGGGATACTTTGTAACATGGGGAAACCCAGTTGTAGAATATTATTTAAGTCCCCAGGTCAGTATGTATTTTATAAAATTGTACATGTCTATAGCTCCACTGCTCTATTTGTGTAGCCTTTCTGTCATTCTAGGATTGAACCTGGGTCCTGACACATGCTAAACACATTCTACCACTGAGCTGTATCCCCAGACACGTACCATTTGTCTTTTCAAGAAAGCAATATGAAGAGAAATTAATTATATCTTTCTTCACTAAATTATCAGTGTCCAAATCTTTCTGTAAGCAGAAGTTGCCTGGGATGAGAAAGCACGTGCAATTGAGTTGAGCCTTTTATTCTGACAAGGTCAGAAAAGGTAAAAGTAACTCAAAAATAAGCCTTGTGTGCCTATGGCTGTCTTCGACGATCATTTAGTCCATCCCCCAATTCTACCCCTACTACTTCAGCATGGTTGTGTTCCTCTCTTAGATATGGCTCAGCATTTGAAATTTTAAATTAAGTTACATTTATACTTTTTTTTTAAAACCAAGTATTGATGGAAACAATCAATGGCCTTGGTGATTTCCGCTTTTGTATTTAAAACATAAGTTAACAATTCGGTTTTCACAATGGTAAGAACAGAATTCTAGCACTCACTGGAGGTTTTGTTCTTGCCTTTATAGTGTAGACAGCAGTAAACTAACTCACAATGTCAACCCAGTTGGGTTTAGACAAAGATTCAAGATTGTTGGCAAACAAAGGAGCATGAACACTTGGTACATCAGTATTTTTAAGCAAGTATTCACCTCTGAGTAAATTTCAGACACACTCTTAGGTCTCTGCCATTGGGTGTACAGTTATTTAGGCTTCATTCCAAGCCTAATAGTGTAGATGAACAACAGATTGGCAGTTAAAATAATCCTTAATCATTTATTGTTATATTTATCTTTGTGATGTTTGCTTCAGAAAAAGAATCTAAGTTATCCCTATTTGTGAGAAGTAGGGACCATGCAAATTTCTTAGAAACATAAATACAAATCAAGATTTGTATTTTCAGTTAAATTTAGAAAGTTAAATAAACTTAAAGAGAGTTCTGTCTTTCTTTAAGTGTGTGACAAAGAAGGAAGCAATAATATTTTCCAAGACTACTCAAACTTAATGCTAAGACTTTCTATTAGGCTGTTTGCCCAAAGTAAGGCAGTGCTGTGTTTAACAGTATTTTCTACGAGCTGCTCAAGTGCAGATTAGTCATCATGGATAAATATAAATGACAATGTATTTCATATTTATTCAAGTCAAACTTTGAGGCCGTCGTTACATAAAAGCTTTGCATGGAAATTTACTCGGTTGATGTCTGCTGCCTTGATGATGCTGAGCAAGAGTTTGGTGCACACAGTAGAATGGCCGCTCAGCCTTGCTCTGGGACTGTGTATCTCACATAACATCTTGACTTATCAGCAAGGGCTTCACTACGGAAGTTAGGCAAACTCTCACTTTAACATTTAATTCCTCCTGTGAATTGCCTATAAGCTGAGGTTCCTGTTCAAGGACTATCTAGGGGCTATGTTTTAGGATAATATTACCAAAATCACTAAGAAATGAGTTTGGAGGCAAGATGACAATGTATGTGGTTTGGAGTGCACACAGTACAGTCTCCTGTTTCTGGTGTCATCAAAAGCAAGGAAAGAAAACTAGGAAAGAGTCTGTTTTCTTTTACAATTTAAAAGCAATGACTATATCAGGATAACTGACAGATTTCAGATAATCAGCTACAGTTACGACAGAAAATAATACTTTAAGTTACTGGTACTATACACATAATCATTCAAGTCAACAAAATGTTTCCAAGCTTAGCAAATTTGGAACTGAAGTACAGTGGCCCTTTTTCTACAGATAGTATCGTAGTCATCCTAAGAGAGCCTGATGCTACCCATGCAATAGATACTGTGGGGTAAAAGGGATAGTGAATTATATTATTGCTGCCTTTTACCATATCAAGGAAAATAAATAAAAGGAATACGCTTTTTGTTGTTGTTGTTTTTGTTTTGTTTTGTTTTCGAGACAGGGTTTCTCTGTATAGAAACCCTGGAACTCACTCTGTAGACCAGGCTGGCCTCGAACTTAGAAATCCGCCTGCCTCTGCCTCCCAGAGTGCTGGGATTACAGGCGTGCGTCACCACCACCGGGCAGGAATACACTTTTAACCAAGCCTTTTATACAATTAGTTTGAAATTTACAGAGAGCAAATGGAAATATGGAAAATATTCAATAGGAGAGGTGTAAATAGCAGACATCAGGTGTTTAAGAGTCCACCCGCAGTTGATGTTAGCACTCCCTAAGAAATCTACTCCATGTGTAACAGCTCCCCTCCTAGACCTTTGTCATCAGATGATGGAAATGGACAAACATGGTTTTGTTAAGATGCTTACTAATATGTTGATAACCAACAAATATTGAGGACAGCAGAGTGATCTCTACACTGAATGATTATCTAGAGAGAACCTAGTTGACCTCCACACATTTATTTTTCTTTTCTTTTTTTTTTTTTTTTTTTTTTGGTCTATGACTTTAGCAAATTTACTTCTCAGTTCCTTCTGTGAGGTGAGGACTAGTTGCAGCACATTTCTCTGTGGGAAAAGTGTAGTTTAAAAGGGGCCAAGGGCGTGCATAACAAATGCCTGGAAATGGGTGGTATTGATGTGCAGATTTCAAAATTCCACCCTTCAACCTTGTGATTCCTCAGACTGAAGCAACCTGGGGTACACAGGTGCCTGGAAACTAAACCCTTAAACAAGGTGCTTCTCCTTAAAATCATTTCTTGTGCCTCTCAGCAAGCTCCACAGCTGGCAGAATTGTTTGAATTTTAAGCACAGAAGGTTAAGGAAACTGGGCCTAGTGGCCCACGCCTTTACTCCCAACACTTAAGTTGGCAAGGCAGACAGATAAAAGAGTTCCAGGACAATCAGCTACATAATGAAACCCTATCTGTAAAAAAATGTTAAAATAACAACAAGGAATAATGCGGCTGAAAGGATAAGGTTGTAAGCTAGGAATCCCCCGTGCCTGAGTCTAGGGTGACCCCCCAAGGAGCAGAGTCCGACCACAAACCTCTGGGAGAGTCCCTGGTGCCTTTTCCCGTCTCCCTCGGTGGAGTGGCTGTGGCAGGGACCGGCATGGCTGGGGGCTGGCAGAGTCGCCGTGGGGGGCTGCAGAACTCCTGCCTGTGGGGGTGCTTAGGTCCCCCCATTGCCAGTGGGGGAGGGTGGGTGCAACCCTGTGCGTGGCGGCCACATAAGCGGAAATGACTTAACTAGTTCTTCCGGCCTCTGTGATAGGCTGGTAGGTTCTCAGAGAGCGTGGGTTCGGATGGTTTGAACTGATTGGCTTAGAAGCTTGTGGTAGGCGGGTTCTGTTATAAGCCCATAAAAAGCCTATACAAGCCAGCTCAGGCGGGCTTACTTCTTTTACCCTGCATGGGGAGACTGTGACCCCCCCAGAGCTCTGGAAATTAAAATCCTCTTGCAAATTGCATCAGGTCTGTCTCTCATGAGTGTTTCGGGGTGCCGGTTTCTGAGGCATGGGGTGCTGGAGTACCCCCGTTTTTTCTTTCGGATCTTACACGCCCACCCAAAGCCAGGCTCTGTTAGAGAGTTTGCCTGGCACACACATGAAGTCCTGGGTTCCAATCTCGTGTCTGCTACTTGTTTTGAACAACGCACCAGAATCTCTAACTTTTCCCTGTGACAATCCCTTATTTTAAATCTCCTTTTTCAAGAACTATGGGTCAGTTAAGCTCGATAGTACACACGTGTTTCCGGGCACTCAGAAGGCTGAGATAGGGGAGATCCCCAGTTCCAACTCAAACTGACTTACATAGCAGGACCCCACAAAAAGTATAAACAAATATTGACAAGCCTTCAGCTTCATTTAGAGGAATTTGAAATCTACCAGGCCGGTGGAATCTTTCCCTCATTTACCCCGAGGACCCCACACATTTCTTAAAGGTAAGAAATGACTGCTTTTGAGGCTTTTGGCATCTGCTGAATGAATTCTTGGAGGACTGACTTGTGTTAGTGCTGAGGTGACTTATGTGGCTTCTCAATTTTAAGTAACATTTGCCTATTTACTTAGTACTACTGATCACTCACTCTGTGAGCACTCCCTGACAGAGCACTCACTGACCAATCACGGAGCACTCACTGTCTGGAGCATTCACTTGCTGAGTACTCACTCACTGAGCACTTACTAATTGAGCACTTACAATGTATTTAATATTGAGGACTCAAAAAGAGAAAGAAAAAAAAAACCAATCAGATATTTTGTTTTCCAAAACTAAACGGAGGAGATAGCTATAAAATGCACAGATGAACACTAGGGTGTGTCAGAGCATGAGCAATGTTATCAGGGAACACAGAGCACTTTACTAATCTTGAATGAGGCACACCTGCATGGGGGTCTCACAGGGAAAAGGTTGAATTTTTCCTTTGAGAGTAATTCAGACATCCTACCCATTTCTAACTGTTGTATTAAACACCCCTATAATGAAGTCACTAAGTATGTTACCTTTGTAAAATTTTGATCAACAAGGATCATGTTGTCACTATCACTCTGGGCTCCAGTTCTGTCTATAATGTATGAAAAAGCTACTTGGAGGTGGGGGAATAGAGAGATGGGCTTGGTAGACGGTTTACTTAGGATGAGCAGAGCTCTGTTTTGATCTACAGTACTTAGTAAGCCAGGCAGCTTTATAATCTGTAATTCTAGGAGAGCTGCATCTCCCACTAGTGTCTCCAAAAGTTACTCTCAGTTTGTCCCCACTCCCTGTGCTTCTCCTCTTCTTTCCCAGATGGTTCTGGTTGGTTGCTGCCTCTCTTAGTGTAAGTCAATAAGATGATCAATATAAAACAAACTTGAAGCTTCCTCTTAAAAAGGCTAGATAAACGCTAGGTAGAGTATTATTTAAGAGGATCAAAAAAGGAGAGATCACTAGAATACTGATGAGGTGCAAGTTAAATCACTGCCATGAGGCTGTAAAATAATAAACTTTTTGTGTGTTAGTCCAGCATTTGCCTCAGGCTGATAAGTATTTTAATTAGAGTGTTTTGTAAATACATATACAAATAGCTGGGATCTCTGTTCTAAAACTGTTCTAAATCAACTTTTTGTTTTTGTTTTTGTTTTTGTTTTTGTTTTAGTTCATGCGTATTTAATTTCCCTTTCCAGCTTTAAAATTATTTACATTTCTGTTCTTATTACATTCTCAGTAAAGTACATGCTTTGGTGTATATATTTAATATAAGTTTAAGTTAATTCCTTTGAACTAATTTCTCCTGTAATAGAGCAGTGTGAGATTTTAATTTAAAAAAAAATATCCCTTAGTATTATATGAAATTAGAAAAGTTGTCAGCTAGAAAGCTATCTGAGGGTTCACTAGTTTATCATAGATTAATATAACCTTTTGATTTTTATCTATATTATAAAATGTGACTAGACCATCCTCAAAGCTGTGCTAAAGGAAGCATATAGTTTATGTCTGTTGGCCAAATGAAATTTTAACTAAATAAATGTTTACTGACCTCTGAAATACATGTGAAATATCTAATGCTTAGTAAGGTTTATTTCTAAGGAAATTCTTCAAGTGCACAGACATATTGATTTGCTGTCACAACTTGCAACTAAACTTGTTCATAATAGATTCTCTTTGTCTCATTTGGTAAATGTAGTCTGGACTCTCCACATGGGACTCATGATTTCTTTATCACAAACTTAAAGTCTAGCTTGATATTAAACATATAAGACCATCCTATCCCTCTGAATTTAAAATGATAGGCTACAGTCTGATCTCTTAAAGCAATTTGTCACAAGAATGTTTCTTATTAGAGATTTCAAAGTCACCGTGCAAAGAAGCAGCAGCCCCTTTAAGAATTAGTGTGCATCAGAGAAAACTCAAGGCAGCTGCCAATGCTTAGGGCAGAAACCCAGAGCTGACCAAAGAGCCAGTAACAAGTGATGGGGTGTTTGGCCCTAAGTGAGATTGCTCTATCACTGCTTCTGAGATCCAGGAGCATCACAGAGGGGCAGTTCTGGTCAGGACAGAGCATTGCACTCAGGCTGCTGTAGTTGTCTGAATTAGACCCCTTAACATTCTATCGTGGATTCGGGGGTGGTAGGGAAGTGGATGCACAAGAGCCTGCTCTCCCTGAGGAATTATTAACAGGAAAAGTTGTTGGAGGACGGTGTTATTTTATTGGGGGGGGGGCGTGGTTGCTGCTGGTCGCTTACCCTGCTTCTAGTAAATACCCTCCCTCTTATCTTCCCTGCTCAGGAAAGACATTCTAACTGTAGTAGGTTGTATGGATAATTAACTCCACCTATTGGCTAGGAACCAAGTACTATGGCTCCAGACATAGAAATTGTGTGGTCTAGCTAGATGTGCTACTGGCTTTAGAACTTTCCCTCTGTCCCAAAGTCACAGCAGCACAGCAGTCTCTCGGTGCTTGAAGAGCTGTTATCTTTTGTGATGCTTACTGCAGCTTACAGAATGTTTTTTACTTGAATTAAAAATTAAGCCATACTAGAAAAGAGTTCCAGCATGACTGAGACTTACACAACAATTGAAGATGTGGTTGTCGATGCTTCTTTACATGATGATGCATGTAGCCCAGTGCCTACAATGGCAAAGTCAGCTGTTTTAAATATATTGCAGGATCGAATTGTTAGCGTAGGGTTCTGACGCAATCCATTGAAAATACCTAGAAGCAAGAATTCCTCCTTCCTGCCCTTTTAGATTCAATTAACCAAATGGTGCTTTGTAATTCCAGACTTACAGGGGTAGCTGATGGGAGGCTTTGGGATGGGGGCAGGGGAGGAGGGGTCCTTGCAGGAAGGATGCTCTAGGTTCTAAGGAGTTTAGGAGGCAGCGATTTGAATACCAAACAAAGGGGCAGCATGCCCCTTACTGAGATTGCACGCAAATGGAACCTAGAAAACTATAGATAAAGTCAAGTGTGTTGATTGTTCAGGAAGGTGCTCTGCTGGAGGGAAAACTGGCTGGGCAGGGGTCTGGGGGGTGAAAAGATGAATCAGAAATGATAGTGGTTCTTGTAGAAATTGAGTTCTATAATCAAAACAGAAATAAAATCAGGCACCTTATCCTGACAATGAGAAATGCGTTCTTGGTTCTGTTTTGAGAAATGTTTTATTTTTTTTAAGTGTTAAGCATTTGCTTCATTAAATGGTTCTTCTGTATATCTGAGGCGTTCAGGAATTTAGGTGCCATTCCAGCCGCGTATCGAATCAATAAAATAAGACATTTTCGAAGTAACATGTCTTATAGAGCAGTGCTTGGAACTGTGTTTCAAACGCTACGTTAGCAAAAGGACACAGCTCGTTGGAATTATTGTATACAGGCATTTCTTTGGAGACTGTATGATTAACCCCAGAGGCAGTTTGAAGCTGAGAGTCAGACAGTCACGTTGTTATTATAACCCATATATTTTCAGTAGTGGCTATGTAGAATGATTTCAAAGCAAATGGCTTGGGTAGTATTTCTAACTGGGGAAATTTTATTGTATTTCTCTTTCAAATCTATGTTGATTCAAGTTCTGGGTGTAACCCAGAACATGGCTGGGGGAAGAGGAGGGATCGTGCAGATGTGATTTACTTTTTGATCACTAGATGGCACCATACCTCCCTTAGAGTAAGCTGCATGGTTCTGACTAGCTCCCACAGCAGCCGGGATAGCAAAGAGACAATTGTCCTCAAGGGCTTCTGATTTATTTAAATTATCAGGGTAATAATGAGCAGAATTTCACAGTTTTAAAGGATGTGGCATATCTGTTTGTATCTGGGGTATATTTACTCTGGCAGGAATTCACTTTCTCTCTACAAACTTCCTCAAAAAGAAGGAAGCATCCCAAACCTGTGAAGAGAGCAGAGTCCTTGTCAGCCAGTTGTGTCCTAAGAAATTAAAATGGGGGTAAAAATGACAGAATTAACACAGATACCTTATGAAAGATAAAATGGAAAAAAATAAACCTTATTCTGCCTGGACATCATGGTTAAGCAAACATTTGGGGCACATATTGTTTCAGTGGCAGGTCCCTATAAAAATATATATACACCCTTCCCCCAAAACAAGGATATATAAAGAGTATTTATTTCAGCTTCAAACTTTCATGCCTATGAAATGAGTAGACTTCTATATAGGAAATGCTATTCATCTTCAGTTCTTGGGATCTAAGTGCCCTTGCTTTGTAGATGGAAAAATATGGATGGATCTGTTTCACTTTATTGAGACATTAGAGTACATTAAAAACAATACATGTATGATATATTTGTATGATATAATTAAAGCTACTTGCCAGAAATTGTATAGGCTCCATTTTCATACTTTGGAAATCCAGTGTATTACACATTTAGAATGTTATACATGCTTCCTTTTCTCTTCCTGAATCTGAAAAAAAAATGACCATCTTTAGAACGTAGAGTTAGAAGGGATTTTGAACATGATATGCAACTCTTATACTATATATGAATTGTGGTATGTCCATTAAAAAATTAGTTTGTGATGTTCTTTGGACTTTTTTTTAAAATAATTTTCAGTAAGTAACTCTTCTAGGTTTTGGAAGCAAAATCTCAGAATTAATTAAAATTAAAAGAGATGATGCAAAAAGAATCATAGATGACAGTATTTTTCAGGATGGTGAATTAAATTTTATTTTGGTATTTTAACAATATATGAACACACTCGATCCTAGTAGAACCAAAAATTGAGAAATTTGAAAGGAGTAATATCAGATTATTATCACATTCATGGACTGGATTGTTCTTTCTTGGTTCATTGACTCTACTGAATCTTTGTGTTGTGGGTGGTGCAAACTTTTTTCTTTCATTCCTTCTTCTAAAAGTGTCCCTGGGGAGTCATTAGGTAAATGTTTTTAAGTCTTCCATAATAATTATCTCTGAGCCCTAATGCTTTCTGGTTTTGGCACATCTTCATTCTCCAATTCGAAGAAGGAGTTCAGAATGATTTCCAGTTGTAAAATGAAATACAAATCTAATTTACCACTTATTTTCTGTTTGTGTGGTCTTGGCAGACTTTACTGGCCTGGCAGGGCATGCAACTTGCAGGGAGAAATGAGAGTCTGTCTCCAGTGAGGTTCCAGCCGTGCCTTTTAGCTTAGAGTTTTACCAGAATTTAGGGACAGTCCACAGATACATCAACTATCTCCAAGACCATGCTGTACAGACACTGAGGACGCACGCCATTTTAAGATGTCAGTTTAGGAATAATATACTTAAATTATTTCTTTTTTCCCCATGGAGCCTTGTGTTACCGTGGTTCCTACTGCCATCGTCAATATCACTGACTATGGAATCTATCATGTGTAGTTATCATTATATATATATATATGCATATATGTATGTGTGTATATATATACATATATATGCATGTATATATATATATATATATATATATATATATATATATATATATAGTTAAATGACAAGAATTTTACCAGGTTCCTATTTTTTTATTTTTTTATTCGATAATATTCTTTATTTACATTCAAATTACATTCAAATGATTTCCCCTTTCCTGGATCCCCCTCCTCAAAAGTCCCATAAGCCCTCTTCCCTCTCCCTGTTCCCCAACCCACCCCTTCCTACTTCCCTGTCCTGGTATTCCCCTACACTGCTACACTGAGCCTTTCCAGGACCAGGGGCTTCTCCTTCCTTCTTCTTGGGCTTTATTTGATATGTGAATTGTGTCTTGGGTATTCCAAGCTTCTAGGCTAATATCCATTTATCAGTGAGTACATACCATGAGTGTTCTTTTGTGATTGGGTTACCTCACTTAGGATGATATTCTCCAGTTCCATCCATTTGTCTAAAAATTTCATGAATTCATTGTTTTTAATGACTGAGTAGTACTCCATTGTGTATATATACCACATTTTCTGTATCCATTCATCCATTGAGGGACATCTGGGTTCTATCCAGGTTCTGGCTATTATAAATAGGGCTGTGATGAACATAGTGGAGCATGTATCCTTATTACATGCCGGGGAATCCTCTGCGTATATGCCCAGGAGTGGTACAGCGGGGTCCTCCAGTATTATCATTCCCAGTTTTCTGAGGAACCGCCAGACTGATTTCCAGAGTGGTTGTACCAGCTTGCAACCCCACCAGCAGTGGAGGAGTGTTCCTCTTTCTCCACATAATTGCCAGCACCTGTTTTCTCTTGAGTTTTTGATCTTTTTTAGACTGGAGGTTTTAATCATTTAGAATGTTGACTTTTTTCTGTATGTGTATATATGTGCATAAACACTTATGTATGCAAATACATATGTGTGTTTGCTATGGCTTTCACAGAAAGGACAAAAGATGGTCTAGGGCATTGGTCCTCACCTTCTATCTTGTTGAGAAGGCAATAGCCTATAAGCTTCCGGAGGTTTCTTTGTCTCTACCTCTCATCTCTGTAGGAACACTGGGATTACAGATTCTTTCATGCTAGGTGTCTGGCTTTATGTGAGGACCGGAGATGCAAAATCAGATCCTCCTTCCTGTGCATCAATCACCATTGGCCCTCGCCGTTGGCCCCCGCCACTCCTTTAGAAAGGTCTAGGGAGAAGGGGGTCCAACATTTGCTCAGTGCATGATGAATTTTGTTTACATCCTTAATGGTGTGCTAATTTTTCCTTTTATAGAAAATTAAAGAAATTAATTTAAAAATTAATTGGCATCTTTAAAATTTGGGAGCATGTTTAAATATAATGGCGTTTTTCGTTGACCTTCATATCTGACTTTGTGTTCCTATTACCCGCTCACTTCCAGACAATCAGAAATCTGACTACTGAAAACAAAAGTTCTCTTTTCTGGGCTGAAGAGAAGGGTCTCTGGCTAAGTGTTCATTGGCCTCTCAGAGGACCAGAATCAGATCCCAGCACCCATAGCAGGTAGCTTACACATGTCTATACCTCTAGCTCAAAGGATCTGACACCCGCTTCTAGCCATTGTGGGAACCCGCACATGTGCACACACAAATGAAAAATAAAATAAATCTTAAGAGTTCTTTTTTTCTTAAGGAAAAGCATTCTTTCCCGACCTGCCTGCCTGGGTTTTAATCTGAGTCTTTGAGGACTTTTTCTGTGATCTGTGACTTTGGAGAAGTCAGGCTACATTTAGCTATAGCCAGATGAGACTCTAACCTGCACTTCTGCATTGCTCCTTTAACTGGTAATTAAAGTAGATGGTTGAACCAGGGGGATGCTGGTCTTATTACCTGGACCACAGCTGCATGCTTCATGGCCAGAGCTCATTTCTTGTGCTTCTTCATATGAATTTACAATCATCATATCTGCTGAAAATGGATATATGCTGAGTATATGAAATAAACAATTTTATTAGAATGATAATTAAACAGTCTTCACTTAATTAAACACCCATTAAGTCATAGAACATATTGATATTAATACTTGATAGATCAGTTTTTCTCCCATCTTTATTAGATTTCTCCCAAAGAATAATGGAATTCTATAATCATAAATTCAAGCCAAAAGTTAAAAAAATAAATAGCCTAGAGTTCTGTCTTTCATTTCTACAAAACAGAATAAAATAATAGTTGACACTTACACTGCCTTTCAGAAGTTGATCTAATGACTTATTAGTCAGTGCTAATGTAAATACTGATTTCAATTTATGCATAGATATAGAATGTTTAAAAATAACTGCACTTGAATAAAATGTGTTGACCATACCACTATATGATTATTAATATCTCTCATTGTTCTCATTCTTGAAGAAAATATATCATACAGTTTGTAATTCTATAGTATTCCAAATGTAAATGTTTATTCCTAAGGAGACATGACCTACAGGCAAGTCTATTTGTAGTGTGTGAACTACATTATAGCATTACCTATAAGAGCATTGAAAGGAGTGGGATCTCAGAGAGATACCATATAAAGCATGGTGAAAATCCAAGAATATGTTCATAGATTCTCCACTGCACAGAGCATGCTAGGCTTTGTACTTGCTTTTATATAGTCATCTGATTTAAAAATATTTGTTCATTTCACTTATCCTAGAATAACACAGAAAATAATATCCTTTACTTTCAGAGAGAAGTGCTAACATTTAGTACAGCTGGAGAGTTTCCTTAGTATCAACTAATAAATACAAAGGACAATTAAGTAACTCCAGGACTTGTCTATAGCTTCCCTATTATCTGAAGTTTGTGGCTTGGTAGGATTTCCATGAATTAGCACAGCGAGGAGATTTCAGACAGAGGGAAGAACTGTCACAAAGGCACAACCGCGGGAGGTATGGCATGGTTTCAGGAAAATGTTCGTGGCCAGTGAGCTCACATTCAGGCTGAAGAGAATTAACAGGCAGATGGCAATGGAATGCTGTAGAAAGATCCATCTGGAAAGGTTTCATGGGAGCCCTGCGGATGCAGTTGGTCAAAAAAAAAAAAAAATCCATGCTTTCGGATGACATGGGAGTAAGGGTTAATGTCTGTCCATGTCTGGTGAAAATTGATGTGTAAAAAAGCCAGGAAGAGATATTGGAGATGTTTTGGAAGACATGTAACCCTGGTACAAAAAACATCATGCTGAGGAAGGATCTCGGTGTCATCTGAGGTCACGTCAAGGTTCAGGTTTGAGTGACAGGGGAGATGGAGTCAAGAAAAGAAGTAGAAAAGAAATCACAAGAATAACTAAACCGGAGGGTGTGTATCAAGAAGCTGTCTGCGGTTGGGTTGAGTGTGAGTGTGTGTGAGCAGGGCCTGCAAGGGACTAAGTCTTATTGAAATCAGCAAACGCCCATGTAATTGGGCTTCTGGAAGACATTGAGATGTTAGGTGGAAGTTTCCAGGACAGATGAGAGGATGGCAGGGAACTATTTCACAAGGGGACGCAGGTAGATGCCAAGTCAGATCTTGAAGACTCAGATAGGACTCAGGTAGGTAGCATTAGGGAGAGTCTACACCAGAACAATGTTCTGATGACCCCCTGCAGAGAGCTTCATCAAAGAGGGGAGAGCATGTATAAATCGCCCAGTCTTTAGCATCCACTTGGTAAACAGAAATGGGGTATTATTCTGTTTTTGTTTTGCTTTTAAGATATTTTTTAATTCAGTAAGAGAAAGAGGTGCCTTTATAGTGACCCCCACAATCTTAGCACTGACATTTTATTAAAATACCCAGATATTGATTTTAAATTCAATTCACATATTTTCTCCTTAATGTTAAAGTTTACTCCTCTTGCACCCCCTCCCCCACCATGCTTTATAAAGACAGGGGAAAGAGTGGCTATCTGTCCATGGGTTGTCTCCTGGTATTCAGTCTCAGGCCCATCCTTTGTACTTTCTGTTCCTTCAAGTAGGTCTTGGTGGCGGGCAGGGGCACAATGCCGGAAAATGAGGTGTAAGAGAAGTTCTGTTGGTGGATCCTTAAAAGATGCTCAGTAGTAGCCTCTGTTCTGTGCAACTGGTATGCCAACAAAGAGTTTATAGGTAGAGTAGCCAGGTACATGGGAGGTGGCCAGAGGGGTCCTGGCCTATCAGGGATGCAGAACAGAGAGTCGCTGTTCAGTTCCTTCATGGAAAAGCCACAGCCCTTGAGTCAATCCAGTATAACAATCTCTGGACTTTTTGTTGGCCAGAAATTGATTTTCCCTCATGTCTAAAACCAACGGAGCCATGGTTCTGTTGTTGGAATCCCTGAATGTGCAAAACGGCTAGAGACATGAAATTGTCATTCTAACGTTATTTCTATATTTGTAAAAATTTCTAAGTCAATAGTCAAGGAGGACACAAGAGGGATGTCTCTTATCAAGAAAGCAATGTCTTTGGAAGAGTAATGAAATTCTTAAGTAGAGATGCTCAGAAACTTCAAGCTAAACCTGACAGTGTCTGCGTTCCGCTAAGCAGGCTTCAGTTGGCAAATCAAAATTGAAACAGGACACAAAACTGCCCTGGAAGGTAGTATTTACCCTCATTGCCCAATTCAAGAGATTTCTCTGTTTTCACTGTTCATTTTGCATTTTCCTTAGCTTTCGCCTGAACGATACAGATACATTATTCATTGCCATAGCACCTAGGGTCCTGCATTGTAATGTGTTTACAGCATGTGCAGAAGCCTGTGCAGGCTCATAGAAACAGAGCGCTGGCGTCCTTCATGTGGGAGAAGGACTGGAATACTGATGAGATGTTTGGAGCTCACCCTGGCGTCAGGCTCGCCCCATGCGTCCGCCATGCCCCTAATGCAGTCGGGCTAATTATAAGTCATCACTCTTCATTCTTTCCAGAGCCTAAGAATCCGGAGGGCTGTGGGGGCAGATTCTTAAGCAATTGCGCAATCTGCCATCATGAGGATCTTTTATAATTCAGTTGCTCACTCTTGTTAAAATCTGCTGCTCAGTCGTCTTTCAATCCCAGGAAGCCCTGTTGTGCATTGCTCTGAATAAAAAACAAAACAAAACAAAAAAAAGCCAAAAACACCAAGCAGTAAAGGCATCCAAACATAAACTGACAGAATGTTCTGATTTCTCTTTAGAATGGGTTTTAAACCTGGTAGGTAGGAATCTTTTAAATCTTGTTGAAAAAGTCCTAAAGAATTGGGATTCTGTTTCATAAACTGCAATTAACAGTAGAGAATTCTACACATTACTTCGTTTAAAGTGACATTTTTAAAGACTTCTTGTATTACCATATTCTCAAGGGAAAATCCTATTAAAATATCTTCAGATTCCTGAGAAAGGGAAGAGTCAGCCACTGTCTGCACTTATAAGAGCTTGGGTTATTTTTGAGCACGGTGGTATGGCTGTAGCAAACACCATGAGCTATTCTACAAACAGTTAAAAATATTTACATACTTAGAAGCTGGCTAGTCCAGGGCTAGAATGCTGGAGTCTGTTAGGGGCCTGATTTCTTAATCATTCATGATCCTTTGTGTTATCCTTATGTAGAAGCAGGAATAGAGAGATCTCTGGAGTTCTTTTCTAAGGGAGCCATCTGTCCATGCAGTTTCTGTTTCCTATGCCTAATGACCCCACAAAGACTTTCTCAAGCCCATCACACTAGGGTAAGAATTTTAACATGCATCAGTTGGGCCCTCGATGGTCATTTTACCTCTTCTATTATGCTTCACCATAATGTTTGTTTGGTTCTGTAAATAGCTCACATGGAAGCTATAATATATATACATATATATGTATATATATTATAATAATAATAAAACATAACTTGAGGGTTTGAAACTGAATGCAAAGAATCATGGCCCCTTTTCCCCCTTAGATTGGTTTCTTGGTAGAATCTTTTAAGGCGGGGTAGGGTAGATGCCCAGTAGCCTAAGGCAGATGAAGTCTATTCATGGGAAAGTAAGATAATTACTCCGTCAACTTGAAGTTGCTTAGAATGTCGACATCAATAACAGTCCTTGGAGCTCTGTAACCTGAGTGTGGCTACTATGAAACCATAAAGCAAAAAATGAACATCCGTTAGGGTTGGTGACAAGGTCCTGGTTGCTTTCAAATCTTGATTTCTGGAATACCTGGAGGCAGCTTCAAGTCTGTGATGTGATTCTTACTGCTATCCTTGGAGGAGTCGAAGGAGACAGACAGGTGATATTCTTCTAGTGATATTTTAATTTCATTATCTATATGTACTATTTGGGTCCAGTTTGGTAGGAGCATGTCACTCTAGAGACTATGGCAATGAAAATCATGGTCACCTTTTCTTGCTGATTAGGTATATGACTCTACAGCCTGATTTACTTTGGAGATTCACAATATAGTTTGATTATCTGTCTTGGGTTTGATAGAACAGTCCAAAAAGTTCTGTCTATGGAAAAAATAATGCTATTCACCAAAAGTGTTAATGACAGAAGTAGTTCATTAAGTGCATATTAAATCTTCTTTCCATATAAGAAGTGGGATTTCTCTTAAATAAGATGGTCAGTTTTGTCTATTTTATTTACACACACACATACACACACATATTCACACATATATTCACAGACACACAGACACAGACACCACACACACACACACACACACACACACACACACACACACCTTTTTTCTTGGCCTTAAATATTTTCAGAGAATTAGAATTTGACCTTTAAACTAAGCATTCTCAATTATTTCATTTTATTCAGATGGTTTGTTTTATTTTTTTACTTTTAACAAGTATAATATCTGGGCCAAGGTTGTGACTCAGTGATGGAGTATGTGTTTAGCATGGAGAGGCATGGTTCTAATCTCAGGAATCACACACAGAAAAGTCACGAAACTTTTTTTTTTTTTTTTTTTTACCAATACAATCTTGCACAAAGCCTCAGTTCGTTGTACCTAGACAAGACAGAGGCATGGGTTAGATGGAGGAGTGGAAGTACAAAGATCTGTGATGATTTCATGGTCCATCTTTTGGCCTCTTAGATACAGTTTTTTTCCTTAAAGTCTTAGCAAGGGAATCTATACTTCTGAATCCCAAGTCTGTGGCACCAATTCAATGAGTCTGTCTGTGATGGTGAGGATGTCAGCCTGGCCAGCATTCATGCTGGAGTCCCTCGCACTGCAGTTCCCTGTCCACACATTCTGTCCATCAGGTCGATATCTCACGAACACGTGAGACCTCTCTTCCTCTCTCTCTCTACTCATACCATCTCACTCAGGGCTCACCTTGATTTTTTTCTGTAGACTGTTTTCTTGTCTCTCCATATTTTCCTAGTTCCAAATCACTGGTTAATAGCTCCTAAGCTTTTAAATCTGGTATGTCAACAACAAAGGAAAACTCAAGTTGAGTTATGCTTAAGTACAGCTGAGGTTATGTTATATACTTATGTTAATATACAACTTAAGAAATGGGTATAAGGATAGAGAGATACCTCAGCAGTTAAGAGTGCTTGATGCTCTTACAGAACACTTGAATTCAGTTTCCAGCAGCCATGCCAGGCGGGCTTGCAAACACCTGTAACTTCAGCTCTAGGGGATTAATACCCTTTTGGGGACTCCATGGGCACTCAGACCAATCTGCACATATTCATGCACACATACATGAAACAAAATTTTTTTAAAGTATAAAAATAGAAATGAATACAGGTAAATATATACATATATATATATATACATTCATATTTTCTTTTAATTCTCTCTGAATTGCTTTAATCACCCTATAGCACATGCATGCAATATTTATATTGTTGTTTTACTTTGAAAAAGTTGTTTTACAACTTGAACTCGGGGCCTCATATATGTTAGGCATACTCTCTACTACTGAGTTAGACCCTAAGCCCCTTCTATTTTGAAAATTGTTGAGTGATTACTATGTGTCAAGTAGTATATCATTTTATTGTCAAAATAAGTATATTCATTCAGAGTACCTTGGCTGATCAGTGAATCATGTTTGCAGCAATTTGTGTCATAGGCTGAGTAGTTCAACCTCATAAGCAAAATATGTAGCTCGAAATGACAGGACTTCTACTACCGTTATCCTAGTAAGCAAAGGTGCTAGGTCTTCTCAGAAAGGGAATGGGAGGGACTGCCACATGGCCTCTCTAGCTTCAGGTCATCAGTCCATGGGATCTTGGTGAGTGAAAAAAACAACAAAACCTTTGGAAGTTTTTTTCTAGCTCTAAAGATTTCTTCTCAACATTATGGTTGTTTCTAAAGCAATTAAAATGAAGGAAATGCTTTAAAAAGTGGACCAACACTGCTTCTTGTGGTTTGGTTTTCCAAATTAAATTCTACATTCCCTTTGGAATGTGAGTGGGGGATGGAGATGCCTCCTGCATATGTTTTGAGCTGGGCTGAGGCTGAGAGAGGGCCCAAGCTGAAGGCCACGCTATCCTCCTAACCTTTCCCAGGCCCGTCATGCTCACTGTCTCCACATTTCTGCTGTATATTTTGATCCTGTCTCCACAGCAGTTGCTTACGAATGTGTTGCCAATAATGACACTGAAAATGTGGTGAGCATATAAATAGATCTTTCTCCCGCAGAGATGTTGTTATTTAGGAAGTCTTAGGAGGTTCTGGCAAAGGATGGTGATACAGTAAAACAGATTGTTTATTTAAAAAAAAAACCCTAATAGTTATAAATATCAAACTACAATCAACTAAACCTCCAATGTGTAATAAAATAATTATTGAATATTTCCCTCATGTGATAAGGAAAAGCCTTACAATTGATATTCTTATTTGAAAACTACCCATGAAAATAAAGCGAGGCGGATATCTTCTGAATGTTTTCCCTGTGTAACTTCGTGTTAGTGCTATGGGGGGGGGGGGATACAAAGCAAAGCGTATCAATGAGCACTGGTTCACAATAAATACCCTTTTCAAGGATTTCTTCATTCATTTATTTTCCATCATAAAATTTAAGTTCATTATGAAAAGCATCCTGGGCATCCGTTCCTGTGTTATAGCTGTTTCTTCAAACAGAAACAGCAGTTTAAGCAGAGTCAGCACTCTGCAATTTAGGAACCCTATTCTGAAAGTAAGAACATGAACAAAACGCTGCTCCCCAACTCCAGCTTTAATGGGAGCCACAGTGCTCCTGTTCACCTTCTTTCTAGTGTGAAATAAACCACTTGTTTTCATCTGATTCTTCCAAACATGCAAACAAGGCAAGAGAGATGCAATGGGCCCAGTGCTTGAGAATGCTCTTCTAAGTGTGATTAATTCTGGACAGTGTCAGGTTCTACCTACGTATTTCGATATGGAAACTGATTATATTTGACAGTAATTTACAGAAACACATGTTTATTTCCCTAATTTTCTCTCAGAGGATATAAGCTGATTTCTTGCTATGTAAATGTGTGATAAAGAAGACAGTGATTTGCTGTTTATGCAGTTTCATGTCATATGTGATACTTCGTAGGGAGAGAAAATATAGGGCATCTGACTTGAATTCTCATCAGGCTGCTTGCTTTCTTATTCACTTTTGTTACTAGAAATCAGCATCCTAATGGACATCACCACCACCATTTTGTTCATCCCCAGTCCCGGCTAGCCCCTTAGCTTGGAACAGGTAAGGATTTAGCATCTTTTAGTTTTAAAACCTTAAATCCTCCATCTAACTTTCTGAAAACCAACATAAGGCATTGTACTGGCTGGCTTTGTGTGCCAACTTGACACAGGCTGGAGTTATCACAGAGAAGGGAGCTTCAGTTGGGGAAGTGCCTCCATGAGATCCAGCTGTGGGGAATTTTCTCAATTAGTGATCTAGGGGGGAAGGCCCCTTGTGGGTGGTACCATCTCTAGACTGGTAGTCTTGGGCTCTATAAGAAATCGAGCTGAGCAAGTCAGGGGAAGCAAGCCAGTAAGAAACATCCCTCCATGGCCTCCTGCTTCCTGACCTGCTTGAGTTCTAGTCCTGACTTCCTTTAGTGATGAACAGCTGTGTGGAAGTGTAAGCTGAATAAACCCTTTCCTCCCCAACTTGCTGCTTGGTCATGATGTTTGTGTAGGAATAAAAACCCTGACAAAGGCATCAAGAGATGTCACCTCATGTAACAAAGCTGTAGCCAAATTTTAGGCACATTAAAGTATTTTAAAAATTATATTCAGGATTTATGCATAAGATGTATATGAAACAAATGTTTTATGTTTAGACTTAGATATCGCATCAAATATCTCATCACAAATACGTCAGTATTCAGAAGTCTAAAATTCAATACACATAACCATTTTGTATAAGTGGTACGCAACCATAAATAGAGCTCCCAAATGTTATCTGATAAGATGCCCTCTGAGGAAACGCTACTTAACATGAGCAAAAATTAATTTCCTTTGCTGATTTTAAATGCCATTTAGTTTGCCCGGAAACTAAATTTTTCAACGTGCTCATCATGAAAACCTGGCAAGAGTAAATAAAGCATGCGAAACCTTAAGGAAAACCCCTGCAGGAACCACATAATTAAAAGAATACGGAAAGGTCATCACACAGCTGCGGAAGGTCGCTTTGGGCCCTGACACTGCACATATAGCAGTGAACTCAGCCTTTCTTCGCTAGTGTTCTATCGCTGGCCATGGAGCAGACTGGCCAGTAGGGGATACTCTAGACATTCTTATAGCCGAGTGATGGGCTGAAGGTTGAAGAAATCATAAAGAGCATCTTTTTTTTTTTTATATAGCCGTCTTCCCTGTGATTTCGGGCACCCTACTTAAAGTTCTCAGTCTTTGTGGTGACTTCCTCTGAGCAACCTTGCAAGCAACTTTTGTGTCGTTCATGTGACTGTGTGTATCCTGGCCAGTCACTGGTGCTTCATTAAATGAAATACACAGATCGCAACTAAAGGCGCCCTCCAATCTAACTGAGCATCTTTGTGAGTGGGGGTAGGAGGGTGTTCTCGAGCCCTGAGGCTGAATTCCAGATATCCTCAAAAAACAAAACTTCATATAACTACAGAACCCTGCTCTTCTTAGAAAAACAAAAGGAGATCCCGCTGAGTTAATCTAAAGTACTGCTGGGTAGCTCTGCTTTTAGAAGAGAAATGGACTTTAGGAAGGAGAATTTGGAGCGAAAGGAGAAGAAAGAAAACAAATTTCTTTGTCATAAATAGGATTCAAATAATTTTCATGAAAACAAAATTTACAAAATAGATACTTTTTATTGGAAGCATGAGTTGGTAGATACAAACTTTGCTTACAAGCACTAGATGGAAAAATTTCTCTGGAATAAAGTCTTGACACCTCTGGAAATATATCCTGCAGGGTTAAGAATCAGAGGTGATTATTTCAATGCTCTAACCACATTCTTGTTGAGAGACTTGGTTGTGTGTAGGCACTACACTGCTAGTATAGGAACCAAACAGACCCCAAGGGTGCAAAGCAGGGATTTAACCATTTCATGTGTGCTGAGGCTGTGAACTAGCCCTTTGGTGGGATAAATATGAATGTTAAAATAAATGATTTGCTAACTGTGACTGATATGTCTAGGCCTGTTGGTGAATTACTTGGGATCACCTGACACAGGTCAGAAAAAGACAGAGCTAATTATTAAAAGGTATATTTGAATAGACTCTCTCCTTGGGGCTCCTAACCTGTGAAGACTCTCACCCTCTCTCAAGAGCATGTTGGAAGCTATGTTTTGAGGGCTTTGGAGTTCGGAGAATCTGTTCTCATTGTGGTTTTAGTTTTTGGTCATTTTTTTTTCCCTGCTTATTTTTCAGAAGAACCAGAAAAGCAATTTGTCACTTTCCTTTACTGATATTCTAATACCACACATCCAGCCATAAAAACCTTTCCTGTGCTTTTCATTCTGATTCTTTTTTCTTTTTTAAATTTCCCTTCTGTTCACCTTGTTCTTCTAGTTCTTGGAAAGAAGGATATAGACATGTCAGCCACATATTCATCCTCGGGGACCTGGTGGGTCTGTTCATCTACAAAGTGATTCAGTCTCCGCCACTTAGTCCATCAAATATTTGTTAGAGATTTGCAAAGGGGGGGGGAGGGCATTTATTCTGGTGCTGGCCAGTTGGGGTGAGTGGTGGCTGCTCCAGTCAAGAGGGGCGGGCAGTGGCTCGGTCTGCAGCTAGTGGGGTGCCGTGCTTGTGGCTGTTCACAATGAGTTCAGCCCTCAATTCCAGGCCTTTTCTAAAGGGACTGACAGAAATGCTGTTGATGGCAAAACTTAAGTAGGGAATGGAATGTCAGTGCTGCCTGATCTCTGTAGAAGGTTACAGAAACATGCAGCTTGCAAATACAGAAGAATGTATAGATGGGGGTGTTACCTGGACATTTGAAAGAAGTTCTAACAAGGTATAATCTATAGGTTCTCTATATCAGAGGCATTGAAAAAGAGTAAGAAGATGAGAGGATATGTGTTATATTTCTATACAATAAAGCTTATTTCAAAAGTCTACAAACAAGAGAACGAAGAGGGGGTGGAGGGAGGGAGACAAAACACACACATACACACACACACACATACACACACACACACACACACACACACACACACAGAGAGAGAGAGAGAGAGAGAGAGAGAGAGAGAGAGAGATTTAATTGATTGATTGGAAGCATTTTTTTCTAGGGAGGGGGTTGAACTTGGGGTAAATATTTCTACCAAACACAGAGCTTTTGATTAGATAGTGAAACCTTGTTCCTGAAAAAACAATCTAAATTGCATTACGTTTTTCTTAAAACACCCAGCATATGAACGTTGGCGCCATCGCAAACCACGCGATGACACAGTGAGTTGGCAATGACAGTTTATGTCATTGACCTCTGGAGTCAGGGGAGGAGCCTCAGACCCAAGTACCTGTTCCAAAATCCAGCCCTCTATCTTGTATTCTTGAGAAAACAGAGCAGAGTAGAATTTCAAAGTTTAGGATACTAACCAGAAGTATGGCATTAATAATACTTTTATTGAGACACTTTAGTAAATTATATACTCAGGAATCTCAGTTTTAAAATAATTTTTAATCTGTACAGTAAAGAGAATAATATCATTTTCCTATTATATTTATATGTGTATCATTCAAAAATTACATTTGAAAATCTTGATTATGGCTATGCCTGCAATTTCATAATTACATATCAAATTATATTTAGCAATTCCTTTCCAGTATAGTAATTCCAATTAAAAGTATTTATTAAAATTTTACCCTAATGGCAATCTTGTGAATAATTTCAAGCTCATAAACATGTTTATATGTTACTTAGAAATTTTAAACCAAATTTAAAATATATGTAATAAATAAATTAAAATATTTTCAAAACTGATTATCTCTTTTGTCCTTATTTGCAAAGAACATCAAAGTGCTAATCAGGGGTTAAGAGCACTGACTGCTCTTCTAGAGGTCCTGAGTTCAACTATATGGTTGCTTGCAACCATCTGAAATGGGATCTGATGCCCTCTTCTGATGTGTCTGAAGACAGTTACAGTGTACTCATATACATAAAATAAATAAATCTTTAAAAAATCAAATTATTAAATAATAAAATTGTGACTATGAAAAACACTTCCTTGTACTGTGAAACTAAATTACAACTCTCGCCTGGAGGAATTTTGTAGGTATTTGTATTTATTCTGATCTTATCAATAGCATGCAGGTAAGGCAGGTGAAGGACAATGTGATTGGGTAAAATCCTGCATGAACTGAAATATCCGCAGGTAAGCTATGTATCTTATAGGATACATTGTATCCTGACAATACACACAGGAAATGGAGGCTGTAAGCTTTCAGAGAAAAGATATACAACTATTATAATTTTTTAGAGAATAAATGTAAAAGATTGTGTTATATTAGAAAGTTAGTCTGAAACTCCCATGGTTGGAGATTTTTTGCAACTCTGAATGAATAGACATTGAAAACCTTCAGAGCAAAACAAAGGCATAGTCTCTGGAAGTGACTTTATGTCACCTACGGGGCACTTGTTGGGGCATAAGACTCACATTGGATTTGACTTCCCAGATTTGCAGTTGGGTTGAGAATTAGGACAAGCAAATTTTCATTTTGAGACTTTTCAATTTTAGCAATTCTAGTAGGAATTTATCATAGTAGACTATGATAAAACAGTCATTCATGACACAAACTGGTTCTCACTTTTAATAGAGATATATCTGAAGTGAATAGGGTGCTTTTTTAATAATTGTTCATTAAAAAAAAGCTTGTAACTGTATTGATAATTGAAACATATATCCTTTTTAAAAGTTTTAGTGTGCCTGGTATTTTGCACCGAACTTTCTTTCTTTCTTTCTTTCTTTCTTTCTTTCTTTCTTTCTTCCTTCCTTCCTTCCTTCCTTCCTTCCTCCCTCCCTCCCTTCCTTTCTCTTCCTTCCTTCCCTCCCTCCCTCCCTCCCTCCTTTCTTTCTTTCTTTCTTTCTTTCTTTCTTTCTTCCTTCCTTCCTTCCTTCCTTCCTTCCTTCCTTTCTTTCTTTCTTTCTTTCTTTCTTTTTTTCTTTCTTTCTTATCATCTGAGTGCTCCATAGCCTCAGTAATAGTGTCAGGTCTTGGGACCTCCCCTTGAGCTGGATTCCACTTTGGGTCTGTCGCTGTACCATCTTTTCCTCAGGCTCCTCTCCAGTTCCATCCCTGCTGTTCTTTCAGACAGAAACAATTATGGGCCAGAGTATACACTGTGGGATGGCAACCCCATCCCTCACTTGATGCCCTTTCTTCCTACTCGAGGTGGGCTCTACATGTTCCCTCTTCCCAGTGTAGGGCATTTTATCTAAGGCCCCTCCCTTTGAGTCCTAAGAGTCTCTGGTACATTCTGGAGTACCCTCTACCGCCTATTTCCCAAGGTTGCCTGTTTCCATTCTTTCTGCTGGCCCTCAGGGCTTTAGTCCTTTTCCCCCATCCAGTACCAGATCATGTTCCTCTCTACCCCTAATACCCTTTCCTTCCCAGATCCCTCCTTCCCCACTTGTGGTTGCTTTCTTCTCTCTCCCAAGCAGGACCTAGGCATCCTCAGTTGGGTCCATCAGCTTGTTGACCTTTTTGAATTTTGTGGACTGAATCTTGAGTGTTCTGTGCTTTTTTTTTTTTAAATTTAGCTAATATCTACTTATTAGTGAATACATACCATGCATGTCCTTTTGGGTCTGAGTTACCTCAGACCCAAATAGTTCCATCCATTTGCCTGCAAAACTCAGAATGTTCTTATTCCTAATAGCTGAATAGTATCCCATTGTGCAAATGAACCACATTTTCTGTATCCATTCTTCTGTCATGGGACATCTGGGTTGTTTCCAGCTTTTGGCTATCACAAACAAGGCTGCTATGAACATAGTAAAACACATACCCCTGTGGCATGATGGGGCATCTTTTGGGTATATTCAAGAGTGGTATTGCTGGGTGTTCAGGTAGATCTATTTCCAGTTTCCTAAGGAACCTCCAGATTGATTTCCAGAGTGGTTGTACCAGTTTGCAATCCCACCAACAATGGAGTGTTCTTCTTTCTCTGCATCCTTACCAACATGTGCTATACCTGAGGTTTTGATCTTAGCCATTCTGATTGACATAAGGTGGAATCTCAGGGTCATTTTGATTTGCATTTCTCTGATCACTAAGGACTTTGAACATTTCTTTAGGTGCTTCCCAGCCATTCGAGATTCCTCTGTTGTGAATTCTTGGTTTAGTTCTATACTCCAGTTTTTTGCTTGTTTGTTTGTTTTTTGGTGGTTAGCTTCTTGAGTTCTTCATATATTTTGGGTATTAGCCCTTGGCTTCACTAGCCTCTGTGCTTTCAAATCTGAAAGGACTAATGCATCACTTATATAGCCATGGAAGGGAGGGAGGAAGAGAGGGAAGGAGAGAGGGAGAGAGACAGAGAGTCAGAAAGATATAACGTTTATGTGCAGTATGCATGTGTCTAAAGTTTTATGTATGAAATCTATGTGCGTGTGTGCTTTGTATGTCTGTGAGGTAAACATGTGTGAGATGCATATATGTATACATGTGTGGTATATAATGCTGAGTATATTGTGTGAGGTAAATGTGTATGTCATATGCATCTAGGGTATGTACCTATATATGAAGTGTGCATTCATAAATGTGTTCTCTAGAGGAGGTGAGCATTTGTACGCTTACCTGTGTCTATAGCACACTGTGTGCATGAGTATAAAAAGTGTGTTCAATTTAAATTATACATTGCTATGTTGTGCTAGGGAGAGGAGAGAAAAGAGGAGAAATGTGGCAGATAGACATATCTGAGAGTTCTATTCACTATACTAGCTATAACTGAACATGCTGTAGTCTTGAACTTTGGAGTCTTGGGCAATACCCCACCAGCTCTGTAACTAGGGATACACATTAAAATGGAGCTAAGTTTGTTTACACATTAATTTTTTTCTTCTCTAGAGATCTCTAAGATTTTACTGGGTATTATGCAGGCTGAAATTGCTAGTAGCTGTCAAAATACTAAGCCAACATAAAATACTATATATTTTATTAGAAATGCTGTTACCCCAGCATTATGTTTTACACTCAGGTTCCAGAACAGCAAAATAACAAGGGGAATATCCTGATGGTAGACCTAGCATTCTACCTTCACGAGCTTTCAGAATTAATTTTCATTGCTACAATATGGTATATTGTATCAGAATGAATAAGTATGTTGGGCATCTAGTGTGTGGCTTTTGTTTATTAAGTGATCCCAGTGTGAATTCATGAACAAACAAGATCATTTTAACTAGAAGCTGGGTACAAAATGTGGGTCTCTAAAATAAATCCTTTAGGAGATTTGAAGATGGTTTTGTTTCAGATAATCATTGGTTAGACATTGAGAAATGAGTGGGAAAATATAGGATATCTTGTTTCCTGAAGTGGTTGAACATAGAGTTAGCATATGATCCAATAACTCCAGTTACAGGGATACATCAAGAGAAGTGACAGGGTACCCTCCCCAAGTATTGTGTGCCAATATGTAGTAGCAAATTTTCTAATAACCAATAGTAGAACTAGTTTATCACATAAAGAATAGACAAATAAATATAATCTATTCCTACAGCAAATATTAGTAAATTGGAAAAGAAGCTCTTTGCCCATGCCTGCTGTCATGTGGATGAACCTCAGAAACTGTACATTAAGTGAAAAGAGCCAGAGTGATCATTTGCGTGATTCACTGCATATGAAATGTTTAGGGAATTGAAGCATCTGTAGTCAGAAATATGTGGTTACACATGACTGTGTGAGGGATGGAAAAGATAAAAGGCTTCTTTACATAGTAAAATACTCTAACCAGTGCAATGTGTTCACAGCTGTGAATAGTGTAAGGTCATTGAGTTGGACATTTAAATAATGGTTGGATTATGTGCCCTCTGAATGGTCTGTGTAAAGGCATTTGACCAAGATACAGAACAATCTTCCTGAGTAATGAGCCCCCCACCCTTTATTGAATCAATAGTTCTCAGAAAAGCTGTTCATAACCTTCCTGACAGAATCAACATATGCAGAAAGGAGAGATGGCTTTTGTACCACAAAGTACCTCAGACTAGAAAATCATCAGCCTGTAAACTAATGCTTCCTCAAGGGCAAAGGCACAGGGCCAGACTCCCCTCCCCTCCCCACCTCTCCTTTCCCTGTCTCTACTTCCTTAATTTCTGCTCCTTTTACTTTTTTTAACCTATTAATATATAAATAAATGTTTCAAAGTCTTATCTTAGAATTATGGTTAAAACCTATCCACAGCAGCTGGTTTCAGTATTTCTATGACTTTGAAGCATTTTCTGAGATGAGATTTGGGTAATGAAGTTGGGGCAGATCCTCTGCACTTAATAGTTATGGGAAACTCTTTTTCCTCTGAATCTTCTCCTTCTGTCTGCTCCTGTGCTTTGCCACCATGTCTTCCACCTACCCAGCAGTGGGTCCTGCCTATCCTCCCAATCCTCCCCATCTCCATCCAAATGTTAATTTGTTGCAGTTTCAGATGCTTTCCCTGGGGTAGAATGGGATGAATTCTCCCTGCCACACCCTCACATACAATTACTGACTGGGGGGGGGGTGGTGGTGGAAATCTTTCTGTGTCATTTAATCAAAGAATTACTAGTTCAGTATGCAGCTACAGGAACCTGATTGTTGGATGTATTTCTTCCAGTTTCAACTTTGAAATATTGGATGATGCCTTTCAGTTCAAGAAATTAATATTTCTGTAAAGCGTCTTAGTGGAACGAATGTTTCTGGAATGTTCCCCTTCAATTCTATTACTATTATTAAGTTTGGTAAATCTGTTTTGCCTAAGTAATCAGTTAAATGGTATTTCTGTGAAGTTCTGTCTATGTCCCTTAACTGTCAGGATGGAATTACTGGCTTACCAAGTAAAATAAACCATCATCTGTTTTGTCAGCCCTATGTAAGGTACAGTTGTGTGTCTGAGAGTCTTCATAATATAACTTGAAGAAGAGAAAGCAAAAAGATCTGAACTTCTTCATGAAAATGAGTATTTTATGAGCTCCAATTCATAAAAGTATTGAGGTCTGGGCAAAAGTATACTTGACAATAATAATCATGTTCCAAGAAAGGTTGGCACCACTTGTCTCATGACCCAAGGGCTCCAGAGATTGTCCCTGTCTGTTGCTAGAATCCCCGCAACCACTCACTAAGGTCAGAAGAAGTCCATGATAAAATTAATCCCCCTTCTTTAGAAGAGAAGAGAAAAATGATTTTTGCTGAATATAAAATATGACATTAAGGGTGTTTGCCTATATTAGAACTTGATAACAAATGCACTATTAAGCTGATTTTTATTCTCACTCATCCACTGTTTTCATTAAGTAAATCAATTGTTGACCAGTGTATGAAACAGTGCTTTATAAAAAATTCAACATATTCATTAGGTCTAGGCTTGTAGTTGCTATTTATTTTATTTAATCTTTGTTTACTTTGCCCTTGTTGGCAAGTTCATAGCCTTAGAGACACCCATAAAGTATCACTTGTGGAGAAGGCATGAACGGATAGATGCAGTTAACACTTCAAACAGGTAACAAGACGGATTTGTTCTTAAATGCTGGTTTATAAAGACATCATCATAAAGCAAACTTTGTGACTTCTTATATGTTTAAAATTTTATGTGTACACGTATTTAGCATACAAATGAACTTATTTATTTAAAGCCACTTTAAGAGCCATCAACTTGAAAGAACAGATCTCCTCTGAAGAACGCCGGGTCTGTTGAGATTTCCAAGAGTGTTTCCAGGTTGCCCCTCACCTAAGGGTCAGTTATCATGGCTGGCTGCAGGCGGCTCACTATCCCAGAGATTCAGTCTTTACAGGTATTCCAAAACAGCTTCAGCCACTGACTTCTGACCTCCACCTCCTTCTCCTGCTAGATGTTAGAATGGATTATTCCAGAAATAACTTGCACCAACATACAGAATAGATGAGTGAAAAGAGAGTAGTAAATTGTAAGTGTCAGAGCAGAACTACCTTTGTTTACATATACAACCAACTTTTCCTATTGGCTCATCAACACAATCTGGTCAATTGTTCCTCCTTGTGCTATACTTTAAGTGCCCTCATAAGACCCTTCTGAAAGGTTACCTGGTTCAGGAGTAGCCTACCCATCCTTATCTTTTGATTTCTTATCTCAGTTGTAGAATCAGGCTACTTACTACCTTCTCTAATGATTTCAACATCTAGCCTCTAGAGATAATTTGTCTAGCTTTTCCGATTCATCATTTCCCACTGCTGCTATTCCATTTTTCTCTACTGGCTGCCCATTTCTTTCTCAACCAATTTCAGTTGCTTATCATTATCTCCAAGGCCATTCACCACTGTGTTCTGCTCGCATGGGCTTATCACCCCAGATTCCTCCAGCTTGCCCTTCTACATACATTTCCAAAGGATAACAGTGCTTTGGAGCTCTGCACTGCTACTGCCTTGAAGAGCGTTAGTCTCCTCCTCAGGTCTTCTCATGCAAGAAAGTGACATCAGGAAAGTCTTGCTATTTATGCACAACTTTCTAGAGTGGCCTCTGTTGCTTTCCATCACAACAACCATCCACTTATGCATAATTTAATGGAGGTCCTTAAATGCCTGTCATTCGACCAAGTTGTTTCTTCTGTAGTAACAAGAACATAACAAATCATAGAAACAGCATTTAAATATCAATAGGGATTTTTTAACTCAAGACTCCAACTATATGCTTGCTATAGAAGTCTAAGAAAGTACTTATTCCTTAAATAGCCAGTTCAGGACAGACTATCAGCACACAAGACACACCTTTTCTTTGTTGTGTAGAACCTGCTTTTAGGAAAGTATTCTTCAAGCTGACTTTTTCACTGCCAATTCCTTCCCTTGGTATAAGATATGCAGTTGGAGGCTCAAAAATCATTGTAACAATCTCTGCCTCACGGATACAACTGAAGACAGGTGTAATTTCCCTAACTAAACCTTTTGTAGCAAGGAGAATGCCTAAATTGCTTTACTAACTCCTCTTGTGGTAGAGGTTCTGAGACTGTTCATACAGATGTCTTAGTCCTTGTTTTACAATCAATTCACACATCACTGTCAGATCCAGTGTTGCCTAGAGTTACCATGATTAATCACTGACATTAAAGGCACCTTTTGTAACCTTAAAACAAATCAATAATTAAGCATCTTTATATTTTAATTCGAACAAAAGCTCAAATTCACGGCTGCCTGGTTGCTAACACACATGGGTTGAGGACTATTTATAATTGTTATGTAACAGATGTGCGATGGCCATGTTTAATAGCGTGACTTGGAAGAAACTTTGTTCTCTAGCTTAGGATTTTGCAGAACGAGGGAGATGTCACTGCTAGTATTTTTAGAATTTTCACATTGCTCACACATGAGCACTTTGGGAATTGCTCAGTGAGTGTGTTCTCGCCACTTTGTTCCTTGAAATCTTTGAAGTCAAATCTCTTGTGGATTTTTTTTTCTCCCCATCTTGTGACATGTGGCTGGGGTTAGATCATCACCAACACAATTGAACGTTTGAACGTCATTCCATTTTGAAAGGGATACTTTAGTACGTGTATTATCCTCTTCGAGAGGTTATGGAGCCCTCTGAGGAGCTAACCTGATCTAGCAAAATAGATTATGTGTATGTGTGTGTGTGTGCGTGTGTATGTGTGTGTATATGTGTGTGTATGTGCATGTGTGTATATACACACATATGCACACATAAAATTCACAAAAAAATTTGCTTTTATAGTGACACGTGGCCCTAGAATCAGTGAGTGTGTTCTCCTTGCCATATACACTCTCATTTTTTCCTTCCCTTTTTACTGATGCTTTTCATAGAGTTATATAAAAATACAATTATACAAAAAGCTTACATGATTTATTCACTAATTATTTAAGGGGAATATACTTCTACATATATTTGATTCAAATATATGTAAATATTTGGATCAAAATAACATACATTGGGCCACTTTATGGAAGCACTCTTGTATAATTTTATGGTATATTCATTTTTCTATATAATTTTCCTAATATTTGTTGGTCGAAATATAAAAACTACATTTCTCAGTGGAATACATGTTTTTAGTGGTATGCCAATGTTCGGCTTTCTTCAGTCTTATCTCTGGCTGACATCTGCGTGCATACATCATATGATAGAAGACACAGCCTAAGACAACTGTTAATATCTGAAAGGGTGTTATAACATGCACATATTGTGGGTATATTTCAGTGGCTGTCGGTATATCTGAAAGCATTAATTTCCTTATTTTAAAAAAAGTTTGTAAATCTCCAGTTTCAAAAATAAACCATGAGTATATATCATGTACAAACTTGAAGCAATGTCATGAATTGTACAGTATGTCTACATTGTTATAAAACTAACCATCTGTCTTTATCACCTAAAGATAGAAGTTTGACTAGTACTCTGTTTCATTTTTATATCTGGTTTTATTTTACCTCTACTAGATGAATTATTAACCAAAAATTATAATCTCATTTCTATGGTAACGTCTGTCATGTGTGATTCATGAAATTTGCTGAATTTAATGAACACTTCCATTTCTGATTTGAACCTGTGATTTTTCCAGATTGTGTACATTTTATATGGAGTTTTAGAGCTTAGCAAGTATCTCAGACCTGTGAAATGTTTCTTATAGTTTTTTTTTTCACTTTGAGCAAGAAATGTAAAAAGTCAGTTGAAGCACACTCCTAGCTTAAATGTATTTGTAAATATTTGCCCAAACAAAAGTTCAAAGCACATTGCTATACACCAAGAAATCTAATTCTATATATAAAGATTTCTAAAAATAAATCTGGAGAATCATGTAGCCATAACCAACAAACACAAGACAAATCTCATTCAAGTGAAATAGAACATAGTTATACCAATTTTATCTTATGTATTTACTGTTTGGCAATAGAATTTATTCTGTCTGTATTCCAGGGAGATTTTAAGACTCAAAATTTCTAAAATTTCTAAATGTCACATTTTTTTGTGTATAATGGATCCATATGGATTTTTGTCACTTAGCTATAATATAATAAGCATTTACTCTGTCTCCCAGAGCGACTCAAGCGGTTGACAAAAAGATGCATTTGTATTTTATGCTATCTGAAGCTTTATATAAATGACTCAGGGAGCCCATGTTAAAACAAGGAAAAATCGATGAAAATTGACTCTATATCCCTGAGCAGCTAACAATTACCAATAGCTCCATGGCTGGGTGGGAATTAATGTCCACTCCCTTTACTATGGTAGGATTTAGTCTGGCTTGGCTTGCACAGGTCTTGGGTACGCTACCACAATCACTGTGAGTTCATACGTGCGGCTGTCCTGTTGTGCACAGAAGATAGTTTCCCTTCTGTCTTTCACTGTCGTTGATTCATATAGGCCGGCTGCCCATTCTCCTGCAATTATCCTCGAGTCTTGAAGGAAGTAGATGCAGTTCTATGTTTCATTTAGGAAAAGCATTCCCCAGTCTCTTGGTCTATTCACGTTGACCAATGTTAAACGCCATATACTTCAAGTAGAAGCTTCTCTGATAAAGGTTGAGAGTTGCATTAACCTATGGTATAATAAGTCATTAAGAATTGGCTTAACAGACATCCATTAAATAAAATAATAGTAGCATATCCCCCAGGGCAAGTTATCTCTCTAACTGTAGGTTCTTGGTCTGGTGATGGTACCATATATAGGTTTCATCTTGTGGAGCAGGGCTTTAATCCAATCAGAAAGCAGCTGGTTACTCCCCTGACACATGTGCTACTTGTTGCACAGTTGACATGTGTTGCCAGGCCTTGCATCTAAAAAGGCTCACAACTGGGTGAGACTATTCATCACTTTTCTCTCCCAGTAGCATGCACAGACCTTTCCAGCACTATAAACACTAATCAGTACAGATAAGGTTTCCAAGTCATCACAAAGTTGATTTCTACATGTTCTGTGACTCAAATATGTGATATCTTCTGCAACGAGGTCTTACTCTCACAGACCAAGAACACTGATAATAGTTTGTAATGTTTGGAGGTGTATTGGACCTTACTGGCAAGTAACTACAAAAGATGCAATCAATTCTTGTCATTAGGCCTTTTATTGGTTAATCTCTGGTGTCTAGAAGGGCATTGTTGCTCTGTTATGAGGCAGCTACATTTTAACTCTTTTCATGTATGTATATGTTTATGTTTTAGGAAGCTTTTACACTAGTAGATTTCTTTATGACTAAAAATATGTCTTTAGTCTTATCTTTTCTGTATTCTCTCCTCTACCCTGCAGTCCCCTCCCCATTCCAGTTTAACCCTTCCCATTCCATTTTCTCCTTTTGACTTTTTACATTAATTTTAAAAACTGATTAACTTCTCTGAAATACATGTGTTTTGTTGATGTTGTTTGGTTCTGTAGTTTTGGCTCCTTATTCTCTGATCATCTCTTGTTTCAACACAGTTATTTTATTTTATTTTTCTGTGCTGATAGTAACAAGACAATGCAGTCTTTCCCTTAGTATTATTGATTATATTCCAATATTTTATGACTGGCAGTTTAGACAAGTCTGAATTTGTTATTGGTGATATCATGTTCTTTCTTAAAATTGTGGCCAAATGTGTGGCAGGAAATCTGTCAAATAACTTTCATATTTGTGCTACATGATTTGGAAGAATTTTTCAAAGATGTATACAAAGCGTTATGCTTTAAGTCTTATTTCTACTCTGTAATACATAGACTGGTGGTGCCTGGTGCTCTGGGGACATTGGTATCACGTTGTTATCTCTTCCCCCCTCCCTCATTGCACCTTTAGGAGTGCTTGTGAAAGCTATTCTTGTATCAGGACAGTTAGCAATAAGCTAAAGATTTGTAAAGAGACTAGAAACCACTGAATGGATTTCCACTGTGAAGTAGCAAATCCCTCTTTGTCTCATCTTCCCTACGCAGTCCCTAAGGACCTCTATGGTCACCCTAATGCCTTAGAAAGTGATGGTTTTTACACAGTGAAGGTTTAGACTTTGCTTTTAAACTTCTGCAGTTAAAATATCAGTCTTCTAGAATTCCCAGAGCATGAGGAGATGTGTCAGCCTAGCTTAAAACCATTCCCAGTGGCTGGGAAAAGAGTTGATGCAGGGGATTACCTTCCCTGCCTCTCCTTCCCTGTTCTCACAGTAACAAAACCCCTGTAGTTGATGGGAAATTTTATAGACTACAGAGAATCTGATTGTCTGAAGAAACACAGAAACCAGCCCTCCGGTTAGGAAAGACTTTGGTCAATTTCTCTTAACATTCAGCATCATTTTGCAGGGGGCATTTTATTTTTCTGAGTTTTGGTGTTGTCCCCTTTTGATGGCTAGCAGGTCACAGTTTGACACTTAGTTACATAGTTCAGTCACTGCATAGTAATGATCTTTTGCAGTGGGAATAAATGGACTTCACCAAGCTTTAAATGTTGTTGTTTTCTTGTGTTTTGTCTTGCATAGAAAAACGAATGCCCCTTTCATGCAAAAAATTATGAAAGGAAAATGGTGGAATAAGAACGGTTAAATAGAATATGGGTTGGAGGGCCAGGTAGAGAAGGAAGCATGTGGATGAACAGCTCAATACTAAAGACATTTGAAGAAGCCATCTGAAAACCTCCTGTCGTAGAAGCTTCCTGAAACATGCACGTATACAAATACAAATGGAATTACTCCATGGCAGGGGTACAACACCTCTCTTAGATACCACAGATTATCAAAGAAAAAAGGCCCCATGCTAGATATGGATGTTTCTTTTTGAGTACTTAGCAGTGGGTATCATAGCTCCCCAAACAATATAAACTCTCTCCATGGCTCTCCGTTACTCACTGTGACTTGATGGTAATACTCTGTTGTTGACACACCATACTTGAATCATAGAAGCTAAAGAAACCAAGCTGATCCTGAAGTCTCATTCCTGCTGGCAAGTTTTTGGGTTTCTGGAACAATGATATTCACATGTTACCAGGAGTTAAAAATAATGAACAGGCTTCTCATCTGTAAGCCGTGTGAGCTCCAGTAACAACTGTCTTTGCACACTATGCCTATGGATGAAACAGTGGATGAGCATTCTGAGGGTAACAGATGACTTTCTGATTGCATTGGAAGCCCACTTTATGAGACTGAATTCATGTCTGGTATAATTAACTGGGTCCAAAACCCGTGGCCGCCTAAATAGCAGGAGAGAATGTAAAACAATTGTTTAGCAAATTTGAGATGGTAATAAACTGCCCCCTAAGTTCTTATCCTAAAACTCATAAATTAGGGCCTCTTTTCACCTTTATCGGACAAGCTTTTAGGTTTGTTATTGTTGTTGTTGTTGTTGTTTGGTTGTTGTTGTTTCATTTTTGTTTTGTCTTTTGTTTTCAATAAATTGTGACTGATACAGTGTCCCCATGACTGGCCAATATGCAGAGACTAAGAGACTATGTATGGAGAGCTCAGCGCAAAATGGGACATCTACAACACACCCTTCCATGCAAGGCTCAGGGATTAGCTATAGGAAAGACTGTAAGAGTCACAGACAGCGGTTATCTGCAGTGAAACAGTAATTTCTGGGCTTGACAACAATGCCTTCCTACACTTTAAATCACATTGCTATGACTTCTCAGGATGATTCCATGCTGGTCCTCACCACTAGCTGAGTACCTAGTGAAGGTTGATGGCTGCTGAAAGTGAGATTTCTTTATGTATGTGGTCCCGGAGAGGCTATGCATACTCTAGTTGATGCTCCTAAAACCATGACCTTACAGGCAGCTCTAAGGGAATGCAGTGAATATATCAACAAATCACATGAAATTAAGAAGGAAACGTGGGAAGGGAGAGGGAAAATGTTGCAAAGGATAGATTAGACCATAGATTAGATGATAAATAGATGATAGACGAGTGTGTTGTAGATTTGACCAATATAGCTTAAAGAATAATACAAACAGTTAAAGGAATTGCAAAATGTCAACCATGGGGCAAAATATACCATTTCCAAGCAATACCAAGGACTGTATATTTAATATTTTTCATCATGTTTTCAGCTTGTATTGCATGACTTCTTTCTGATGTTATGCTGCCTTAAACTATTCAAAAGTCATTTGCTTAGTAAAGAACAAAATTGTTGTAAGGTTGAGATGAGCATTCTGACGTGGGTTCAAGCCAAGGAAATGTCTCCATTAGCCAGCCTGTGACTACACTGGGAGTTTGGGATCTGAGTACATTCCTGAGTCTTTCTCATTTAGATGTTCCTAGAACTATGGACTTTGATGATTAGGTCTTTGTTCTCATTTTGGCAGGCATTGCTGCTGGCATGTTGGGTTCCCAGGTCCGACTGGTTCTTTCATCATGGAGTCAGTTGTGCTAAGGTCTGGGGGCCTATGACAAGGTCACAGCATCTCTCTGTAGCCTTCCTCCAATATGATGTAATACATCACATGATTTTGCATGACTAAGTCCTAACAATTGCCAACATAGTGTTTATTATAAATATATTCTACCGAAAATATACTTGGCTTCTTTCAAGGCACCAAAGGGTAATTGTGATATTGCAGTGATCACTCAATGCAGCGAGAATATTGGTGCTTGTAATAATTTAGTGTTTTTAGTACAGTGTTCATTAACCTGAAACTTTCATTGCTTCACTGATTTACACACACACACACACACACACACACACACACACACACTTTTGTGAAATAATAATTCTATTCATTTTAATAGCAGGATATTTTGCTTAGAAAGCTGAAATAACTGAGGATAAGAACCTATAACTAAGATTCCTTGTAAACAAGTGTGTTATTTAAATTCTCTTGCAGTATAGAAACTTCTAGTCAGCAATGCAGTGACCATGGAATGACTATAGAAACATAATTCTTGGGAAGGAAATCTGCAAAGTAGGATATCAAGGGTTTAAGTCTGTTACTGTTGCAGCCAACACAGTGCAACACTGAGTTTGTTCCTGTTCTGGGTAGAGAAGACCTGGGTGTGTCTCATAGAGCTGTTACTAAAAGGCAGCAATTGATTCAGAATATAAGACAGAGAAACTCTAGAAGCTTGGCCTTCCGATCGGTATGACTGCAGATCAATAATACATTACCTAGACCAGCACAGTGCCAAAAGCCCCTTGTGCTGGCTGCCAACACACCATTTTACTTCAATAAGTCACCTGAGAATGAATGGGCAGTATAGAAAAGTTTGTTCCATGGGCAGTTTGAGTAGCATGTAACATCCTATACTACTGTGATATATATATAGAGAGAGTATATCTTCATAACGGGATATATATATATATATATATATATATATATATATATATATATAATTTGTACACACACACACACACACACACACACACACACACACACACTTGGCTGTTAGTTTCCTGCAAAGGGGCTAGCCTTTGCTATCCAGTTTGCTATCCAAGGATTGCTCACTAGAGTCTACCTCATGGATTACTGCACCCCTAAGCGCATATAGTCACTTACCATCCAAAGATGGCAGGAATTGGCACTATTGGTCATACCTTCTCTATGGCTTTAGGTATTATATGTGACTCATAATGGTTTAAGAAAAAGTTATGTTTTAACAGTCACATACAAGAAAAACATTGGTCCAATAGGCAAAACCGCCATACTTTTTTGAAGTAATTTTCTACAAAGTCTGTGGGTATTTTGGTGACATCTAAGCATGCTTTCTTTTTATGATATCACTGGATAACATACAAAGATCTAATTGTAAATGCATGCTCGCTTACTCTGTGCTACAAATAGGACTAATTTAAGCATGGTCCTTGGTCCCATCAGTCTATTACTCTCTGTAATATCTTCCTTACTAATCTTTCAGATACTCCACTGAAGTGACTGTCTGCATTAAGTCTACAAATACAACTAATAGGCATACCCCACTGCTCCCTCACATTACCACTAAACAGTGGAAATGTCAAGACAGATGCACATGTACACTCACACACACACACACACACACACACACACACACGTTCTCTCTGTGTGTCACTATCCTCTGTGGTCAGGATAATGTCTGCCTGAACTTTCTCTGATTCACCTCAATATAGAAAGACAGTCTTTTGCTAGTGGAGCTCCTTCCCTGTCCTGTAGCCCAGAAGCTTTGCAGACTGTAGGCTGCCCTACCTATCACAGGCTTCTATCTCTGTTTGTTTGTTTTTTTTTTCAGTTACTGTGCTATTGTTTAACATCTGAAAATTCTCATGTATTTTTATAGTTTTGCATGAATATGTCTCTTTTACCTCTTCTTAGTAGAAACTAGAAGTGTCCCCTTCAACAAGACTTATTTTCATTATGATCAGCATTTGAAAAGAACATTGTACAGATTATTTTCTACAATTTACATTGTGCTTTCATGTGTTGATTTTCCTTAAACAGTTTATTAGAGACATTTTGTTGGACTACTATGACAAATCATGAAACGTCAGGGAAGTTCTCATTAGCAAAAATGTCTTGGGAATGGAGAGATGTCTCAGTGGTTAGAGCACTTGCACCTCTTCCAATGGAGCCAGGTCCAATTCCAAGCACCCACATGACAGCTGACTGCTATCTGTAAGTCCAGTTCCAGAGGATCTGGCACCCTTACACAAATAGACATGCACAAAAACAAAATTAACGAATTAACTTTAAAATGTCTTCTAAGACCTTCTTTAACTATACAATGACTCTCAACATTTTGAAATGTATATCTTTTAGATTTTTATTTGTGTATATATAAAATTATTTATAGAAAGGTTTATTAAGAATGTAAGCATAGTGTTAAGAAAATAACTTTTTAAATTATGAAAGTAGTAGACATTTCTTAGTAAACTGTGTATGTATATATGTGTGTATGTGTGCATTTTATTCCTCTCTACAAAGAGAACTTCTGTCAAATGTTATATGGTTCTTTCCTAAGAATATGAATATATATTATTCAGTTACTTATTTTCCTAATATTAATTTTTAGAAGCCAAGTTATTAGGATAAAATAATGTGATTTAGTGATATGTGTGTGCATGTTCTTCACACACTATATATATATCTCTGTCTCTATTTCTATATCTCTAATATCTATATCTATATAATTTGTTCAACATTTTCCAAAAATAATGTAGTAACATTTCTTTTCTAAGCATACCCCAACTTTTGTCATTATATTAATTACATTACTACTTAAATCTTTGGTTATGTCATTTAATAAATGACTACATGTCAATTATTATATCCTGAATTATTTCCATTTCAACAATTTATCATTGTAGGAAGATGGCAATTCTCTGACTCTAGGCCTTGTCTATTTTAATTGACTTGGCTATCTCTTGCTCATCTTATTGCTTAAAAAGGTTTGTTTTTAAATGTTTCTGTATGTGTGTCTATATGAGTGTGTGTACGTATAATTACACATGAGTGTGGCTGCCCACAGGGGGCCAGAAATGGGCAATACATTCTCTGGCTCTGGACTTAGGGGCAGTTGCGAGCTAGTTGATTGTAACGACACTCAGGACCTTTGGCAGAGCAGCAAGAGTTCTGAAATCCCGAGCCATCTCTCCAGCTCCTCTTCCTCATTTTATTTGTGACAGCTCATCTTAAAAATTATGTTTTTCCTAGAATATTTTGTCACAGTTCATAATATCTTGTATTTTTTTTATTAAAATAAGGTTTGTTTTCAGAAAAACAGGAAGGAGGTTGATATCCCTTATTGTACCAAGGTCTAGTTTCAGAAATATATGAGCCTCTAGTAGTTTGATGGCTGCTGTAGAAGAAAGAGATGAGGGTAGGGGCTTCTGAAGGACACGGAGTCAGAAGCTGCGGTGTAATGGATACATCCATCATCCTGCTGCTGATAATCTTCTCACTGGTATACATCTGTCAAAACCTGTCATGTTGCGCACCTTAAAATATGTATTTTATCTCAATTATGCTTCAATAATACTATTTTTTTTCAAAGTGACACCAAGTATGTAATAAACAGCTTTCATCTAAAAGTAAAAACTGAGTTTGATGAGATTTTTTTTTTCTATCTTGGATAGATTTCTCCTGTCACAGTTACAATCGCTTTCTAAAATAAATTGGGAAGATAAAGTCACTCTAGCCTTTCGGATTATAAACAGAACCAGTAAAACACTTAGTTCTGAATCGAACTCCCCTCTAAAGCCGCCAAATAAATATGACTTCTCAGTGGTATTATTGAGGATAGCTGTCTATCAATCTCTGACATTGAAGAACCATGGAATCTGTACAAGAGCAGCAGCAGAAGGAAGCATCAAACCATTGTGTCTCTCAGATGCGTCATTAAAGAAGAGGACTTTTAGATACATTTTAGAGATGGGTACTGAAAAGTTTTCATACTCAACAATCATTCATTTTAATGCAGGAAACATTGCTATAATGATTCCCAAAGGCAGTATAAACTAAGTCACACATGTGCGCGCGCGCGCGCGCGCGCGCGCACACACACACACACACACACACACACACACACACACCTCTACCTTAAGCAGCATTAATAGAGGTGAAGGTGACTGGAGAGTGCAGTCAACGGATGTATTTATTGGCAGAATTGCCAAGGGACAGGGCACAGGCTGTGAGTCAGACAGACTCAAGCAGGGGCCCAGCAGGGTTCATGCTGTGTCCACCATAGGGACGGCCTCCCAGGCCTGTGGTATGCTTCCATAGCAGAAAGGCACTTCTGTAATTCTCACACAATGGTTGGTTAATTAATTGATTGATTACATGCAGATGAAGGGCAGCGGGGAGCTACTCTGGCCTTAGAGTCTAAAGGTCAAACTTAAAACCCCAGAAAAATCATTTAGTGTTTGGGAACTTTAGTTTCCTTTGATGTTTGCGAATGGTTGACAAAATACATGCTTTCTGAGATTGTGGTAAAAATCAAATATCTCATGCCTGTGGAAATCTTGGTCAAACTGTTACAGGTCTGGGGGTGTAGCTGAGTGACAGAATGTTTGTCATTCTGGATATGCAAAGCTGGGATAATCATGTACCATAAGCATAAATAAGCAGAGTAGGCACTAGAAACACTAGGCATTGTGATGGTGGCGACTCTCCAGTGAGCTCACCATTGGTTATTAGTTCTCCATGCTGTGCTTGTTCCAAATGCATGGGACAGGTTTTGACTCACAGTCCTGAACCCCTCCACTACTCCAATATTGGCTATAATAACTCTGAAAGATTTTCTATAAGTTTGAGAAGTTAATGATTTGAAATGATACAAAAAGAACTCAACAAAGTTCTCACATCAAATAGAGTGACTTTGAATAGTAACAAAAGAAGTGTGTGTGTGAGGGGGAGGAGGGGGGGGGAGTGAGAGAGAGTGTGATAGAGAGGGGGGAGGGAGAGAGAGAGAGATCTATTGCCTGCCTCCCCCCAGCGTGTCTAATACAGAAAGACAAAAGGAGATAATGAAGGAAATAAAGGCAAGCACAGTGATGTGCTAGACAAGCAGGAGATAGGAAATAAAGCTCGATTTTTATTGTTTGTTTGTTTTTCTATGTGAAATTGGACCGGCCTGTATCCTCCCGTTCTGCATAGCCCTGCCCGTGTCCTGCCTGCTGACCGTTTACCGGGAGGCCTGGGAGGCACCTGGCACTCAGCATACTCAGTTTGAAATTCATTATCTACTCCCCAGGTGTTTTATCTGAAGCCTGGAGTCAGCCTTGACACCTCTCTCCTCAAATCTCCTCTGCCCCATATAGATCAGCCTCAAGTCTGGTTTCATAGTGTTCTGTTCCCAATCTACACTTCTGTCGTACCTGCCTGAGTTCAAGGGATGGGATTTCCGATGTCATCTAGTGTCCTTCTCCCCACAAACAGCCCAGCCTGCCAACTGCCACTGCTAACAATCTTGCTTACAAGCTGCGAATGAGCTTTCCTCAACACAAGACTTTTTCTTCTGCTTCGGATTTAGCTTTACAGGATACTCATGTAAATCAGTCAGAGTCTATTCTTAAAAGCTGACCACCACAGCGTTCTTTAAAATAGAGGAAAAAAATATGAACCCCACCTATACCAAAAGAGGGCATTAGTTACACCAATAGGCTTTACCATCATTGAAATGGCAGCTACATTTTGTGTTTAGTGCTTTTAAGTGATTTGTAAAACTAGAAATAGTAGCTCATACCTGTGTACCTACCACTCCAGAGGCTGAGACAGTAGGTCACCACAAGATAAAGGCCAGCCGGGAACACTTAGGAAGATGCAGGCTGGCACAGGTAACAGAGTGTATCCTTGCCTATAAATGAACACATATGTAGAAAAATGACTTGTTGATCTATATTTAATAACATGAGAAGTCACTGATAATGTTAAGGTTTTTCTTTTCAAACTCCAGAGTGCTGGGATTTAAGACATGAGCTATATAATGCCTGATTTCCTAGCATTATTTTTAAAGTGAAATTATTGAACAGTATGCATAGTCAGATCTTTAAGGAATATATTAGACTATAAAAAGATTTCTAGTTGGTAGAATTAAGCAGGATTCTTTCTTCTAGTCTGATACCCCCCAAAACAAAAGCCAAGGACTTATGTGTGACTGGTCTTCAGAAAACATAGTGCCTCTGGGGAGAATTCTAGTGAGCCACCATAACCCCACTCCTTACTGCCATATGGCATTGGGAAATCCATATTGGAAATCCACCAGTGTTTGAAAGAATAGGCACAAGGGCTTCTGGGTAGCATCTATTTGCCTGTTTTCCTTTTCCTTCAAGATGTGTGTGTGTGTGTGTGTGTGTGTGTGTGTGCACGCACACACCTGTAAAATCCCTGATACAAAATGCTGTCCTTAGGCTGTTGTGTTGGATTCCATTTGTCCACACTGTGCCTTCCTCTTGCATTTCGTGAAAAGCAAACCTCTAATCAATCAGTGTACAAGTCTGTTCTTGAGCACCATGGATAACAATGCTGTAGGAAACGGTAAAACAGGGAATACCAATGCCCTGCCACTCACACATTTATTCCCATATCTGTCTCCCAGTTAAAGCTCCTGCTAGGAGTTATTTTCAGACATCTGTGCTTGTTCATTCACTGACCTTTAAGTAGCAATGATAGAAAATTCTGTCCTTTGAAAGATGCATTTTGAATTTATCTATATGGTTTTTTGCCTATATGTATGTATATGTATATGGACACTAGTGCCTGCCTGGTGTGCCTACAGAAGCCATAAATAAGGTGTCATATCCCCTAGAACTGGAGTTACAGGTGGCTGTGAGCCTCCATGATGGCACTGCAAACTGAATCTGTGTCCTCTGCCAGAGCAATGATTGCCCTTAACTGCTGAACCATCTCTACAGCCCTGAATTCTTCCTTTCTCTCTTCCTGTTTTTTTTAAAAGATGGAAGCCACATATAGATTTCTTCAGTATCCTGTCAATCTTTGTTGTTTTCTCATGTTTTCATAGCTTGAGAGACCAGAATTTATGTGCACATCTGTAAGATTACCCACCCACTACCACCTGAAAGTCACTTTGTAATTTAGATACATTTAATGCTGCTGAAGATGGGGAATATTGATTGGTGTCACAGAAATGATGTAGGCTTGTTTTTCATTTTATGATAACAACTCAAATTAAAGGAAATACCTTAATCATTGATAGAAAAATTACTGGCCTTATCCCTTCTCAAACTACATTATTTATTTATTTATTTATTTATTTATTATATTAAGTACACTGTAGCTGTCTTCAGACACCCCAGAAGAGGGAGTCAGATCGCATTGCGGATGGTTGTGAGCCACCATGTGGTTGCTGGGATTTGAACTCAGGACCTTTGGAAAAGCAGGTGGTGCTCTTAGCCACTGAGCAATTTCTCCAGCTCCTCAAACTAACTTCTTTATTGTTTGTTTTTAAAGATTTATTTATTTGTTTGTTTTTAAAGATTTATTTACTTATTTTACGTATGAGACACACTAGAAAAGGGCATCCGATCCCATTACGGATGGTTGTGAGCCACCATGTGGTTGCTTGGAATTGAACTCAGGACCTTTGGAAGAGCAATCAGTGCTCTTAACTGCTGAGCCATTTCTCCAGCCCTGTTTGTTTTTGTTTGGTTGGTTGGGGGGGGGGGTGTTGTTCATTCTTCATCCTCTATAGATACTCATCTTTTTTCTACTAAGACACACATAACTGGCATGAGACGAGGCAGTAAGACACGCCACATGACCATTTTATGAGTTTAGATGACTTTACCCAGGGGATGGGGAGGGGCTTACTGGACAAAGTGCTCACTGTGCAAACATGAGGACATGAGTTCAAATGCCCAGGAGCCAAGTGAAATGTTCTTGGTGGCATATCTGTAATATCTGTACTGGAGGAGTGGAGGGTGGAGGGGGGCGGGGATTACTGGGATTTGCTGACTAGCTAGTCTTGCAAAACTGGTAACTTTTCTGGCTTAGTGGAAGATCCTATTCCTTTCTGCCCCCACCAAATATTAGCTGGCTTATAATATATGGGACTTCAGATCCATAGCATCCAACACCCTCCGTTGGCCTTCATGTGCACCCACATACGTGTGTCCATACACCCCCAAACACACAAATGCACGGTTACAAAAGGAAAATACATCTTAGAAAAATAGGACAGATAACAATAAAGAAACACCTGATATTTATTTCAGGCCTCCATGCACACTAACAAACACAAAGGCATATATGCTGGCACATGCATGAACACATAAATCTATACCCATACAATAAATAAATAATATATGTATATGTATGCTAAATAATTAGTACTGATACGTTTGTTCTTACTGTGGTGACTTGCCTTATCCAAGACATAGATCCTTGGAATTCATGGTACAGTAACACATCAAATTGCTCTACCCTGAAAAATATTCATGGCATTCACTATAAATATTGATTTTTTTCTATTAGTTTTTATGACTTTTAATTTGCCAAAACGATTTTCTATTACAACATGTATACAATATACAAGCCTTTATGTTCTTTTGAATTAAAAACTTAATCTTTGTCTCTACAAACCAAAGCAAAGGTTTCTTGATAATAAAAGAAAAAAGACAATCTGCTAATCCCCAGGGACTCCAGTGACAGGAGGGTAAAGGTTAAGAACAGAGGTTCTCAGATGGACCAGCCTGGGTTGAAATCTACCCTCTGGTCCTTGGTTGGTCCTTGGGTCGCTTGGTATCTCAGATGTGCATGCAGTGGGCTCCTCTTCTGCAAACTGCCAACAGCCACATTACATGATTGATGGCATCACTGTGAGAATCCTGCACAGCTCAGATAAACTGACTGGCAGTGTGCTACGTACAAAACTCCAGCTCACCAGCTACTTTAAAATAACCTTCCATTATTCTAGGTGCTAGTACAATCAGAAGAAATGTTTGGTTCGGGAGGGTTTGAGATTATAGCCCACAAAATGTCCTCGCAGATAGAAAACTAACAGAGAGGTAGGCCCCTTAATTTATTTTAAATTCGAGACTGTGGGAAAGCAACTTGTATTCATCAGCAACTGGAATTGGAAGTTTGAGATCTGATGGTTGCCCACTGGTGTCTGTGTGTTTTCTGTGGCTACAAGATGCCTCCTCCCTAGGCAGCAGCATGAGGCACAGAGACTCCCAGTTGGCAGTACAATCACAGAAAGACTTAGGGGCTGCACTGCAGCGTGCTCAGCTGTGATGTGCCGTGGGCCAATGGAATTAACTGCAGTTTTCCTTGAAGATATTTTATCTTCTGATGGATTTGCTTGGGAACAGCCCCATCACAAATCAAAGAATACCCAATGTGCTGCCCGGCACATGGGTAGACATGTTCAGCATCGGCAGCTGTTGGACGTCTGTGCGTGCGTGCCTGGCATCGGAGGCTGTTCCTGTCATAAACGTTGTGACCTTGCCACTCACCGGACAGATGGCATTGCCTGATTAAAGTTGGGCCATATTTAGAACGTTTGTGTCAAGGCTTTGTCATTCAGAGAGTCATTTCTGTCTACTGGTGTGGTTTCTCTTCAGCAGTCAAAGAAGCAAAACTCTTGGGTATCTTCTCAGAAGGACTTTTCTGACCTCCTGTTTTCAGGACCATTGGTGTGGTCACACTCTTAAAAAAAAAAAAACACAATGCACATCATAGTTCATTAACAAAGAAGAGTTTGTCCTAATAAAAACTACTTTGACCAAGTAGATGTCTGCTGACAAAGTTGCGGTGAGTGTCAGCTTGCTTGTGTGAAAGAAGCGGAAGTTGCAGGGAGATCTTTGAGCGGCGAGTACTTCCAACTTTACATAGCACATTTTTTTTATTTGATATTTTCTTTATTTACATTTCAAATGATTTCCCCTTTGCTGACTCCCCCCTACCCACAAGTTCCATAAGCCCTCTTCCCTCCCCCCCCTGTTCCCCTATCCACCCCTTCCCACTTCCCTGTTCTGGTATTCCCCTACACTGCTACACTGAGCCTTTCCAGAACCAGGGGCCACTCCTTCCTTCTTCTTGGACATCATTTGATATGTGGATTGTGTCTTGGGTATTCCAAGCTTCTAGCCTAATATCCGCTTATCAGTGAATGCATACCATGAGTGTTCTTTTAAGACTGGGTTACCTCACTTAGGATGATGCTCTCCAGCTCCATCCATTTGTCTAAGAATTTCATGAATTCATTGTTTTTAATTGCTAAGTAGTATTCCACTGTATAAATATTCCACATTTTTTTGTATCCATTCCTCCATTGAGGGACATCTGGGTTCTTTCCAGCTTCTGGCTATTATAAATAAGGCTGCTATGAACATAGTGGAGCATTTGTCCTGATTGCATGCCGGGAAATCCTTTGGATATATGCCCAGGAGTGGTATAGCAGGATCCTCTGGAAGTGTTGTGCCCAGTTTTCTGAGGAACGGCCAGACTGATTTCCAGAGTGGTTGTACCAGCTTGCATTCCCACCAGCAGTGGAGGAGTGTTCCTCCTTCTCCACATCCTTGCCAACACCTGCTGTCTCCTGAGTTTTTAATCTTAGCCATTCTGACTATAAACTCATCTAAAATAGAAATTGTCTGATTGTCATATACATATGTGTGTTGCTGTGCACATGTGTGTGTACATGTACGCATGCATGTGTGTGGGGCGAGGTATTCCCACCTTCATACTCTGAAATGTATTCATCGTACTTCCCTTCCAGTTGCTGAGATAAAATACTGGATACCCAAAGCAAGTCAGCAAGAGAAAAGGTTGATTTTTACCTTTCACTTCCAGTTCAGTCCATCCCTGCGGGAGATCAGGGTGGGAGCCCAAGGCAGAAATCTCAGCTCAGGATTGCGGGCTATTCCACACCTCCAACCAGGGAAATCACTCCTAGCCAAGGAACTACAGCAGGAAAAATGAAGGGTAGGGCTGGAAAGCGGGCTCATTCTCGGTGAAACTGATGTTTAGCTAGCTTTCTTGTGCAGTCTTGAATTAACTGCCAAGAGGTGGCACTATTCACAATTGCCTAGGCCCCCCCCCACCTCAATTTATTAATCACATAGCAATCAAGACAATTGCCTGCCAGGGGAAAGAATCCTGTTTATATCTGTATCCCATTTTTGTAATTAGATTATAATTTTTGATATCTAGTTTCTCGAGTTCTTCATATATTTTGAATATTAGTCCTGGTTCAGATACAGAGTTGGTGAAAACCTTTTTTCATTTTGTAGGCTGCTGCTTTGACTGATTGACACTGTCCTTTGCCTTACAGAAGCTTCTTAGTTTCATGAGGTCCCAATTTTTAATCGTTATCTTAGTGCCTGCACTATGAATGCTCTGTTCAGAAATTCCCTCCTGAGTCAAGGCTATTCCCCACTTTCTCTTCTATCAGGTTCAGTGATTCTGGTTTATATTGAGATTTTCCATGCACTTGAACTTGGATTTTGTGCAGGGTGGTGGATATGATTCTATTTGCATTCTATATCTAGTTTGACCAGCACCGTTTATTGACGATGTTGACTTTTTTCCAGTGTGTATTTCAGGCTTCTTTATCAGAAATCAGGTGTCCATTTTTGTGGGGATTTAAATCTGAGTCTTCAATTTGATTCCATTATTTAATGATGCTTTGATTTCTTCCTTTCCCATTTTTATCCCCTTGATCTTCTTTAATTGTCTTATTGCTTTAGCTAATGAATAGCTATGAAAAGAATGGACAACCTTGTCTTGTTACTGATTTTATTGGAATTGCTTTGAGTTCCTCTCCATTATATTTGATGTTGTCTATAGGCTTGCTGTATATTGCTTTTATTATGTTTAGGTATGTCCCTTGTATCCCTGATCTCTCCAAAACTTTTACCATGAAGGGGTATTAAATTTTGTCAAAGGTCTTTCCTACACATAGTGACATCATTATGTGCTTTTTTCAGTTTGTTTATATGTTGGATTATATTTACTGGTTTTTATATTATGAATCATCCCTGCATCTCTGGGATAAAGCCTTCATGATCATGATAGATGATTTTACATGTTCTGGAATTCAGTTTGCTATTTTAATGAGTATTTTTACATAGTGTTAATAAGGAAAATTGGTCTGTAATTCTCTTTCTTTGTTGAGTCTTTATGTGGTTTGGGTATCAGGGTGACTGTGGCCTCATAAAATTAATTGGGCAGTGTTCCTTCTGTTTCTTTTTTCTGGAATAACTTGAAGAGTGTTGGCATTAACTCTTCCTTGAAAGCCTGGTAGAATTCTATGCTAAAACTGTCTGGTCATGGTTCTTTCTTTTTGGTTGGGAGACTTTTAATGACTGCTTCTATTTCACTAGAGTTTGTGGGTCTATTTAATTTGTTTATCTGATTTTGATTTAACTTTGATAAGTGGCAACCCACTGAATAAAATTGTCTATATCTTTTACATTTCCTGATCTGGTGGAATGCAAGTTTTTAAAGTATGTTGTTACAATTCTCTTGATTTCCTTGGTGTCTGTGGTTATATCCCCCTGTTTGTTGATGGTTTTCATTAATTTTGATATATCTCTGTGTCTTTTATCTAGTTATGATAAGGGTTTGTCTATCTTGTTGGTATTCTTAAATAACAAAAACTTGCTATTTCATTGACTCTTTGTATTGTTCTCTTATACATGTGTCTCTTATACATATTTTTAATACATTTCCTCCTTGAGTTTGATTATATCTTGCTGTCTACTCTTCTTGTGTGTGACTAATTCTATATATTCTAGAGCTTTCAGGTATGCTGTTAAGTCACTAGTATGAGATCTCTCCACATTTTTTATGTTGATATTTAGTGCTATAAACTTTCCTCTTAGCACTGCTTTCATTTGTTCTCTAAGTTTGGGTATGCTGCATATTTATTTTCATTGACTTCTAGAAATCTGTAACTTCATCTATTTTTCATTTGGTAGAGGGTTAATCAGTTTCCATGAGTTTGTAAGCTCTCTGTTGTTTGTCATGGTTGATATCCAACTTTAATCTGTGATGGGCGGATAGGATACATGGAGTTATTTCAGTTTTCTTGAATGGGTTGAGACTTGCTTTGTGTCTGAGTTCATGGTCAACTTTGGAGAAAATTTCATGAGGTGCAGAGAAGAAAACATATTGTTTTGGTTATGGCTGAAATGTTTTCTAAATTTGGTTTATAAAATTTGTTAGCTCCAGTGATTTTGTTTAGTTTTTGTCTGGATGACCTGGTCATTGGTGAAAGTGGGGCATTGACTTCCCCCTCTATTAATGTGTGAGATTCTGTGTGTGATTTAAGTGTTACTAATGTTTCATTCACACACTTGGGTGCCCTTGTGTTTGGGGCATAAGCATTAAAATGTCTTGGTGTATTTTTCTTTTGATGAGAATCTTACCCCATCTCTTTTTGTTAATTTTGGTTTGAAGTGTATTTTGAAGATTGTGTTTTACTTCTAATTGCTTGCAAAATCTTTTTTCAAACCCTTTACCTCTAAAATAATGTCTACCTTTGATTTTGAGGTGTGTTTCTTGGATGCAGCAGAAGAATGGATTCTGTTTTTACATCCACTATATTAGTCTGTGTCTTTTTATTGAGGAATTGAGACCATTGATATTGACAGTTATTGAATGATATCATACATGTAGTTAACTGGTTTTGGTTGAAGTTTCCCTTCTAGCACTTTCTTTAGGGCTGAATTTGTAGATAGATATTGTTGAAATTTGACATTATCATTTTATTTTCTCCATCTATGGTGACTGAAAATTTTGCTGGGTATAGTAGTTTAGACAATCATTAGTAGGATCTTGAGTCTGTAGCACATCTGCCCAGACCCTGCTGGTATTTACAGTTTCCATTGGAAATTATGTGTAATTCTAATAGGCCTGTCTTTGTATGTTACTTGGCCTTTTTCCCTTGGAGCTTTTTTTGTTGTTGTTGTTTTGTTTTGTTTTGTTTTGTTTTGTTTTGTTTTGTTTTGTTTTGAGACAGGGTTTCTCTGTGTAGCTCCGGCTGTCCTGGAACTCACTCGGTAGACCAGGCTGGCCTCGAACTCAGAAATCCACCTGCCTCCACCTCCCAAGTGCTGGGATTAAAGGCGTGCGCCACCACTGCCCGGCCCTATTTCCATTTTCATGTCTTGAAGAGTTTTGTTTACTTAAACTGCTTCTTTTGTGCTTTCTTGGATTTCTTTAAGACATTTATTTATTTCCTACTTGGGGGGGTCTTGGATTTATTTAAGATTTATTAATTTCCTTGTTGAGGACCTCTACCACCTGCATACAGTTGATTTTAAGTTGTTTGTGGGTGCTGTGGTAGGATAGCTAGGCTCTAGCAGAGACATATTGCCCTGGGTGTTATTAATTGATAGCATCTAGGTATATGGGTTTGGGATAATTATATATCTAGGTGATGATTTCTAGATTTGTCTTTGTTTGATAGATATCTTGTTTCTTGATTTCTGTTTTCTCTCTGGGTTTTGGAGAATGTGACTGCTGTTTTCCTGGCCTGCTTAGCTGGTGTTTTCCCTTGGAAAGTCTGTTGGTGTGGGAGACTGAGATACTGGAATGAGTTGAAGGATAGAAGGTTGAAGATCTTTTTGGGGGGGATGGGTTCATAGAGGAAAGGGAGACCATAGCAGGTTTCCTGCTACAGAGCTGGGAATGATTCTGGCAGAATTGAATTTCAGGAGCAGGAGGAGAGGTGGGGGGGTCTGACTTTAGTCTAATTGTTGTCCTGGGAAGAGCTGCCCTTGGGTTAGCATGAGGTGCCTGCTAGAATTGAGATCTGAGACAAAGTAATGGTGAAGGGAATAGGACCTGTAGAAGAGGATCTGCTCCAACTCTGGTGAATGGTGAAGGTATTTCTCTGGGATTTTTATTTAGTCTTACCCTGGAGACATCTTCCAGTTCCTTTGCCCCCCAAAATCTGGACAAAAATGGTAAAAGAGTAAACCTCACCCTATTCTAATATGAGTGCATTCTAATTAAATAAATCTATAAAAGCCTGACTCCCAAATAAGGTCACATTGTGGGTTTCCAAAAGGTGGAGACTTCAACAGAAAAATATTCACAGGATGATACAATTCACTTTATAATTTGATTCAAATGTCATGTTTTTGTAGACAAATTTTGCTTAACTACATACACTGAAGAGAATCCTGCCCCTTCCTACAATCCTTCACCCTACATCATATGTCTAAGTTCATAAAGGAAAACAACAACTTCATTTATTTCTTCCTTGTGTATCTCCCCCACTACTCTGAAAGCTCTAGCATATGTACCTGCCACAGACTTTCTGTCTTAGGTATTGCAGTGCCTGGAATAAAGTAGAGCCTTCATAACTATTCCTGTGAAACAAAAGTCTAGAATACTGCCTGGCATGAGATTAGTACTCAACAAATGGTGGGTGCTCCAGTTACTTTTAAAGTCCCGTTCTTCATCTAAATTGGTAACCACTTGCCTCACATCAAATAAATTAATTATTCACAAATGTAAATTTGAATAACATCTAGTGGCTCAAGAATTGGGCAGATACACTATAGAACGCTTTAACTCTGAATAGAAATTGTGTTGGAACCTGCTGGACATGAGGAAGAGCCACAGGAGCTGAGATGAGGGTGTCAGGAAAAGCTCACATCTACCCTAGCCTCCCTGACCTAATTCCACAGCCCTGCCCTGCATTCTCCTCTCTGATACAACTAAAGGGGCCCTGCTTGCTTTTGCCTTCATGATCCTAGAAAGCAACTGAAACGGACTTTTCTACAGTTATTAAATTAAAAATACAGATTTAAATTTTAAAATGTTGCAAAGATGTTGTCTTTAAAATGTGATTAGCATAATTACTGTAGACTGCAACAGCTATTGTTTTACTTAAACTCTTATCTTGGCTATTTAGGTAGATAAATGGTAGGTCTATTTCTTTCCCCTGAAGATTCTGTTTCACACAAAACAAGATGGGCTCCGTGTGTGATCTGAATAAGAATGGCCACAGAGGTTCATATATTTGAATGTATCAGGTAGTGGTACTGCACGAGAGAGATTAGGAGGAAGGTCTTGTGGGAGTAGGCGTGGCCTTGTTGGAGGCAGTGGGCGTGGGCTTTGAGGTTTGAAAGCTCAAGGCAGGTCTTGTATCTCTCTGCCTACTGCATGTGGATCCAGATGCAGAATTCTCAGCTCCTCCAGCACCATGTCTGTCTGCATGCTGCCATGCTGACAATGAACTAAACCTCTGAACTGTAAGCCAGCTCCAATTAAATGCTTTCATAATAAGAGGTGCTGTGATCATGATGTCTCTTTACAGCAATAGAACATTGACTAAGACACCGCAGTAAAGTGTGTTAGGGCTGGAGTGAGTAGTTTCTCATTTCAGGGTACCATGTGGCTATAGCTGCAGGTGAGGCTAGTAAGGAATCAACAAGTATGTGTTCCAGCAGTTGCTGCTCCATCATTTCAGAAAGTACCTGAATTTTCATTATCAATTTCAGCCCCTAGCTGAGGTCCACCAGCTCTGTGGGAACTCCAGCTCTGTAGGAACTCTGCATTCAGAAAGTAACCTAATGATTCTAGATGTCTTTTCTGGGTAGTGGTAAAAACCATGACTATGAATAAAAAGCCGCATGGCTTCATATTAAAAAAAAAATTAAAAAAAAAAACAACCAAAACTGATGCTTCAGAAAACAGAATACCATCAAAGTATATTGCCAGAACCTGAACCATATTTCTAATGATGGGCTCATTAATATCATCTGTTAAGTAAAGGGCATAATTAACTCATAATGGAATTAGGAAGTAGTAGAAAGCTTATTGTTTACATAAATTCCAAGGATTATCTAAGAACAAAATATAGAATATCTGTGGCAATGGTGATGGTTTATTTTGATTGACACATTGCCTGGATTCAGAAATCCTTAGGACCTTATTGAGGCAAATCTCTGGATGTGTCTTTGAGGATGCTCCCAGAGAGAACCAACTGAATTAGGAAAGAATGCCCAGTACCCTCCCATGGGCAGGGTCTATGATTCAATAAAAAGAAAGAGAGAGAGAGAGAGAGAGAGAGAGAGAGAGAGAGAGAGAGAGAGAGAGAGAGAGAGAGAGAGAGGAGAGAGAAGAAGAGAAGAGAAGAGAAGAGAAAAGAAAAGAAAAGACAAGACAAGAAAAGAAAAGAAAAGAAAAGAAAAGAAAAGAAAAGAAAAGAAAAGAAAAGAAAGAATTCATCTCTCTTTGCCTCCTGATTTGCCCAGATGAAAGAAACTTTGTATAGCCACCAGGAGCCACTCCACACCATACTGGTGTTAACACCAGTCTAACACCACACTGGTGTTAGACTATATCCTCAAACCAGGATCCAAACAAACCCTTAGCCCTTTGCTTATTTACAGGTGTCTGGTCAGAGCAACAAGGGATGTAACTCATAACTCATACAGGTAAAGGTAGTAAACTCAGAATATGTCTGTGTTGAAAGAATACCAAAGGCCCAGAGTCCATTGCAGAAGAATCTTCTGTTACCATCACCTTATTCTTTATTGAACAGTTACACAATATCATTATCTGAACTCAGTGACTTTTGTGATAAGAATAGATAGTTCCAGGGTATATATTCCTAGACTGAAATCTATGCCTTCAAATCTCATCTCCATTCCTTTTAGTCAGAGAGATTAATTATAACTGCTTGCCTTAAATGAGTCCAGGTCATTTGCCCTAGACTACGGACAATGGAGAGCTAGCGTCTCTGTCATTCCATAAATGAGCCCTTACTGCCTGATTTGGGTTGCAGAGGAGATTGGTCCCTAGGGGATGAGTAAGAGAAGAGTCGAAGATTAATTGTATACAAAATACAAGACTTCCTGCTGGGTCTACTGAGTCACTGTTCAAAAGCAATAGAAGTTATCATTTGAGGATTGTGGCAAGGCAAAGAAAGAGAATATTTACCAGGAATAGCTCTCAAGATGGAGACTAAATATTTTATTAGTGTTTGAAACACAGGAAGCAGGAAAAGCATATACATCTCAGGGTCTCGACATGACTCTGTTTGTCAATCTGTCTTCGTATTTTGCTCACTGCTCATTAAAGTTATTACCTTAATGCATTTAATCAAAATATTGACTCTATTCTCACACAGCAAATAACTTGTGACATGACTTGGAGCTTAACATATTTTTACCCAGTAGAAGGATAAGAAAATAATTCTTATTTTGCATCATTAAAGTGGTAGTACTTCATGTGATGTTTTATTTTAGCTTATAGGTTTTTATTTTATTTTATTTTTACGGGAAAAGACTTTATTTCTATGTTATTCTTTGGTGTGTTGGGGGGATGGTTAACCTACAAGTTTGTCATCAGCTTAACCAACACTATACCTTTGACTCTCCATTGACTCTCAAAATTAAATTGAGCCCTTAATGTATTTTATAATGCCATGAATACTAAACAAAGAGCTGATGATTACACATGATGTTAACATCGCTATTAAGATGTTGACAAATAATTCACACATGGATTGTGTGCATCCAACATGTATAATTTGATATTTGATGTGTATGTGTGTGTGTGTGTGTGTGTGTGTGTGTGTGTGTAAAATCATCACAATGACTATAGACCTCTATTTATTTAAACTACCTGACTCTGTCATTGACTTTGGTTGAAATATTTGACGTATAGGAAGTCCATTTCATTGAGTTTTTCAGTTACCTGTTATTTAATAAGATGCAAAAATGAAAAAAAATTTTCAACAAAAAATCCCTTCATAACTTTAACGGCTAAGAGATCCTACATGATCAGCAGTCATTAGTGTGGGATCCAATGGGGATTCTATAAATAATATAGCAATCTACTGATTTTTAAAACAGACTGTTCTCTAAAATATTAGCATCTTGTGTTTTACAGTAATCAAGTGAACTAATTGTTATTAGTATTGGTACCTACTTAAGTTTTTTTTTTTTTAAAGGCAAACTTTGATTAAAATGTATGGTTAGTATTATAAGTCTTAACATTAAATATGTAATAATTATTTATCCTGATCTCTCCTATTTGACATTCTTTCCACTGCATAAATTTATTGACCAGAGGAAAATTGACAAATTGGTGTCCAAAGGTATGTAATACTCCTTTGTGTATGTATGTTGCATATGTATGCTTATGCATGTACGTATGTGCGTGTTTGTGTGCGTGTGTGTGTGCATGCATTCATTGATATATGTGTGTAGGTGTGCACATGCCATTCTTTGTGCATAGAGTTTAAAGGACAGTGCCTCGTATTACTCTTAACCTTCCAAAATCTTTAAGCCGGGGTCTACCTTTTGGTCCTTTACTACTGCATACAGCATGCTGGTTGGCAAGCCTCTAGGAATTCCTCTAGTTCTGCCTGGAGTCACAGAAATATATGACACTGTGCTTGGTTTATGTGAGTTTTACACATTTTCTCAAGCCCATTATCTACTGAGTCATCTCCCCAGCTTTGTGCTCTCACTTTCTGTCTCTCCCTCCTTCTCTCCCTCCCTCCCTTTTCCCTTCCCTCCCTCCCTTCCTTCCTTCTTCCCTTCCTCTTTCTCTGCCCCTCCCCATCTGAAGAAATTAAGGCTACTGCATTAAACTGTGCAAAAGCCTTTTGATGATGCGTTTATATTGCTGAATGTTAAAGGGCTACAAATTTAGAAACCTCAAACCTTTTTCTTCCCTTTAATCTTACAGTTGCTTAGGCAGAGAGACCCCGAAGTGGTGGGGCTTGACTATCTGCTCACTTAATCATAATGCTGAAAGCATTGGCTTTGAATCTTTAAATCTCTGAAGCTCAAGATTCTATGCCAAGATCATTTCTGTCTCTTAAAGACTTGCTTTGCTTTACATTTACGTGATGGTATTTTCTATTTCCTTCTTAGCTGTTGCCTGTATCCCCCCTTCCTCTTAAAGGCCGCTACCAAGCCCCGCCCACCACCAGCGCTTACTCCATCTCAGCAGTGGAGAATGTCTTCTCCCATCATCCTCGTGGCTCAGGATCCCTCTTTCATACCAAACCGCAGGAAACATTGACATTTACAGACCCACTTCAAGTAGCACCCCGTCTGTGGTGTAACTAATCACAAAACCCCTTCTTTTCGTGACACAATCGAGTCATTAATTGTCATTCAGGCTGAAGACAGAAGACATCTTAGTGCTCCATAGTAGCTGAAGAATTCTTTATTTTTTTTTAATTAACTCATTCTTTGACAATTTTATACCCCTCCTTCCTCCTCCCCGTCCCATCCACACTGTTTCTTCCTCTCAGAAGGTCCCCATTTCTTCATGACTCATTGAGTTTAATCAAAGCCATTCCTGTAGGGACAGTGTATAGCTATTCACTGGCTCAACACTTCCTCTCTCCCAACAGACATTTGGGAAGAACTGAACTCCTTCAGCCCCTTCCCCATACAGGACCAAATGTTCACAGGTTCAGACCTGTGTACATGCTGGGCAAGCCATCACAGCTACTGTTGAGTACTACAGCCTCGCCATGCTCAGAGACAGCGTCGCACACCCCACTTCCTATCTTCAGGCTCTTCTATCGTTTCTTCTCTTTCTCTTTATTCTTCCTTCACTGCCTTTCCCTGCCAAATCCCAAAGAGTCATGCTGTTAATACCCAGGCCTCCTAACAGTTCACTGTCCCCTGAGAGAGCACTTATAATGATTAAAGTCATTAGCCTGAAATTGATCATCAACTCAATTCACAGTCAACAGGAGACGTGTGAATCCTGAGCCAGGAGCTATGAACCTAAGACAGTAATTTGAACCATGGCCAACACACCATCGCTCCGACGTTGAGGCTGGGACAGTTAGTAGATGTAACCAAATCCCAGAGATCACCGTATCTCAGTCTTTATGTCCAACTTTTGATTCTGCATCTTTATGATTACTCTCGAAGATAAAACGCTTTTTTGGTCTTATACCCTACATATTTCATTTGTATTGAGTGTTGTGAGATGCATCATCAACTTGTTGAGCTTTTTATGGAAAAAAAAATAAATATTACCTTATTAAGTAAGCACGCTAATTATGTACCTAATCATAAGTTCAGAAATGTTTATTTTTCCAAAAAAATGCTTTAAAATTGTCAAAGGACAGAACATTATTTCTCATGTTGTAATTTAGCTTAGTTTCTTCTGCTCCAATTTTTCTAGAGCCCTGACCCTTCCTGTGACACCTGCACTGTTCTGTCCAGTACTAAAGGACACTCCCTCACACATGGGCCACTCTTTCCCCTCCTGGGCAGCTCCTACCACTGCTGCTAGCAACAACCTTAATCATGGTGACAATTTCTTCAGGGTCACCTTCTCTCCACCTTGGTGAGACAAAGGCTTGATGATACACTTCCCAGCTGGCAGTTCTGTGATCCTGTCTCCCAAGAGTGAAGCTTAAAACGATCACAATCCTCTCTCTCTCTCTCTCTCTCTCTCTCTCTCTCTCTCTCTCTCTTTCTCTCCCCCCTCCCTCCCTATCTTCCCTCCTTCCCCTCCCCCTCTCTCCCTCTTCCTCTCCCTTTCCCTCCCTCTCCCCTTTCTCTCACACATGTGTGTATATGCACACGCATGTGCGCACGGCCTCACCCCACCCCCCCCACACACACAGTTTTTTTTTTTTTTTACTAAATTCATTATTTGCTTACCACTTATACTCTCTAAAGCACCTCAATTTTGTATGCACCATTTTGAAAATAAACAAGCCCAAGGAACTAGAATCTCTGAACTTTTAAAACCTCAGCACCCATTGTTGTCTTTTAAGCCTTGTTAGAGAAAGGGGTGGACAAAGGTCAGAGAATAATGCTGTGTGCCTTTGTAGAAGATTTGTGTCTCCGCATACTATTATTTAACACATACTATTATTTATCACACTTCCCTCATTTTAAGTTGACAGCTTTGTCACATTGTACGCTAACACAAAATAATAATGGCAAGAATACTAAAATTAGCAAGCATTTCTCTCTGGGTATTTATCCCATGGTATATGCCAGGCCAAGCATATTATATCTAATCCATCATTTTTATCTTCACTGATTTTGTATACATTATGATCTGTTGTCCCTAGTTCTTCTCTCTCTCTTCCTTTCCTCTCCCTTCCTCCCCTTCCTCCCACCCCATCCCCTTGTCTCTGTGTGTACATATTTCCCATAGTAATTGTATGACAGACATACCTTAAGGAGAATTGTCTACACATCTTCCATCTACAATTGTTGCTTATTTTCTTCCCTTTTCCTATGCTTCAGAGAGCTAAGTTTCTCTTTCTGAAATTAAATAACTATGTTTGCTTGCCTTCCTTCCTTCCTTCCTCCCTCCCTCCCTCCCTCCCTTTCTCCCTTTCTCCCTTTCTGCTTGTTTGAGACAGGGTTTCTCTGTGTAGACTTGGCTGCCCTAGAACTCTTAAGAGACTAAGCTGGCCTTGAACTTGTACAAATCTGCCTGCCTGCCTCCCAAGTGCTAGGATTAAAGTGTGCCACCACTGCCTGGCTTTCCTTTACCTTTCTATCCAACTTTTCTTTTGCCCCTTTTTTAAAAAAATCCCATTCATGGGCATTTCTTTCTGCCTCAGATATTTTTAGGCTATTCCTTTCCTTGATAATGAACCATCTCTGTAATATTGGTCACAATGGTCCTTTCTTTTCTGTGCAAAAGAGTTCGTTTTAAAAAAAGGAAAGGAAAAAAAATGTTCTTTACCCAAATGTGTGAGAAGACTCTTCACTTTTCCCCACAGCTTTTTAAAACTTCCTGAAAGGATGAGGGTACTGTGAACTCTGTGAGGTTCCAGAAGGGAGGGGCGAGGGCGTCAGGGCACTGTGATACAGATCGAGTCACCTGCAACTTTCTTCACTTTTGCATCTGTTATGCAACAAACAAGTATCCAATCTGACTAACAGCTAGAATTTTCCGGTCTTTGTTTTCTGAGACAACCATCAAAAGCAGTTTGGCAGGCAGCCGGTTTTATGGTTTTATTGTCAGGAATTTTCTAACTCTGTAATCGCATGCAGATTTCTTCGTTTTTTTCCTGGCAGTTCACTGTAAATCAAATGATAAACCTCTTAGCATCCTGTTGTCTGGTTTCTGTCTCTATCAGTTCCTACCATTATATTGGAATTCCTAAAGTAAAAGGCCACCATCTGACAAGACTTGTTATTCTTTATTTGTCTTATCACCTAAATATATAACGAGCAACGGTACCAATTTCTTAGTTTTAATAAGAAAATATTGAAGTATGAAAGATTACAAGGTTAGGTCCTGATTCCTCTGCTCTGAAGTCTGTTGGTTTGATTATATTCACCTGTTAACCACAAAAGGTTTCATGTGCTGTGTCCTTTGTTGGCTTAGCTTGCCTTACACTGTTCTATGCCCTGCTTTAGCAATGCGTATTCTTATTCTTTGTTGATTGATTGATCAATCAAAGATGAAAATCAAGTAGTATAATTTGAACACTTGAATACCAGGAACTCTGGATAAATTAAGAACTAGGGTTAATAGGAAAATATTGTGGCACCTTTTGTTTGAAACCAAGATTTTCCGTGACTCTTGACTTCTTTGAAAAACCTGAACTGGATTACTGAAGGAAAGGGAATAAAGGGAAAATAGCTCCTTAGAATCAACCAGTAAGAATACTAGGAATTGCCAGGGTGATGGTGAACTCCTAGTCATTGTTTCACAGCTTTCTTAAGCTGAAGCATCATGGATGTGCATGCCTGCTTTGCTTCCTGATCTTATTAAAAGCTTTCAACTGGTGAAATCCTATAGAAACTTATAATCCAGATATGCTGATGTAACCATGGTAACTAGCTGAACTCACTGGATCCCTACCCTGTGGATTCCATATGAAGGCTCTCACTATAGGCAATGTGAAGAATTTTTTTTTTTAACTTTGAGCATTCATGTGTGAAGCAAATACTAATGCTAAATCATCACTTCTTGAGATGATTTTACCAAGTCCTCTGAATTCTTTGAGTGGTGACTGAATACTATCAAGAGCAGGGCTATGTAAACCCAAACCCAAGGCAGCAACTTGAAATGAGAGGATCCAATTTACAGACCTGAGCGATGTGCATGACCGAGATGGCACAATCATAGTGGGGATGTGTTTGAACTCAAAATCTTGGGCACCAAGTAAAGAAATGAAGGTGTAGGAGGTCACTCTAGCTTCACATAAAAGAGAAGGTTGTGGAACATGGCAGCCCACACTTATAATTTCAGCACCCAGGAGGGTGGGTGAGGCAGGAGGATCCAGAAACTGAAGCCAGTCTGGGTAACAAAAGAGGATCTTGTCTCAGGAACAAACACACACACACAAATAGAAAACAAAGAAATCTGGCCAAGCTACCCTGGCTTAATTTACTGTTAAGGAGAAATCACAAAATACTCAAGGGCTTGTTATTTCTCCTTGCTGGATAGATAGTTAACCCTTTGCTTCCTTTAATTTTTTTTTAATGGGCACAAGCCTTAAAACCAAAAGTATCCCTCCAATTCCCTATCTTGAGTGGATCTAGAACCTGGTTAAACAATACAGGCACTACCGAGCTGTGTGGAGTAGTTCTCAACTATTAAAAGGATTCATGCTAAGGTTGTTTCCATAGTCGTCCTGATTCCCTTTGGCCTGTGTGTGCATTGGAGAGATTACATAACTCACAGATGCTCCCATTGCGCATGACGGAAGAGGGTGAGACCCTGTCTCGTTTCCGCTTCCTTTTCTTCATGTTCCTTAAATTCATTTCCCTTGACTTCTGATCTGCATTTTTACTCAGCTCCCATCTCTAACTCTGGGTCTTCTCTTCAGTTCCAACGAATCAGTGCTGGGATCCAAATCTCAAATTGTCTCACACACTCAAGGTAGCGCTTTCTCCTCCCATTCCCTCTGATTATATGAAGAATCCGACTGTTTGATACTTCCTCTGGTCTCCTTGAAGCACCCATTACCCTTGCAAACAATTGCAAAGCAGATTTTATTTTCCTTGTAATCTCCCCATTTTACCTGAGGATTTTCAGGGGAATGCAAAAGTCTGCTTGTGATCTTAGTTCTCAACTGGAGGGAGTCTCTGTGTTACCAGAAACATATTCCTCTTCTATCAGTTCTCACGTCCTTTGCTCCATTAAATGTCCTTTCCCAAACCTGTGCCTTTACTCTGGCCTTCCTACCATTTCAGCTAACTTATCCTTGCCCCGCCCCCCTTTCCTTTGGTTATATCCCCTATGTATTCACATTAGTATTGGTACTTACATATCCATAAAGCACTCCATAAAAAAAGGAAAGAAAATCAAACACAAAGCAATATTTCACTGCTCCTCCCTCACTCCCCCCCCCCATTTTCTCCTGGTCTACAGATTTCTTCCTTTTCACAGTCAATGGATCTTTTTCTGCTCTGACTCTAAACTTTGAACTGTCCTCCCAACAAGATACTGACATTTTTGGGGCTAAACCTGGAGAACTCCCTTTCATCCTGATTTCATTATTCTCTGCATTTGAAGAGCATTGGCAGCTCTTTGTTCTTTAACTAGACACCCTACCTACCACTGCTACCCTGATTTAAGCAGAAATCCCCCTCACCCACCTCTACAGAGCCCCAGGACCTGCTTGGTTTGTCAGTTCTTGATCCTTTGAAGTTCTTGAGCTTTTGCATGCCCCTGAAAAGACAAGGCTTCTGGGCTTTGTTCTCAGGCCTTTCTATTCTTATTTGGTATCCCATAGTGCTCAAGTGTGGCCATACATTAATGTCATCCACAAAGCCTGGAAAAATGTAGCCTTCCTTTCCCTGTGCTAGATCATCTGAGTCTGAATTACTAGGGAGTGAGGCCATGACCTTCTGCTCTTCAGAAAGTCTGCCGGTGGCTGTGACGTACAGCCCCGAGAATCCGTTTCTCGTTGCTTGCAATGCAGTGGATAAAAATGTGAGCCTAGCATATGCTAGGCAAGCACTTTACCTCTAAACTGGTTCTTAATCATGTCTAAGCTTTTGGAGGCAAGGCAATGGCCACTAACATTTTATCTCCATTATCTAAACTCTAGGCTTGACTACACACACACACACACACACACACACACACACACACACACAGAGAGAGAGAGAGAGAGAGAGAGAGAGAGAGAGAGAGAGAGAGAGAGAGAGAGAGAGAGAATTTCCATACTCGGTGGTCTAGGGCTGCCTCCCAGGCTCCAGGACTTGCCTATCACTTCCAACAGTATTCTACCTCCCTCTTTTCCTATTAATGAATGATGTCACACTTCTTCACATTTCCATGAACAAGAAATATGGTAATCCTTTTGAATTTATCATCACTTGAAGAGTTCTCCAACCATTGCCCATCATTGCCCATATGCACAGGTACTGCTGTACGCTAAACCATCAACTCCTGCTATGAGACAGTACATCCATCCCCTAACTGTTACAGCCCTCCTGGTTTTGCTTATGTCTCTTCATCTACTTCTCACACGTCGCAGCTCTGTTCCCTGACACACATGGCTCCCCAGGATCAACTCACTGCTTATTCCATCCCCCCCTGACCCCGGACCCTCCCTGAATTCTGCACATAGTTTGGATAATCATTCTGTGACTCTTCTTCCTCTCCTTTTACCTAGAACACATACCTTTCTTTTGTTCCTTGGTCTTCTGCTTTTCATTCCAGCTCTATTTTCTAGAAGGATCTTTATCTAAATCTGCAGAATGGACTCACAAGAGCCTCTTATATGTTCTCTCTCCTAAATCCATTTATTTCTTATTCCTTTATTCTTATGCAAAGTAATAGGTTTTATTATGACTTTTCATACATATGTGCAATTATACTTGCTATTGCTCAGCTCCCTTCCCCACTCGCCACACCTATGATCATTTCACCTGCTAGCTGCTTCCACTTTAATACCTATAGTTGTGGCCTACACACATACACACACACACACACACACACACACAAACACACACACACTACTGCATCTACATTGATATATATATATATATGTTGATGTTGATATTATTGATATATATTGTTATATATATTCCACTCATGAGATAAAACATTCCTTTGTCTTTCAGGGTCTGGTTCATTTTATTTAATTCTCTCTAGTTGCATCCAATTTGGATGCTTGCCATGATTTCATTCTTCTTTAGGTCTAATGAAAAACAGCAATTAAGATACCGAGGCCAACACTGGTGCAATATGACATTACCTTAACTAATTATACCTGGACTCTATTTTTAAACAAAGTCACATCCAAAGACTATGGTACTAGCATATGAATTCTACTGGAATGCACAATACAACCAATAGCAAGTGTGAATTGCTGCCATCATCAGGCATTTCCATAGTAACATTAGCTTTCAGAAACTTATTATAGACTCTTTTCAATGTCCTGCGGTAGCACTGTGGTAGTCTCTATAGAGAAGTGGATGAATAGCTGTGAGTATACACAGCTGCCACACTAGTCTCCAACTTGAGCTCTACAAGGTTGGAAGCAAGAGACGGAGTCTCAGCAACAGCAACCTCTTTCTATCTAAGCCACTGGTTTTCAACCTTCCTAATGGTATAACCCTTTAATACAGTTCCTTATGTTGTGGTGAACCCCATCTGCAAAATTACTTTGATGCTACTTCAAAACTGTAATTTTGCTACTGTTATGAATCATAATATAAGTATTCGTATGCCAGATATCTAATATACAACCCCTGTGAAAGGGTCATTCAACTCCCAAAGAGATCACGGCCCAAAGGTTGAGAACCACTGTCTAAGCAAAGTAGATTTAGAATTCACCTACTCAATATGAGATGTGTAAGCATGTTGGAAGATGTAATTTTTGTCATGATTTTGCTATCAAATAAGGAAAAAAATCATCTCTATGCTCAGCAGTCAGAAGCAGCATAGACAAACTGTCAGGAGCTCAAGAAGTTGTAGGAGTTCAAAATACTATGAATAAATACTATATATTAAAATTTTAGATAGATCCATATTTATTAAATCTAAATAATACATTAATAAATCAACACCCTGATTATAATAGTTATAAACACACACACACACACACACACACACACACACACACATTCCTGAAATGAATTTAATTCTTGAGTTTTACAAAATGGAAACCAAAGCAGAATTTTAATCTCCATGACAGCAACTTTATACCAAATGTACATACAAAAATTGTGGCAGAATGCATATTAACAATTCCCTGTTAAGTTCTCATTGTACTGACTGTATATAAACCATAGCATTTTACATTTGTCTTCATGCAAGAGCCTTGAAAAGACAAGAGACAGTGGTTTATTGTACTACTTGGGAACATTACTGGGAGCTGGATACTACAAGGAGACAGATATATGATGACTTGGAAATAGGTAGCAGTGGTGCCCACATTCAATGCAAGTTGCCAATTTAGAAAATTGGGACATTAGATTTATCACATAGTTATAATTTCTAATGGGCTGAGGAGTCATAGATCTGACTACATCAATACTTGGCCCAGTTTCAAAATAGAAAATGCTGAAGTCCATAGAGCTTCAAAACTAGAAAGAATTGGCCGTGGGTTTGTGTATGGAGTGAACTAAAAATTAAATCCGTGGCAAAGGCTGCCTTCTTGAAGTCACAAGAAAGGGGGAAAATGTTGTAATTATAATAGAAATATGTAATTTTTAAAAATCGTGTTTGTAGGCTTATTGAATGCATATAAGAAACCAAAAGTTCTTGCCACTTGTACAAGATATCTGGACAGATATATGGTGGGCACTTCTAGGAAGAGCCCTCTGTGATTTTTGTCTCCTTCAGAGATATTTTGAGGTCTTCTCTGACAAGTTACTGAGTTTATTAGGGTTCTCTAGAGATCTAGAACTTATGGTAAGGGGGTTTGTTATGATGACTTACAGTCTGTAGTCCAATTCCTCAACAGTGGCCAGCTGTGAATGGAAAACCCAAGGATTTAGTAATTGCTCACAATTACTACCACAAGGATAGTAGATTCCCACAGATGTGCTGGCAAGTAAATGCAAGCAGGAAGAGATGGGCAAACCTTCCTTCTTCCATTGTAGGTCTCTAGCAGAAGATGTGGCCCAGATTAAAGGCATGTATCATGACGTCTGGATCTGGGACTTCTTTTGTCCCCGGCTGCACTTGAACTCAGAGATCTCCTTGCCTTAGTTTCCTGGGATTCATAGCCACTAAGCCTCAAGATCTTCATGCCAAGATCCAGGTCAAAAACTTGAATCTCCCAGCCTCATGATCTGGATTATAGGCGAGACTTCAATTCTGGATTGTAGTTCATTCCAGATATAGTCAAGTTGACAACCAGGAATAGCCATTACACTAAATATATTAAAACCTACCAAAGCAGGGCGTGGTGGCGCACGCCTGTAATCCCAGCACTTGGGAGGCAGAGGCAGGCGGATTTCTGAGTTCGAGGCCAGCCTGGTCTACCGAGTGAGTTCCAGGCCAGCCAGGGCTATACAGAGAAACCCTGTCTCGAAAAAACCAAAAACAAACAAACAAACAAACAAACAAAAAACCTACCTTTTTTTTTTACTATAATGTGTCCATTTTTCTACATTCATCTCTACTTAACCAGCTAGTAAAAAACATAGGAAAAGTGGTGCAGAGAATTGTATGCTTATTAATATCATATCAAAAAGAAACTCATAGTATAATCAGAAGTTCAGAATGCCCTAAGTCACTGAGACTGAACTTTATAAACTCCATGATTGGAAGTTCTTCTTCCAGTGCAAGCCAATAGAAAGGTCGGTGACATCCAAGCAAGCACGGACATACTTTGTGGTTTACCGTACATTGCATATGCAGACTAAGTCTATTTCCACTGAATTTCTTGAACTATTGAAGGGTCAGCAGAATATCCTTAATAATACACATTTCCTTGAGTGTAGCCATGTGTGTATTTTGGAGATCTAATCTAGGTGTCCAAGATGCATTTACACACAGCTCATCAAAATGTCATGGAAAGGTACAGAATGTCCAAGACCTGAAAGTTTATGGGTCTGTTTTAGGCTTTGTATGTCTGGCCAAAGAGTCATAATGTACCAGGACTGCTTAGAACTCAACACACTAGAAGTTAAATTCATTTTTTTAATGATCTAGTCTAGGAAACCTCAAAACTGATTCATAATTCATCTGTTCAAAATGATGTGGTACCCTGTATATTAATGCTAATGACATCCAGATACCAAAAAGCAAGCAAACAAACAAACAAAAACACATTTAGAATAGCATCATCTGAGTATCACATAAGTCCTTCCCAAATGACTGAACAAAAAACAACTGATACCTTTCAAATATTCACCCTTTAAAAGGAAATCAGGCAGAATCATATGAGATTCTGCAGGTTTAAATTAATTTTAAGTTCCACACTGTCATCTGTTAAGATAAGCAAGAATTGTAACTTCATCTTTAGAAGGTGAAAGAGAAGTGGCTGGAGAGATGGTTCCATGCTTAAAAAACACACATTTCTCTTGCAGAGAACCAGAGTACAGACCCCAGCACCCAAATCAGGCAACTTCCAGCCATGTGTAACTCCATCTTCAGGAGGTCTAATGCCTTTGTGGTACCTCTACTCATATGCCCACAACCACACACATAATCATATGTTCAAGTAAATATATACTTTTTTATTTTCTATATTCTTTGTTTACATTCCAAATGATTTTCCCTTTACCATTTTGCCCCTCCCCCCTCAGTCCCATATGCCCTCATCCCTCCACCTGTTCCCCAATCATCCCCCCTCCCACTTCTCTGTCCTGGCAATCCCCTACAATACTGCATCAAGCCTTTCCAAGACCAGGGCCCTCACCTTCCTTCTTCTTGGGAATGATTTGATATGTGAGTTGTGGCTTGGGTTTTCAGATCTTCTGGGCTAATATCCACTTATCAGTGACTACATTCCATGTGTGTTCTTTTGTGATTGGGTATACCTCCCTTAGGATGATATTTTCCAGTTCCAACCATTTGCCTAAGAATTTCATGAAATCATTGTTTTTAATTGCTGAGTAGTATTCCATTATGTAAATATACCACATTTTCTGTATCCATTCCTCAATTGAGGGACATCTGAGTTCTTTCCAGCTTCTGGCTACTATAAATAAGGCTGCTATGAACATAGTGGAGCATGTGTCCTTATTGCATGCTGGGGAATCCTCTGGGTATATGCCTAGGAGTTGTATAGCAGGGTCCTACAGAAGTGTCATGCCCAGTTGTCTGAGGAACCTCCAGACTGGTTTCCAGAGTGGTTGTAATAACTTGCATTTCCACCAGCAGTGGAGGAGTGTTCCTCTTTCTCCACATCCTAGCCAACACCTGCTGTCTCCTGAATTTTTAATCTTAGCCATTCTGACTGGTGTGAGGTGAAATCTCAGGGTTGTTTTGATTTGCATTTCCCTAATGACTAATGATGCTGAACATCTCTTAAGGTGCTTCTCAGCCATTCGAAGTTCTTCAGGTGAAAATTCTTTGTTTAGCTCTGCACCCCATTTTTAATAGGGTTATTTGGTTCTCTGGAGTCTAACTACTATAACTGGCATGAAATTCAGTTCTAGTTTGTCTCTAAAAACAAAATGCTTACCCTGTCATAATTCATTGCCTTTCTAATGTTACATATTTGCATTGTAAAATGGCCTATTCCTATATGGCTAACCTAAGTGGTTGCTCTTTGAATTTAATGCGTGCTTTGTGCCTTAAGTCAGCACCATCCCAGCAGAAAGTCAGAAAAGTGACTGAACTTCCTTGAATTATAGAACCACCTGGGAATAAGTTTAACCTGTTCAAAGATGCTAAAAACATAAATGGAAAGGGCTTTTTTTTTCTTTTAATAAGGATTTCTAATTCAAATGATTCAATTTTTCAATTAAGCCAAAGAAAAGGGTACTTGAGATCGTGTAGTATTAAGGACATAATTTAACGGGTGTCTGAATAATCTAATTTTAGTTTACAGTTGTATAAATCAGTTAATCTTACAAATTTCTTCATTTCTCGCCTTTTGTTTCTTTCAGATCAGTTAAACTCTAAAACAGACCAATTCATGTTAGTTTAGAGGAGTTTATTGACAGTGAGTCCTGCAACCAACTGAAAATTTGCTGAGTTGGTATCTTTATTCTGTTGCTCCATCTGGGGGCTGGGGGAGGGGTGATGATACTCTTCCCTAGAACTTCAGGGTGTCTCATTATTCTGGATGCCCATCATTTTCTTTGGCAACTCCTCATTCACTCCTGGACCCATAGGCTCATAAATGTTTGGTACCCGATTGGTGGAGTTGCTTACAAAGGATTAGGAGGTATCACCTTGGAGGAGTTGTATTGTTGGAGCTTGGCTTTGAAGTTTCAAAACCCTGCCCCATTCCCAGTTAACACTCTGCTTTATGGTTGTTTTCTCAACACATAAGCTTTCAGCTACTTGTGTGCCTTGCCAATCTGATGGCTGCTATGTGGCTCACCATGATCGTCATGGACTCACCTTTTGACACTGTGAGCTGCTGATAAGTTCTTTCTATGAGTTGTGTTGGTCACGGTATCTCTTCAAAGTGATAGAAAAGTAACTAAGATGCTCCCCTAATCTTGATATTGACATATGTGATACAGTAGACTATGGCTCACAAGGATGACTATAATGCCTAAATCCATATGTATCTCAAGTTAGACTCTAGACTCATTCTTTCCAACCAAACCTCCCCCTTTAGTGGATGACCAAGGAAGCCTAACTCTGACAGTCTCTGTTTCACAAGCCACATATTCAGCCCCTCTGGCCTTCTTTCAAAAGCTGGGGTCTGACAATTTCTCACCAACTCCATTGTTCTGGTTGTCTTTCTCATCTGTATTACTGCTTCTTGCCTCAACTGGTCTCCCAGACACTGTCTGTTCTCCAGTATCAGCAAGGTGGGGCTGTGAAAGGCAGGCTACAGCTTTGCTCCAAGCTTCAAAAATTCCAGTCTTCCTAAAAATGGAGATGAAGAACCTTTGAGCAGCCTATTGCCCATGGTTCATACTGCAGCTTTGACTGCGCTCTTGCTGTACCATGCTGGTCTAGTCACACTCTTTGGCTCTGCTCTCGGGCCTCCGGGCACAGTGCTACATCAGGGGCTTCGTCCTTCCTGTCACTTCAGCCAGATTCTGCATTCCCTGGGATTTCTTGTTCACTGCTGAGCTCTCTTAGTTCATCTCCCTACTCACTCTAGTAGGTCCTGGTATGTAGAACTAGGTAACCAATATTTGATGAAGGAATAAACTATCACTCTCCACCTTCCTCTTGGATAGAAGCAAAAATAATAAAATGGAGAGTTTTAAATGATCAGTCTTGCCCATATTTATATATAAATATAACAGTACATTGTGATCATTGGGATATATAAGAACATTGCAGGCACATATTAGTTTAAAACATTGCTCAAATATTGTTTTTGTTTTAATCTAAATAAAAAAAATTTCTACTGTCCATCAAGGAGTCAGAAGACATTGTATTAATTATTTCTGGGTCATTAATGAACTTTACTGTGCTGTTGCCCTCAGAGCACTAAATATAGCTGACATCAAACCAAAGGCCCGTCATGATCCTTGAGTTCCTGCAGAAATATTCAGGCTTATGGGAAGAAGTTTTAATGAGACATTGTACTGTTCGGGAGAGAAGAAATCATAGTTTCTGACCCCAGGGGCATTGATAAAATAATAGGACAAAAGCTCCAGGGAAATTAGTTTTTAGGAAGTAGAATCCAGTGGCTCATTGCACATTCTAAATAGCATCAGAGTGAGAATGACAGCCTGCCTGATTGGGTTTAGTGATGCGGATAGATTTGGTTGTTGTATTACCCGAATTCAATTGAAAACCCCCAGATATGATTGAGGTTTAGAGAGATATAAAGGCCATTGGGCCAAAACATATTCCAGAACTTCTTTTAAGTTACATTGGCAGGTGGGCGAAAGGGAGTCAAAAATGGTAATTTCACAATTGCAATTTTAATTACGGACAACGTGATAATCTTTAGTCTTTGCTGCCTGTCCTGATTTATTACAGTTGCAGACATGTATGAAACAGCTGGTTCATAGCATTCATTGTGTATGCCCAGGAAGATACACAGCGAACCAGTCCACATGAAGCCTGAGTTGGAGAGGGGTACATGTAGGCAGGTGCATAAGTGGACAGTGCTCTGACTGCTAGAAGAGAAATGGAAAAGGGACTACAAGACAGAAGGGCGTGGGTTCTGGATGTGAGGCGAGTGTTCTCATCCACCTCCATTCCACCTTCCCCACCCCACCAGTGTTTCTCAACCTGTGGGTAGAGACCCCACCTGAAATGCAATCACTGATAAGTGGATATTAATGAGCCCAGAAGCCCTAAATACTCAAGACACAAATAGCAAGTCAAATGATTCCCAAGAAGAAGAAAGGAGAGGACCCTGGGCCTGTAAAGATTGCTTCCAGTTTAGTAAAGAAACCGAGGGGGGAGGGGGAATTATTGGGGAACAGATGGGGGGAGAGGAACTATGGGAACTAGGGTGGGTGGGAACTGGGAAAGGGGAAAGCCTTTGGAATGTAAACATAGAATATAGAAAATAAAATTAAAAAAAAAAAAGACTAGTGGAAAACAGACATTTACATCATGATTCACAACAGTAGCAAAGTTACAGTTATGAAGTAGCAACTAAAGTGTCGTTATGGTTGGGGGTACCACAATATGAGGACCTGTAGTCAAGGGTCACAGCATTAAGAGGCATGAGAACCAATGCCCCAGACTCTATGTTGAAGTCTAACCTCAGTGTGGTTCTACTCAGTGGTGGAATCTTTGGCAAGTGACTAAGTGATAGAGAAGGAAGCCCATTATTGGTATTATTGTCTTTTTAAAAGAAGTAAGAGAAGCCCTGTGGTGGTTTGAATGAGAGGGATCCCCACAGGCTTGGATGTTTGATTGCTTGATGCCTAGTTGGTTAAAATGTTTGGAAAAGCTTAGGAGGAATGGCCTTGTTGAAGGGGGTGTTACATGGAGTGGACTTTGAGGTTTCCAAAGGCTTACCTTATTCCCAGCTCATTCTTTCTACTTGTTGCTTGTGGTTTGAGATGTGAGCTCTCAGCTTATCTTCCAGCCAACATGCCTGCTGCTTTCTTACCCTGCCATGATGGACAATTATCCCTGTGTTACTGCAGTCCAAAATAAACCCTTCCTTTTATAAGTTGCCTTAATCATGGCATTTTATCAAAGCAATAAAAAAGTAAATAAACACATGGAGGGACCCATGGTTCCAGCTGCATATGTAGCAGAGGATGGCCTTGTTGAACATCAAAGGGAGGAGAGGCCCTTGGTCCTGAGAAGGCTCAGTACCCCAGCATAGGGGAATGCCAGGACAGGAAAACAGGAGTGGGTGGGTTGGTGAGCATGGGGAGGGGGAGATGGGATAGGAAGTTTTGGAAGGGGAAACCAGGAAAGGGGATAACATTTGAAATGTAAATCAAGAAAATATCTAATAAAAAAAGTAAATAAAAACAGGCTTTCTCAGCACACAGGAAGTATCAGTGAAAGGATTGCAGTTCATGAACGTAGAGGGGATCCCTTTCCAGATAGAATCTAACAAACCTGACAGTACTTGGATCTCCAGCTTTCCAGACTTCTCCACCAAGCTAATGGCATTTTGTCACAGCAGCCCAAGGGGACTAAGCCAATTAGGGGGACTGCCCTATGTGTCTGTTAATATTCTGTGAAGTAAGGTACACATGTGTCTCACCTATAAGAACAACCACACTTGGAGTCTAGGTCCTGGTTCTTCCTGTTTTCTAAGTAAATTCTGTTGAGACTTAGTCAATGAGAATCACATGATAAATTTCTTGATGTGGGATAGATGACTATAAGAAACAAAGCAATACAAATTAATAATCAATAAATAAGTGAAAGCATAATAAAGTGATGGACTTTTTACATATATACTTTCCAATCTGCTGGTTAAAAACTGGGTCAAATTAAAATTAATGATCAGATTTCAGCTAATTGTTGGCCCACTTTTGAAAAAAAATAAATTCCACTGGCTCACACAATCTTTATCACCCATTTATGTCAGAGACTATTAGGAATGTCTTCAAGTCAGCCTATACTGGCCTCTGTACTACCTCACCCCATGTTCATCAAGCACCAGTAAGTTTGCACTCAATACTAACAGTCTGGGGTTCACCTGAACATTACCACTTGCCCTTAAACCTGCAGAAGAAAAAGGAGCATGTCTTCTCCCAAGGGAAGACAGCATCTGAGATACTTCTTGCCCCTTCAACTTTTCTTTTTCTTTTTTTGGCTTTTTTTTTTCTGAGACAGAGTTTTTCTGTGTAGCCCTGACTGGCCTGGAACTTACTCTGTAGACCAGGCTGGCCTTGAACTCAGAAATCTGCCTGCCTCTGCCTCCCAAGTGCTGGGATTAAAGGCGTGCACCACCACCACCATCAGGCTACCCCTTCAACTTTTAAGAATCTAGTGAATAAATTCTTCCTGTTTCTATTTATACACTGTCCAATTGGAAGAATGAATGTGCTAATCACAATCACCCCTTTCTTTTCAGCAACCTTGGGCTTCAGAGTTGAGCCTAGACATCTTCCCATAGAGTGAAATTTTAGCTATTGGATTTTCTTTCAATCTTAATGACAATGGACTATCTCACATTACAAGAGCAGCCCCAAAGCTTCCATTGGTTAAAATAATAAATACTTATTTTTGTTGTTGTTGTTGATTTTTTTTTTGTCTGTCCATTAGGGATGATGGGAGGTGGAGGAAAGATGTGTTCCTTAGTTGCAGACATAGTTGGCTAGAGACTACCATCTTAAAAATCCTAGTAAGTGACACAGAGGACACAGGGTATCATGCCCTTATTCTGAGAGTTTTTTCCCTTTCCTGGAAATGACACATAATGCTGTCCACGTTTCTCCTCTGTCTCTTCCTCACTCGCTCCTTTTTCCTTTGTCCTTCCTTTCTCCTCTCTCTTCTTTCTTCCTCTCTCCTAAGTTATAGCGATATTAAGAAGACATGTGATACATACATGCATTTAAAGAGAGAGATGAATATCACTTCCATTGCCGCTCACATTACATCAACTAAAGTCAGGCGGCTGTGCCTGTCTCCTGGGGTGCAATGGAGGACAGACTTGCTACTTGCCTTAAAGGAGAATTGGAATTCTGAAAAGCCAAGTTAGTTACACTTCCTTTCTTCAAATTTTGCTTGAATGTCCTCCCTGCTTCCTCTCCAGGTCTTCCCCATCTACCTGCGCCACACTGCTACCTGTGTATCCCCAGTCATGTAAATGGCTCAAGGTTTCCCTATAGTGCTTGGTGGTTCTTGGTCTTTGTTCATCTTGAGAATCGTTGTTGTCTCCACGAGTTACTGACAGTCTCGTAGAGGGGAACACTCTAAATCAAATCAAGTCAGTTTTACAGTCTTGTGCGTATGATCTCAAGCATTACACACCATCACTACTGCCTGATAACCAACCCTGCAACCCAGTAAGAAGCAACTACAATGATGTAAATAATGGTGACTATCGGAAGCTGGGTATGATTCCTAACTAAAAGTTCAGTAACTCTCAATGTAAACCTATGGCTACAAATATCTGCTTTCTGACTCTTAGGTTCTGACAGGCAACAGACCTAGCATGGGGTAAACAAACTTTTAAGTCACTCCTGGGGGAGGGGTTGTTCTTTAGTCTAGAGTTGGTCTTCTGCTTTGTAATCAAATGGTTCTCATATAGCATTCTCTGCTTAGTACCTAAAGAACCACATACTTCCTTGGCATATTTCCTTCATTTATAACGTTGTAAAAAGTATTTTTAAGTGCCTTGTGTTCAGGTGGTTGTTCACTTGAAATGGTAGCATATATATATATGTGTGTGTGTATGTGTGTGTGTGTGTGTGTGTGTGTATATATATATATATATATATATATATATATATGGAAGAAGGAAATAAGTACTTGATGGTTTTTCTGGTCCTTTCCCTATAGGATCATGAGCTGGGTAAGCTAAGTGTGAGTTTAAATAGGACACTGGGAGGAATCAGAAATAGTGTCAAAGTGGCCGAAGCCCACAGCAAGATCCATCCTTGTCAGCACTATGTGGTTCTACAAGCCAGAATTCTTTCTAGACTAATGAAGAAATCGTTGAAAAATATTAGGCGAACATGCAGTTCTGGAAGGGAAGGGCAGTTCTTTGGAAGGCGGGGCTATCCATGGCTACTGTAATAAGGAATAAAGGAATGTGTAGATAATTTCTTTTCTGCATCCACAATTTGAAAGGACAAGGTAGCACTAGCTCCTCTCTTGTAAGGAAGAAACCCCACTTCGTGAGAAACAAGCCTGTCAACTATTGAAAGAGTTTTATTTACTGACTGCTCAAATCAGTTGTTTCCTATGCCAGCAATGTGTCTGGGACACGTTCAAGCAAACTGTGTGCAGGTTGTCTGTTAGGATCTCCCAAAAATAAAAATAAAAAAAACCTCCCCTCTTCCTTTCTTATTTTGCGACTATCCCTGCATCTTGGTTGCCTGTGTCCAACTGTCTTGAACCTCATGCACTCTGCATTCCAGCACACTCAATGCTAGCATGCTCACAGGATGCTGGGCTATATTCCTCCCACCGCCTGCTCTCACCCCCCTCCATCAGCAGCTTGCTTCATCCCAAGAAAAACATTGCCCTCCCGGTCCAAGCTTGCTCTGTTTATGTTTCTCTGCTCTTTTCCTCTCTCCTGCTTGGCATGCTGGTTTAATCAATTTGACCAAATGACTTTCTTGGCAGCTGAAAAAAAGAAAACCCAGGGTCACTTAATAGCAATCCAATACTGTACTCTTTGTCGTTTCTCTAAAATGTACAGAACTGTTCGGTGATTGGATTGATTTTTAATGATCTAAGTGATCAGGTGTCTCAAGGCTGCACTGCAGCGGCTTGATAATAATGTGGAGGGGAAGGGGCTTGGACACTGGACAGTGCTAGATGAAGAGTCCCAGAAACACCAGCCAAGTAGACAAGATAAAATGTAAGCTCTTGCCAAAGTTGTTTATTAGCCCTTTTAAACAAAGACACCTAACTGCTTTAATTTTCCGATGGAATGCAAAGGAACTAAGGATATTCTTGATGAAGGCTTAAAGAATAGCCAAAAGGTTCAGGGGTCAAAACCGAAAGTTATTATACTGCTAACATAAGCAGAATGCCAGCCAAGTATCTCTCAGTGTCTCCAGATAGTATGTTGATATTCCAAAAGTAGGGTAAGCTATTGGTCTTTAAATAAAATAAATAAATAAACAAGAAGACACAAGAAATTCTTAAGGTGCTTGAGTGAGATCAGCTTAGCCATACTGATTTTACACGTGGAAGAAGAGAGAGAAGCAGAGGTGAAAGAGGGGATGAACAAAGAAAAATGAACAACTATGAACTGGTCTTTGGGTTTATTAACCAGCTGTGCAGCTTCAAGAGACCTGGTTAATTATCCAGTGTCTTTGTCTCTCCCCAGAACACATAAACCTACAGTGCTTTGGAGAGACAGGAAGTGAGAGAGGCAAGTCAAGTATTGATCACATTGACTGGCGCTGATCAGCTACATAGCTCATAATTATTTCTCCATGTCATTGTCCCGTCTCCCAGATCGCTCCCAGCCTTTGTGTCTTGTCCAGAGGACAGTGCTTGCTTCCCAGAGTAATGTGTAAACTGAGGTTTGGAATTCAGTCTCCTTCCATCCTTTTCCTGTGTCAGCCCCACAGCAACTTCTCTACATTGGTGGAACTTATTCTCTCTTACAAAGTGAGAGTCACTAACACAGGCCTTGCCAGTGTGAGCCTTAGTGCACAAAGCTTTCCCCAGAGGAGACGCTCAAAGACTTATGAGCTTGATTTCACTTTTCTCCCCTGTTCTAACGCAGGGTTGTCTGTTCCTAAATGCTAGTAGAGAGAAGTTAATTAGTTCTTCATGCTAATTATTCAATGGGTGCCCTCAATTAATAGAGTGTACTCTTTTGAGAAACTCAGCTCAACTGATATTAGTGGAGATGTACAGATCAGGAGCTTACACAGGCTGATTTAGGACTCATCCTGCAACAAGGACCTTTTCTAAGCGCATGGTTCTAAAAATACTATAGCACTCTTACTTTGTGTGGGTGTGGGTGAGGTAGAACAGGCGTCGCTGCACTCTTACATAGTATTACTCTCCGTATTCAGGAGGTGCTTTTCCCCCCTCTCTTTGCTCTCCAGTCTCAATTACTTAATCGGAAGCAGACATGTCAGTAACAGATAAGTCCCACTGTGCCATCGCTTGTCCAATGTGACAGAAAAGGACATTTCCCACTACAGCTGGAAGGTGTGGCCAGAGGAAGTCTTAGATGATGGTGTGAGGGGCGTGTCTCTGTCCTTAAGATATATTCTCTCTCTCTCCCTCCCTCCCTTCCTCCCTCCCTCCCTCCCTCCCTCTCTCTCTCCCTCTCTCCCTCTCTCCCTCTCCCCCTCTCTCCCTCTCCCCCTCTCTCCCTCTTCCCCTCTCTCCCTCTCTCCCTCTCCCTCTCCCTCTCCCTCTCCCTCTCCCTCTCCCTCTCCCTCTCCCACTCCCTCTCCCTCTCCCTCTCCCTCTCTCTCTCTCTCTCTCTCTCTCCCTCTCTCCATTTCATATCACAAGAAATCTGATTGTCACTGAAGAACGGGCCCCCAAGATCTGTATCGTGAAGTTGAAACCTTTGCTGGAAGATATTTCTGGGACAAATCCTATTTGGCTTTCCCGTCGATGGTGGTCTTTCTTGCAGTTTTCCATGTATTAGGAGGAATTTGGCAGCAAAGTAAATCATTGTGTGAATCTGGGCTGGGAAGAGGGTGTGAAGCATAAAATAAGAGATGAAGCCGTGTTTGTGAGTTATGTCTACATTCTATAATAAGCCTTGAAAAATAGCAATCTTATTAAAGATACATACAGAGTTTACAAGGGCTGAAAAGTTAAGTACAAAAATAAACTATTGTTTCAGAACTATTCCCCAAATTATAAATAGATAGAAGAAAAGAATGAACCTTTGATGACCAATTATAAATTTATTTTTGACCTCTGTAAAAAGCAAATTAGACTTAGACTTAGAATTATTGTCTTTGTTCACAAAAAAAAAAACACATTTTGAGCACATGCCAAGTCAATGAACATTTTAAGTGTCTTCAACGGCATTATATACCTGGATTCTGGAATTCCCTGGGATGTAGGTAAAAGGTCCTTTGTGTCCTACTCAAGTTTAATAATAGTCATAATGAGCACAGAATCATAGGTAGGAACTTTAGATTTATAGAGAATGCTAGGATAAATATCCATATGTTGTATAAATGTGTTATATATGTACATATATATATTCAAATGTTATGTGTGTGCTCATCTATGTTGTCCATCAAAAATGTGCAGCCCATGTGCCCATGAACTGCACAGGTCTGCCCATCCCCCACCCTCTCGCCATCATTGGATACTGCATTTGCCCCCTCTCTACTATGACAGTGCCTGGACCTCACCGTAGTTACATTTCTCCGGTTTCTCCCGAGGTTCACCCTCTAACTGGCTACTGGCCGCTGCTGTCTCTCCTTCTGTGGTGCCTATTCGTACCCGTCTCTCGTCTCTCAGATTTCTCTCAGGTTGTTGGTTTAATCCACAGGGCCCCTTTAAATCGAGTAATGAAAAACTGACTTTCCAGCCGCCACTGCCAACTCACCTTGCGTCAGTGGCGGGTAGCGCTTTCATTCCTCACCCTCCTCAGATTTCCACACTGCAGCTTGCCTTCTGAGCTTCGCCATCCCCACCATCTCGGTCAGCAAGCTATGTGGGAAAGATGTGACAGACTCAAGGGAAACAGATACAACAAGCTCGATCCTTACATATGCCCCAATTAATTAAAGCTGTCTAGTCAAACCTCCGGCGAATCCAAGTCAGATAGATGATTTTATTTTCTAGAGAAAAAAATCAGCATTATTCAGTAAACCTTAAGCTATCGGAACAAAGTAAGCAAAGCCAAAATGAGACCCCAATGACATAAACAAAGAATCTGTGTTCTTCTTGCCAAACCTCTTTTTCTCCAGAAACCCTGTGAGCCTCTGGCACAAATGAGCTCATTTATATTTGGAGGTCTGAGATGTAATAGAGAAGCTAGAAGTGACTCTTACAAGATGCTGGAGACGCAGAGTGGAGGAGACGATTGGGCAGAGGAATAAAGCTGTCCCAGGACTGATCTTGGGCAGGGAGAATGACAAATCCCTGAAGTCTTTATGAGAAGGGACTGCATCAGAGCACTGAAACATGTCAGCCCACAGCAAGAGAGAGGCAGTCCGCCCAGCAAACTGAGTGTGTCTGTGTTTGTAAACTGACAAGAAGTCATCACAAGCAAATGACATTGACATGGGCAGGGGGGGGAGTTAAGATTAATGGTCCCTCATTATGGAGTGTCATGAACACAACGAGGAAACAAACCAGCAGCATCCTCCTTCCCAACTCCACTTGTCTCCCTGGGAAGAACACTCCTTACACCTTGGCCTGTGGGTACCAAGATTGTAAGGCATACCTTCTTGAAGTAGAAAGAACCGTTATGCTAGCTTAGGTCAACAGCTCTGAATAAATTCCACCAGGACTTGTTACACTAACTTATTATTCTGTTGACCTTCTGAATGTGTTAGTCTGCAAGCATATTGCTGTCACAGATTAGCCACCCACTGTTTCTCTGAAAGAGATTTAGTCAAGCACACCCACATCATACTATGGAATAGCCAAATAGGTTTCCTCGTGGTCTTCTGCATCAGCATAAAGAGTAGTTTGGTTTGCACAGGATGATCGATACCCACAGATCATCTTCTGATTTGTCTGAGATGTAATGTGACCTTTGGCATGAGTATCATCAATGCAGTGTCGTAGTAGGGGTCATTTGGGTCCTTCTGCAACCTCCAGTGAGAACCAAACCATGATAACGATGGAGTCCCCGACTGTGCACAGCTTTTGTTTGTTTCTGTTTACATTTGTTGTCACAGGTGTCGTGTCACTGTAACTGTTGCTGCTTTTCAGTAACAGCAGTTGCAATTCTGAAAATTAACTTAAATGTTTGCTGCTTAAGGTGGTGTGTGTGTGTGTGTGTGTGTGTGTGTGTGTGTTTGCACACATGCACGCTCGATGAGTTCACCCATCTTTTTAGAAAAAAAGGGCAGAAAATGTAAGTCTCTCACTCTCTCCTGTATAGCTTCCTTGGGTATACTATAGTGAGATTTCACTGTAACCTGTGACAGACAACATGATTTGACAAGGAGTTCGGAACTCCCAATGCAATGGATAAAGACAGATAAATAAGGGAACTGTCATAAAGTTTCATAACACAAGCGTTCAGGACCTCATTCTCATAAGGCTCATTTGAGTTTTGCTTGGATGTTGTACCATGTTCAGTGTTATTCAGTATGATTCTTCATTAATACAGTATGGATTGCCTAGCCAAACCCAAGGTCCAAGAGATAGAAAGGAAAATAGAGAGCTAGCCTTGAACCTTTTCCTTTTTACCCTCCCCCTCAATAACATCTGGGGGAAAGCATTTGATTCCCAATAGTAAAGGTTTATAGGACTAAATCACTAGAAGCCCAAGAGCTTGGTGGGAGTCTGATTAAGCAGCAGCACTTGGAGCAGGGGACCAAGCCTGAGTGACAAGAGTTGTAGCCACAGACCCAGCAGGTCTGCTGCTGCTGAGTCTACAGAATCACCTGTTACACTTTCCAACATCTGCCAGACTCTTACTGTGAGATGTCATCTCATGATAGCACCAACTGATGAAGAAATGGAAACAAACAGGCAAACAAACATCAAACCCAGATCTATCCTTTTCTCACCACTCTTTCCCACTTTCCAACCCCAGATAAACCGGAGCCAATCTCATCTGCGCAGGATGGGGAATCCTAGGAAGAGGAAGGGACACCTTGTTCTCTCCCACTGCAAGTAACTAGTGTGTGAGGTCCCAGCCACAGTTGGCGGGGGGGGGGGGGGACATACGGTAGAGTTTGGGGCTAGAATTTGGAACAAGCATCCTTGTGAAAGAATGCAAGCCTAGTTGCTATAAATGTATCTAATAGTATTCTGAAACGGTTCACAAAATGAGGTCCAGAAGCAAATCTCAAAGATCAGTGGAAAGCGTGGAACATGTGCCAACACGTGTCCTGTGTTCCCATTTTCAACTCATGCTACATGTCCATGCCCAATTGCAAATATTTTAAAGCGCCTTGATGTCTTATTATATCTGTGCCCTCCCTCTTCCTGGTTCCTTCTAGTATTCTTCCACTCTCTGCATGCCTGTGTCCCAACAGAGCCCAGAGGCATGCAGCAGAGGTGTAGAAAGAATGGCTGGCTAGAGGGGATGTGAAAGCCCTTCCCTCCCATCTTAACACTGGCATTTTTCTTTCATCACTCTTTGGATAAGACTTTGTAAATGTCCCCCCCCAACCCCCATCCACATAGTTTATAAAGAGGAGACGGAGGGAATAGGCCACATAGATGCTTGACCTGTCTTCTAGTGAAGAAAACTTACCCACCCTCCCACACACAATGACAGCCGCCTCTCAAATGGCCTGTGCCTCTAATCAGCCAGTCATTCAGGGAGAGAGGGAGAAAGTCTAGTTGATACTTTCATGAGCTTCCTTGCTGCTTCCGAATAACTTCCACTCTTAAAAATGAGGTCGAGACTTCAGAGATCAGTGCAGCTTGTTGCACATTCTGCTAATTAAGACCTAGTGCTCATCTGCCTGCCTCCCCTTTTTTTTTCTTTTTTCTTTCTTCTTCTTCTTTTTTTTTTTTTTACTTTGCCCCACTCTTTGATGGGTCCCCAATCTCAGAGAAAATGGTCACGAGAAAGCAGAAATTCTAAAGGGAAATCGCCTTCTGGTGAGCTGTGCTACTTCATGTCGTGAGCAATCCCGAAAAATTTTGCGTCTTCATTCCGTTTATGAATCGTGGGATTGAGTACAGGTGAAACCATACCAGAGTCAACATGCCTTTCCTCCCTTACACCATGCTCCTCAAAGAGCTGCATGTAACGGCAGCGCAAAGGCATTTCCACTTCACGTGGGTGCTTTTTAGTCTCATCGATTGGACACTCGTTACTTAGGTGGAGTCTGTTTATTACATCTGTAATAGTAACTTGTATAGCCCCCCGTTGATGATTCTAGAGGTGGAATATGCCAGGACTAGAGAGAGACAGGGTAGGTAGTGGTAGTATTCACAGTATTGAAACAGCAGAGAAGGTGCAAAATATAAGGTGAAGGAGAAGCTTTCTGTCTATAGTATGCATAGAGGATTTTAAAATTGCCTGCATTGCGAATTTATTTTACACTCAAATGCAAATACTGTTTCAGTTAATTAAACCATAATGCCTTTAAAACTATTAATTATTCTAACACAAGTTGTTTTAATAACGTTAATGTCTTTGCGCATTTTAATGACTATCTTGCAATAACCATATGAATGTATGTCCTTTTTTTTTAACTCTGTGAAGAGAAAAATTTGTCTTTTAGTACTGAATTTCTATATCCATAACACACACATGGATCACAATATTTACCATTTTCCATGATCTCTATCTTCCTTCTTCGTATCCTCTGTAATCCAAACCTCCTTTTCTAAAACAATTTGATACCCAGGGGGCTGGTGAAAATCTTGGTGCTAATATTGTGACTAGAAATGAAGTACATGTCAGTCAGAGCAAAACTGTGCCGTCCAGAACTTCTGGATGGGGATGCAAATTACCTACATTCTTAGCTCCAGTACCTTCAGTCCAGATTCAAGCCTATGTGTTAATTCATTGTGTCTATTCAGTATCATAACAGATCATTCATTTTAAATTGATTTGTATTTGAAGCAAAGAAATTGATGAAAAGATAATAGATAAACATTTTTTAAAATGGTGACTTAGGAAGATTTTGATTATAAGTAGAAGTGATTGACTCATACCACCTACACACACATAAACACACAAACACACGTACACACACAGGCACATGCTCAACAATACAGGCAAACCCCATTCACAGTGGTTACAGAGAAATGCACAAAAACAAATGGACCTTGTTAGATTTAGGAAACTGGGAATAAGACAGCTCATCTGTTGGGTACCATATGGCTAACATTTTCCATTTGTCCCTGTTTCTAGTCTCTGATGTCTCCTCTGTAATTCCCACCCACATCTTGGTCATCAGTTTTTACTTAGCCCCAAATGGAATCTTCCTCTGAATGTTATTGTGAGCAGGTTTTCCCCCACCTTACATTAATTAAAGTCTCAATATTACATAGGACCCACCATGTTCTTTTTTTTTTTTTTTTTTTTTTCTGTGTGTGACATTACATGCCTTTAATTCTAGCATTCAGGTATCTCTCTGTGATTTTGGTCAGTCTTATAGACATATCAAATTCCAGGCCAGGGTGACAGTGAAACCTTGTCTTCTTATCCAAGTTTTCCTCCATGTAGCAGGGGTCCTAAGGGGTAGCCATCAAGGGGACAAAGCCAGAGAGAAGCCAAATCCTCTTCCAGAATAAGCAGGGTGAGATCATCATCATCATCGTTGTACAGTGGCACCTCAGACTGATTCACTGCAGTCAGTATGTTACAGAAATCAGCTAGTGTTGACCACACATCCACAGCAACCTGCAAGGGCAGATCCAAAGATGTGGGTGGAGGATTCCAGGTGTCTGGGTAGCCAAGCATCTAATCTGACCAGACTTTCGCACTGGGGAGCAGTTCCTTCAGGTCCAGGATGAAGGAAGATACCTTGATGTCATCTTGGTCCTCTTAGTCCTCAGGAGAGGACAGCTGAGCTTTGAAAGAGTCCTTAGTTGAGCATGCACAGCGCTGGACCAGTAGAGAAAACAGAACCAAGCCCAGAGATGCAGCTTGTTCCTGGATCACAGAACGACCCTCCTGTGAGAAGCAGTCTTTCAACTGGGAGTTATGGATGACAAACATGTTCTAATGCTAGAACATTAATATTGGAATCCTCGCTGAACAGGATGGTACATGCCTCTAACATCAGCCTTCGGAAGGTAGATCTCTGTGCATTCGAGGCCAGCCTGGTCTACATAGTGAGTTCCAGGACAGCCAGTACTATGTAGGGAAATGCTGTGTCTTAGTTAGGATTACTGTTGCTGTGATGAAACACCATGACCCAAAAGCAAGTTGGGGAGGAAAGGGTTTATTTGATATACCACTCCTTAGAGCTGTTCATCGTCGAAGAAAGCTAGGACAGGAACTCAAACAGGGCAGGGTAAGCAACAACTGGTGCAGAGGGCACAGAGGCATGCTAGTTTCTGCTCTGCTTTTCCAGCCTGCTTCCTTATACATCCCAGGACCACCAGCCCAGGGGCGGCATCACCCACAATGACTAGACTTTCCCCATTGTGGGTGAAGACTATAGTGTTTTCTATCACAGACTTGCATAGTTCCTTAAAGTATGTCATGAGCTTCACGTTTACAAAGAACCATTAAACCCTGTTTCACCTATTGAAAAGACACGAGGCAGTCTCCACCTGTGCAACACTCGAGATGTCATGGCAGAGATAGATTGCTAAATGTGGATTAAGCACTAATTCTTTGTCCCCTGCATGAGCAATAAGTACTCTTAATCACCCAGTCGTTGCTCCAGCTCCAGATTCTATGACTTTTGAAACTGGCAGAATGAGTGACAGAACTGGAAAGAGGTGTTAAAATATCAATGGTAGAAATATAGTTAGCTATATCTGATCAGTGAGGATGAGTTAGGTAAGACAAGCATACATATTATAATTTGAAGTTACTAACAAGGATTGACTTCTGTTCTTAATTAACATTGAATATAGTGTCTTTTGATTTTTATCTTTTTAACTGTAAAACAATATATATATATATATTATTTTTGTCTTTGAGGATTTCACATATGTATGCAATGAAATATGATTATTTACAACCTGTGTTTACTCCTCCAACTCCTCTTACATTTGTAACAGTAATTCCTCTTCCTAAGGTCATTTCCTTTTCCTCCTCCTCCTCCTCCTCTTCCTCCTCCTTCTCCTCTTCCTCCTCTTCCTCTTCCTCCTCCAACTCCTCCTACCTTCCCATTAGTAACCCATTAAGTTCCATTATTGCTGCCCATGTGTGCCTGGAGGATGTGTGGCTATTCACTGGAACATAGAAAATCAACCCATGGGTTGGAGAGGTGGCTCAGCTGTTAAGAGCACTGACTGTTCTTCCGAAGGTAGTTCAAATCCCAGCAACCACATGGTGGCTCACAACCATCTGTAATGAGATCTCTGGAGTGTCTGAAGACAGCTATAGTGTACTTACATATAATAAAATAAATTAAAAAGAAAAGAAAATCAACCCATGGGTTGTAAGGCTTTGAAGATTCAAACAACTGTCTCATTAGCTGTCTCAGCTAATAACCCCTCAACTCAGTAAGTGGTAGTGCTTAGAGATCTTCTTACCTACCTAACTTGATCTCATGTAAGGGTTGGAGTTGATAAAGATGTCCCATTTAGGACGGAGTACCCAGTCTTCCGTTCTCAACACCTTCTGCATTGCAAAGAGAAGCTTTTCTGACCAAGGTTGGGAGCAGTCCATGATAATGGCTATAACTATATTTAGAAGGTAATCTGACCATATTACCATTTATCACAATAACTCAGGGTTCTTCACAGGGGGCTCTGACCTCCCTAGCCAAAGTCTTTTGACCAGGGTTACTGCGACAAGAAGAATATGTCCCGTGGAGTAGGTGTCAAGTCCAATCAGAAAGCAGTTAGTTATCCCCATGACAGGTCTGCCACTGTCAAACAGATGGGTTTTCCTAGCAGGTCAGTAAGAAGTCCTATGTAGGGTCTGGTGCTGAGTAAGACAGTTGATATCTTTTCTCCCCCAGCAGTTTGTATGGCACCTTCAGGCACCCGGAAAGCTAGTGAGCAGGGAGGAAGTTTCACAGTCAATTTGGGACTGATTTCTCCACATCTTGCACCCAAAATATATGGAATCTTCAACAATAGGGTCTTTACCATGTAATTATGGAGGCAATCAAGGCAATAGAAAAGGCTTTTCTAAATAGTCAATCCAAAAAATAAAATATAATGCCATATATAGATATTATATATTATAATATTATATATATAATAAAAGTTATTTTAAAATACCCTTTGCTTTTATTCTGTCTGCCAAGGGTAGCTGATTGAGTGTGTCTTCTTCATGTTGTTCTCGTCTGCACTGACAGGAACACATATGTTAGCACACATGCAAATTGGTAAGTTCATACTGAAGATACTGTTCTAGAAGCCTGAAGTGTCATTTTTTTTAAATATTGTATCATTTCAGATATTTTCTAAGCAATTTGTTTAGAAATCCTTCAGCACGAGTTTCATTTGGTGCTGGCCTTTATTCCATGATGCTTTTATGGTGTGAATTTCTGAATCATTGTCTTGGAATATTTCTGGCATATTGGTTTGTGAAATAGGATGCAAATCCTCTAAAGCTTTTAAGGTTAAAATGAAATATAATTTCACATCAGGAAAAGATTCCTAATAGTAATTCACTTGAGGTATGTTGTGCCTTTCTTTTTTCCATTTGGAAACAAACTGCAGCCTTCCTGAAAACCCTATATTTATATTAAAATAAGCACATGGAAATACATGCGAGTCACACTTAAAGAATGCTGTTCAATATTACAATTTAGCTTATAATTCTCAAGATTTATAGCAAAATACTATAATAAACTCTATATGCACGTATATTATACATATATACACAATGTATATATATATGCACACACACACACACACACACACACACACACACACATAGATAGGAACATACACAGGTATGACTAACTAAATTGTGTCAGAAAGAATTTAGTGAGTTGGTGAGAGGTACACAAAATGTAAACAGGAAGAATCTGAAATTAAGATAATGCAAATTAAATGATAGTAATAAATTGTAACTTTGTAAAATAAATAAATTTATTGAATAAGTGCAAATTAAAATAATGAAAATTCTGATTTTTATTTTCAAATATGCTATGGATATTTCCATATTTTATATTCGATAATAAATATTATGTGCCCTTTCTGTATCCCAGAGATTTGTATTCTACCTTTTCTACTGCTACAAATACTTCTAAAGGAATTTGCTCCAGGCATGAAGTGCACTGCGTTCGATGATAGACCATTTCTTCTGTGACTGCATCTTCTCATTGTTTAAGAGACAAGGTTTAATCTATGGTCCCAAATGACTTATTTTTAATAAATTAAATCATGAACAGGTTACCTAAGGACATGTTAGGTTTTAGGCGATCAAGAGAGGTTTTTAGCGAATTTAGTTTTAAGTTGGTACTGTTTCTCAGTTACAAGACTATGCAGAAATTGAATATAGCAGCAACGTGCTGGAGCACCACACAGTTCACTGATGCTTAGCAATCTAAACCCTGGCTTCACAAAGAGCTTCTCCTGTTTCAGCTATGAATGTGCTGAACAGCACACCTTCAGCCTCTGCTCGAAGTTGTCAGAAGTAGAATATCATCCTTATTGATGTGCTCATTCGTTAACATTTAGTGAGTGCCAATAAAGTTTTTGGGTGTCATAGACACACCAAAACACTGAAACAAGCAAACTGTACCTTACTAAAAAATCTGTACTTATATTAATATGAACGTATTAAAATATTAAAAATATAAGCAGTACACTTTCTATTATAGAGTAGCTTATGATTTGTTTCTGTAAATAAAATACTACAACAAGCTATGTTTGTTCACATACATATATATCATATATGTAATATATATGCACATACACACATTTTTATGCCCAACTCATTCATATACATATATATGTGTGTGTGCATACATATATGTTTAGATATGGATATATGTAGGTATGCGTATATACATTTTTATATACTAACTGGTGTCTCAAAGAGATTTTGTAAGCTCATGGAAATTTTATAAAGGAAATCATAAAAATGCTTTAGTTAATGTTATCACTAAAAAGTTACTTAAGGTCAGAAACAGGAAGAACATGAAATTCAGTGGGTAAAGCTGATTTCTGTCACCTCCCAATACTGAGAAGCACAAAACTAAGTAAGGGCTTAGGAAATGCCCAGGTTCAGAGGCCAGTGTGGGGCTGTGTTATGCTGTGTTTACAGTAGCAAGATGCTGTGACCTAGCCTCTTCGTCACCTCAAAGGGACAGTGAACATTGAAGGAACGTGAAGAGGATGGAAACGTCAAACAGAAAGGAAGAATGCGGGTTTTTGAAGAAGCTGTTGGTTCTCTGTTCCTCTTTCATAGAACCAAACTTTGAAAGGGAGGAGCCAAAAAAAAAAAAAAAAAAAAAAAAAAAAAAGGAAAGAGGAACCCTGAGACATGTCTCTACTCAGCCTCACAGGTGGTGGAAGGCAGCTTTACCAAACTTCAAGTTTCTAAGAGTTTGTCAAAAGTCAGCCTCCTTCTCACAAAAGAATTTTATTAGAAAGGACATGGGGACACTGGGTGGTATCCCCCCCTCCCCCATTCTTCTTGCTTTGGGTCTGTGTAAAGTTTAAGCCATATGCATAAACATATATGTGATGTTTGTGTTAATGTAGCCTCATGCACATACCCTTGGGGACAGAGGTCAGGGGCAGGCATCTGGTGTCCTCCTCCATCCCTTGAGACAGCTTCTCACTGTGTGCTGGCACACTTGGAAGTCCCCTTCTCTCTGCTCCTCCACAAACCCATGGTTACGGGCACCCCTGTAACCATGTCCAACTCTCTGTGTTGGTCGCGTGATCCCCCTGTTGGCAGAGCGTGTGTCACACCCACAACCCTAAGTAACTTTTGAATGACAACGTTAACTAAGGCATTTTGATTTGCTCTGTGTTTGAGCTCACACTCGAATAGTAAACTAACCGTATTTTTCCTTTTCCTCGCGTCTCTCGTTTGAGGGTAGCTAATACGAGTCTGGACATGAATAATCAGCTAATCCTATGCTTTCTGCAAGACTGAAAAATTTAAAGACCACAAAGCATAGTCAGTCTTGGTGTTGCTTGATCTGAAGCTACAGCACAGCCATAGGGACCTTGGCAAGGCGTGCTAGTCAGAGGCCAGAGATCAGTGATCCTTTACTTATCAAAACTGTGAGGCGGTGCGAGCTACAGAGCCGGTAACAGCTTAACCGAGTTAGAAAACAGAAAAGTCCTCAACATTATTCATTCTTAGCGCGCCTTTCTAGCTACCTCAGTACTCTGCCTGTTGCTTTCCGAAAATCACACATTCATTAATTGCTGTCTCGTGAAGTATCGTTTTGTAATTTACTGGTCATAGCTCTTAAAACTCAAATTCTAGTACAGAATTAAAAAACGAAATGAAACAAAACTGTTTCTATAGTCAAAGCAAAACCCTTCTTTTATATTTGCCTTAAATCTGCAGAACTACTCCACTTAAGGTTATTCATTAATTTGTAATCTTAGCTCCCGGAACTGGGAGATAAATTATAGTTTTCTTTGTTACACCTCAAGAATTGTTAGTGTGTATTATAGTTTCTCTGTTTTTACTATCTAGCTTGTTTTATCTTTTTAAAAAAAAATTAAATATTTTTTATTTTCTATATTCTTTGTTTACATCCCAAATGATTGACACGGTTACATATTTTTTAAAAAAGAAAATTTAAAACTTTAAAAATATTAAGCTGAAGGGCAGGTATTTAACTCAGTGACAGAAGCCATGACTAATATCTGTGAGGTCTCAATTTCAGTCCCCAGCACTTGGCGGGGGGGAAACAATTGACATTTCTTTCAAAAGTATATTTTAATTTGAAAATCTCATGTAATGACCTAATAACTGAGTCATTTTGTGTTTTCAGTCTATAAAGTATGTCATTGCTTATGTCATTGTCCACAAGTGGAAACATAGCTGGCCAGTGTCAGATGTGAAGCTGTGATGCCTGGGAAAAATTCAGAGTTGTTGTTGCTGTTGCTGTTGTTGCTGCTGCTGCTGCTGTTGGGTTGCATATACACACCACTTTGGCCTATGAATAGAATGGAAATAGAATGTACTAAAACCAGACAAAAATGTCAAGTGGAAATGTTTATTAGAGTGGAAATTATATGTAGCGCTATATAATTTTTGATTTTTACAACTGCTGTTCACATGGCATAAGAAGGAAGTGGCGGTTTTGAAATAGTTAATGTCTGTCACGCCATCCCTACCATAAAAGGAAAAGGACAGATGCCCATAACCTAAGTGGGCACCAGAGCTCCTTCTCCCTGACGGTGTAATGATGGACAAATACTGGTCCTTAGAGTTCATTCTCAAGGGGGTAAAATTAATTTTGGGGGAATAGAATAATACAGGCAAAGACCTTAGCCGGGTGGTCAGACCTCTTACTTCAAATGTGTTTGTCCTCCAGCAATATTTAACTTCTGAGCGTCTCTGCTGCTCTTCTTCAGAACAGGGTCAGGAATCATCTCCACCTAACAGCACCCCTGAGTGGATAAAGTGAGATTATTCTGGGAAGCTCTTAGAAGATGGTCAGGGGCATTCCTGGTATACCTACATCTTAAATAATGATACTTAAGTGTACACTGTAACAAACCAGTTGGAATTACTGTGTCGTGCTACCTGATTCCAAGCATCGAGAGCCTGCTAAGAACAATTCAAACTGAAAGGGCTCTCTGGGCAGGATCACAAATGACCTTAGGAGAGAGATCTAGTTCCTTCTGAAACAAAGGTGCTTCAAGGACATTGCCTCGATCACAGGAAGTCCTAGTAACTTTCCTCAAGTCCCTTCGTGCTATGTGGTGCCATCTTTCTGCATGAAAAATTCAAATTGCTTTAAAGGAATCCCCTAGTTCTTCTTCCTCCCAGGAATGAATTCTAGACCTGGGACCATCAATTCATCGAATCTTAGCAGTTCTCAAGCTAATTCTAATTCATTTTTTTACATTTGCATTAGAATTTATGAGCAACAATCCTCTTCTCCCCAGTAATGTTTTCCTGCAAGGACAAGAATTCACTGGGGAAACCCTAAGTGAAGATAAATAGTATGTTAAATGTTGCCAGTACTCCTTTTAATATGAAACAATTGTGTAATGGCCTTCTTAAACACCCAAGTTAAAAGAGATACATTAACGCTGTGCACATTACCACAGAGAAGCCCATTCTCTGATTTCAGACAAGCACCATTCAAGAGCCAACCTACTATTCCAAGAGTTTACTATTTTATTCTTGCTCCAAAATGGCATCAACGGTGATGGGGTGCTTTCGGGGGATTATTGAACAGAATTTCTGCAACAAAGGGGCAGCCTCCAGGAAATGAAAAGGGAGCCCTCCTCCCGGCTACACACCCCCTAATCAAACAAGCTGCGCTATGACATGCGCAAATGGAGTAGAAGTCTAAGTGACTTCTGCAGAACTAGCTTCCCCAGGATTTCCTGTCTAAAATCATAGTGTGGAAATCTGTACTTAACTGGTTACAAATCATGTAGTAAGCAAGGCTTCTCCACCCCCATATTTTTGTTTAAAAACAAAAACAAAAACAAAAACAAAAACCGAACATACCTATCATTTGCACATTCTCTCCGGACTTCTTTTGTTCCCTTTCTTTTCGTTGAATAGGTGGAGAATTAAACAAACAGAAAAGCCTTCCCCCATAGTAATATCTATTTGCTCAGTGTGTCATTTCCCTGTGAGGTTATTTTCAGGTTTCTTTAGCCTTTTTCCCCCCCTGCCTAGTAATTACTTACTGAAAGAAATCTGCTCCTTCAGGGCAAGCTCTTCCTTTTAACCCCTTTAGCTCACTCTTCCTTAGCAAGGAGTGCGCCGCTCTGCAGTGTCTGGGAACCCACCTAGAGGGCCCCCTTGACGCCAGCACATCCCCTGTCAGGCAGCAGTCTGCAGCTGAGCCAGCGGGCTGCTGCAGAGTTAATGTACAGTACCAGGGAGCCTGCAAGTGTCCTGCTCAGAGCTGGGGCGGCACAGCCCAGGGCAGACAAGGCGGCTGCGAGGATTCCAAAGGTTCTGCCGGAAATTCGGTGTGGGGGGGACTCCAGCTGGAGCCTGTTGCCACTGTATTTTAAAAGCATGCAAGGTCTGTATAGCTTGGGCATGAGAATCTTGCGGATGTCAGAGCACCAGAGTAAATGACATCTATTTGGGAACTGAACTGGGGGTAAAGAGAACAGAGAGACAAGAAAGCCAGCCAAGTACGAAATTCTTAGACAACGTCTGCCTTGCAGCTGTGAAATTCATTTTCTCTCCAAGGCAACATATTAAAAAGCTCACACACGGTTTTGATGACAACAAATTAGAGGGGATTCTGCAGTGAGAGAATCGATAGCTTAGTCATTTTACTTAAAGCGAGCAGACAGCCTTATTGTGGGGTTAGGCGGCAGATGAATTTCATCACCACAGCGCCTTCTGAAGTCATGATGGGAGCCAGCACCAATCCTGTCCTGCAAAGCAGAAATTACTCATTGCCTTCCTACTTCAGCATTCGAAACCAGCAATTCTGAGATCGGGAGAAGAAGTTGCCTTGCGCTATATACATGGTTTCTAGCCCCTCTGCCCAGGTCTTTGTCGGACACGTCTCAGACTCAGACAGTAGCACTGCGTTAAAGTGACCACACAAGAATATGTTCCTAAGAAAGAAGAAAAAGCAGTATTCATCCCTAAAGGACAGCATGGCACAGCATCCTGAAGTTTTCCATTTCCCTCCTAATACTTCTTTAACAAGGATAACAAGAAACTGTCTTTTGACTCCTTTTTGTCCACAGTCCATAGTCCTTTCTGTGAGGATGCATTAACTCATACTCAAGGCAATTGGATCTCACCAGGACAATACTCGCCATCATTTAGGAGTAGAGACTGGACTGGTTCTATTAGTGTGTTCACTGGTGGAAGCTCCATGGATGGACTCATACCTGCAGTACTCTGTGATGTTTCTTTCTCCAAATCCCGGAAGGGCTTTTGTTTTTGCTGTTTGTGGTTTGTTTTTTTGTTTATTTTTTTGAGGGGGGAATGATTTTTTTTTTTTGGAGGGGGTTTGAAATTCATTGCTTGTTGCAATAATTATCCATGATCGATGCTCAAACCAGAGTGTTGGGATTCATCTGTGAAAATCACTACATGCAACGTAGGAGACAAGGAAAATATTAATGACGGCAGAACTGCGAACATGATGCATGTGAATACCTTCCCTTTCAGAAGGCATTCCTGGATATGGTAAGTAATCAATACCTTTCAGTCTGAAAACCCAGAATTCTAAAATACCAGAGGAAGGTATGTCTCGAGCGCTCAGTGTAAAACCAAGAAGACCATTTGAGAAAGTAGCGATTATGCAATTAAAATTTTCTTGTTGATACAAAGCATCCCAAATAAGAAAGCATGAGGATTTTCACAATAGCTAATATTTCATAAACAAAAATATAAAAAATGACAACCTGCCTAGTAAGGAACAGAAAGGGTAGGACTGGAAATCTGCTTTGCATTATTATTATCATCATTATTATTATAATAAAATGCTCTAGGAAAGGGCATACATGAATTTCTGACATCAAAGATCAGTTGGCCTGAATTTCCATAGAAGGTTAAGGGAAACTTTGAATGCTGACTCAATAAAAAAAAAATCAAAATCATAATATCTGACTTGCTCACATATAAGAATGCTTTAGATATTCAAGGATAGTTCTTCTGGGTTGAATCAATAGAATTCTGATAGAATTCTCACACATGAATCATGGAGTGCACTAACTTTACAGAACTTGCTTAGTGTTTGAATGTTTGGTGGGGTATTAAGGTTCAAAATTCAATGACTCAATGTATCGAGGTCTCCAGATGGTGCTCTCACATTCAATTTCTTATTGGCATCTGTGACTGAGTGTTTAAGAGCTAATTGCTGAGGCCATTACAAGGACAAAGGTGCTTATTTTGAAAGTTGCTTGTTTTTATTGTACCTACAAGGGGGCGTGGATTCAATTTCTTACAGCAGAAACTTTGTGATTTATAATAAAAGCACATTACAGGGCTTTTTGTCTCCCAACCTGCATATGTGGTGTTGCCTCTATTTGGGCCTGATTTTCAAAGTATATTTTCCATGTAAACATTTTGACCGGACTCAGGATAAGTCATAGATACATAAACACAGATTTCTGAGGGGTTCATAGATACTTTTGTGATTAACCTAGATACTTTTGTGATTAACCGAAGTCTCATAGTCTACGACACCAGCAAAATCACCTACTGAGTCGTTCCAGAGGTTCTGTTTTCTAGCTAAAAATCACTTGCCGTGAGTGAATGTGGGGTGAGGGACCCCTCTGTCACTCTTGACAGGTGCCTGTTTTATTACAACCCTAGAGTCATCCAGAATCAGGGCTATGGCGTATCTTCCTTCTCTGATGACCACAGCCTCTGTTCCCAAGCTCTGATGTCTATGGGAGAGTCAGGATAGCATGTCTGTAGGCCTCAGGGGCCCACTTCCAACTGCATCCCCAGAGTTCCCGACTCAGGAGGGCTTTGGGGCCACTGCCTCGCTTCCCTCATGGTGAGGGTCAGACGTCAGCATAAGGATCTAGTTGTTCTTACAGAAAATGCATGTCAGGAACCCTTCATCCTGAGATTAAAAGGTCCTGGAAGTAGTCCTTGCTACTCACTAGGCATTTGTCCATTTGTCTTCTGTTATTATAGCTTTGTGGTTAAGGCTATACCCCTTAACCTTTGCTTTAAATAAAGCAAAGGTTATGTTCCCTTTAAAGGATTAATATCCTCGTTTTCAGAAAGAGTACTTTGGTGCCACAAAGCAGCAGCTTCTGCTTTAGCTCAGTCCTATTGCTTGAGTCCTTTTGTTTATGTTGTAATAGCTAGGATGTCTGTGAACACATAGTACTGTGATCCCCTTTTATTTTCATTAACCTCACCTCTACTTCTGATTGAGAAGAAGTGAGCTGTTCGACTCTATAGTTTGGGGGGGGGAGAGAAAATGCAAATTTGCTTATTCATGCTTCTGTCAGTCTGTGAAACACTCATTCAAAAAAGGTATAGAGAAGTTGAGAGTTCTGAATGGTTTCCTTTGTGCCTGGAGCTAGGTAACCCTCCGTCCATTTCACCTCACGCTGTGCCAATTTGTTATTGTTGTGAACAAACTGAGCCCGTGTGGATACTGTGCTCTGTATGACTATTTTCCCCTGGGCTCCTTAAAAGGCTTCGTTATTGAGACATTTAACTCCAAGGAGGAAGGTGGTGGTTTTTTCCAGGTGACCCATTTAATGTTGCACTTGATTCTCAACTTCCCCCAGTTGTTGTTGCTTTCCTTAGAGATAACTGTACTTTCCAGCAGCACTGCAGTATACAAGTCTTGGTGTTCAACAGGAATCCTTCCTTCCCTTTGCCCAAGAGTCCCTCTTGGATTGGTTACCAGACTCCTCAGTATTCTTGGATCAAAAATACAAAAGGTCTAGAAAGACACTGTCTTTCTTCATCTTCACATGCTCCTCTGTTTCTTTGCGGAAGGACAGATCGAAGGATGGCCACAGACCGATGGCTATGAACAATAAGCATCTTAAAGGAGACATGGGCTTTGATTTCAGAAACCTTAGCTCTGGTCTAGGACGGCACTAAGCCCTTTGGATAGGCAGGAGAGAGAGAGAGAGAGAGAGAGAGAGAGAGAGAGAGAGAGAGAGAGAGAGAGAGAGAGAGAGACAGACAGACATGGTCTAGCATCTTTCTCTTTTGTTTTATGAGGGACAAGGAAGAAGCTGATATGGAGCAGGTCTAGAGAAGTCTTCCGAAGTTTCTCGGGATCACTATCCAGATAGAATTCTCATCGTCCTAGGCTTAGCCTGGCATGTTGATTATTATGCAGTCCTATGATGAACTCATCATTTCTTGGCTACGAGTTAAAGTTAATAAGTGGTTTGAGTGGTTTGCTTAATAGAACACTACCCCTTGGGTGCTGGTAGAGTGGTATGAGGAATGTGTCTTTTTTGTTTGAAGCTACATTAGAAATATTTGCTGGAGGATTTTAACTGCAAAGGTGTCTTTCCATTGTACATTTTAGCCTTTTTACTGCCTAGCCAAACAAAGATAAGGGCTCTCCTGACTGAATAAACAAGCACTATATACCTCTGTGTTTTCTCCTGTCAAGTTATCAGAATGGAACGGTAGCCTGGCAATTCAGAAATGGGTCTTCCATGGTCGAAGAAGGAAAATGCAGGTCAGCTTTCTAGGAATTTAAATTCCATCCAGCAGCAGTTAAGAGGACTCCTGAGAAGCCTCATGATACTGTGATGTTGAGTTACATGAGAGGTTCTATCTAGGATACAATACTAACATGGGTTTGTGGTTTTTACATACCCACACAAACATACATGATGCATGTTGCATAATATGATTTGTAAAAATGTTGTAAAATGTTATACATCTGTACAAGATACAGAAAGTTGTATTGAATGCAATGAAGATGGGGAGTTTCAAAGTTCAGGAGGGCATTCTATTTGAATTTCTTTGTATTCCTTTTAGAATGGGCTCAAGTGACTTGGAGAATGGGGACTCATAGTAGTCACCAAACTTTGCTGAAGAAGGTTTTGGACTAGCAATCTTGGAGGATGATTAAGCATTTACTTATTTCATTTTCTAAGGACCAGATGTTTAAGTGCTTTATAATAAACTGCTGTGGTGATATTGACAGCTCATCCCTATTAAGAGGTGAAATGGGGTGATTATATCCCCTTAAATCAATAGTGAGCCTGCTTTTCCTTTGAGCTCCCGCACTACCTTTGTTGGACAGCATGCTGCTGTGTCTCAGCTCCCCAAGGCTACAATCTAGTAGACAGAGTCAGGTTATAACTCTGTAGTCCAAAGATTTGACTCCTGAGCTAGCTCATTCAGTTTTCTTTTGATTGCCACATTTTCTTCATAGAATGGGGCAAAGTATAAATGGGCATGTAATAGTATAATTTGCATATGTTCAAAATGACACAGTGTTTTAAGCAAGTAATCAAATGCATGAGCATTTGGAAAAAGACAAATAGCTAGCTGTTTAACAAAGGGAAATTATTTCTCTCTGGCTACTTTTTTGTCTGAACTTTTAAGTTGAAACTATACAAACAAAACCCAGAACTAAAGTGTTAAGATAGAGGTCCTGCTTCGAACAGTAAATGGTAATGATGTGTGCCCAGATTATATTACATCTTCTATAGAATAACGGTATTCTGCTCAGTTTGGTAAGCAGAATTCAGTCCGTATCTCTGCCCTTTCTACAGCAGTTGCATGTCATCTGACCTTCTGACAGGACTTTCTCTTCCTCTTTGTAACAGCTCTTCTTAGAATACCAGACTCAAAGCTTGGGTCTAGATCCTGGTAGGGCCAAAACTTTACTTGTAAACATTGGATAATAAACTTATGGCTGATAATTATGGGTGTTCTTCTGCTTCATCCATCATTCAAGCACAGTGGTAAATTCAGGGCATTATAAGGCAGAAGGTCAGACTTAGATTAAGGTTATTTTTAATTAGATGAACTTCTGATCTTATTAAATATACCTTATTTGCCTCTTGGCTTTCTATTTCCATGTCTTTCATTGTCTCTAGCTATATGATCTTGAATTCTAAGCAATACCTTAGAACTTATAAGGAAAAATAAAATGTGATTTACGAGTATTATGATTAAGAAGGAAATTTGCAACTGGAAATCCTAGTGTGTGGCCACAGTATACACAAATTGAGCTTTAGTTTCTTTAGTCTCTCTTAGATTGCTAACATTATCTATTCTCAACTACTGACTGTGGGGAAAAAAAGAAAAAGCAAGAAAGAAAAAAGAAAACAGAAAATCAACCAAGAACGTGGATTATCTCTTGTCTGTCTCATGCTTTCCTACCCACCCTCCTCTTTCAGCATTGACTATTGAATTGCTACTTTAATGCTGATGTCTTCAACTCTGGGGGAAGGGAGTGGTATACGGGTGGGGGGAGGGATGTAGTTCAAAATGCTAAAATGAAAGAATAACCAATAGGAAAATAACAACCACTTTCTCATTTGTCAATGATTTGTTTCCTTTTTTAATTTTAACCCTTTACCCACTTTCTCCCTTTCTTCAATCATATCACACAAAATTTTATGGTGTCTAACTTCATTCCAATCTTTTAGGCAATAGTTCAAAATGCCTCTAAGCCATAAGTTTGACCAGGGTCTGTTAATCACTTGATAGGCTATTAGATTATGTTTCCAGTGGTTTGAGAATTATCACCCTATAAACATGGCAAAGACAACAGGTTTAGGGATAGTGTCTTATAGAATTTGCACACACAGATATATGTATATTTCCCTTGTCTTTCTGTCTCTGTCCCTCTGTCTTTCTGTATGAGTGTATGTATGTATGTATACATGTATTAGGGTTGAAGGATGAATAACCTGCATTACACATACAGGCAGTGTAAGGCATGACAACTCCCAAGTATGTAACAGAGGACAACAACACTGACTGAGCTCTCATGTCCATCCCCTGGGATTTCATATGAGCAACATCATTCAGAAGCAACAGTGATTTTTATTTTGAATTTGTATGTATGGGATATTTGTGTTTTGGGGCACTGAATGCTCAAGTGTTGCACATGCAGAGACTGTCTCTTATCTTTTCAATAGCTCCCTATTTTATGTTATGAGATATGGTTTCTCCCTGAACCTGGAATGTGCTGTTTCAGTTAGGCTGGCTGACGAGTGAGTTGTCTGTCTTCCCAGCCCCTGGCTAGTACCAAGGTTACAGATATATACCATCATGCCTGGATTTTACATGGGTACTGGGAATTCTGAACTGTGGGCCTTATCTGTGGACAGCAAGCACTTCATCCATTGAACCATTTCACTACCCAACAGTGGCCTTCTGTTTTCACTATTTTGACTCACTCTTTACAGAATGGAATGCTCAGGGGCTAAGGGACTTTCTCAAAGGTCACACTTTCTCAAGGTGACATTCTGCTGACCCAATGAAGCTGGCCTACTCTAGACCTGGCCATATTTCAAAGCTCAATCTCCCTTTAACAAACCATATTGTTTTTTTGTAAAACGTGCCTCCACCACGTGTCCATGGGCCTTCTAGAAAACAGATTAACAAAATACCAGGAAAAAAAAAGAATCATTAGCAAGTTGCATAAGTATTCCAGACACCTGAGAACATGAATGGCCTTTCTTTAAAAAAGCATTTGTTAATGTTGGCACTATGACCTGTAATTCCTCTATATCAGCAACTTTCTCTGTTTCCTCAGAAATGAATAATGTTTCCAAGGAATTTGCCATGGACTGTGTTCCTGAACCATTCTCACCCAAAGGGTTCTTTGTAGATTAGTAGAAGGTGGCTCTCAAGGCAGATGTATTAGGATAGTTGCCACACTTTAGGCTGACAAAGGAGAAATACAACTGCAGGAAGTGCCAAACGGATAGCACATCTGTGTAAAGTGAAATGCACTCTATACAATGCATGCAAGCGGTCAGCAGAGCATGGAAGGTCTGCTCAGTTTACCATATTTTCAGGGGTGCTATTTGGCCGTGTCCAAACTAGCCACTAAACTGTATTATAAGCTCTACTTGGTGACTGTCAAATGAAATATTTCTGACCGTGTTTTGCTGATCATATAAGCTTGGGCATTTGCTGCCAACATTGCTGCTCTTCAAAGTGATCAACCAACTATGGCATTTTAGATTTTATAATGTCCATAGGCAAAGAGAATTAACACTCTCTGAACTGATATCTGATGCATGAGAAGATCATTTGTAGTGAATTATATTGGAACAGGTGCAACATACTGATTCTTCTAAGCATGAAGTAGTCCCAAATATACACCTTAAGAGTCCTATCTTGGAGAGAGCCACAAGAGTGTAAGACAACTATAAAAACATATAATTATAGTACAATACAGAGCAAATAACTCAGAGATATACAAGGCATCATGAATACAAAGGAAGACTTAACCTAATTGCCTTAACCCAAGTACCCTAAAGACGTGCAGGAACAGAAGACAAAAAAGAATATCCTGAAAGGTTTAAAAATTACAAGTTGCTGAAAACAATTTGGAGAGTGGTTTGAGGGAATGTCTCAAGGAAAGATTTATTTTCAATCAGTAAGTCAGTCAATCAATCAATCAATTAATCAAATCTTACAACTAGATAACTTAGAGAAAATGACTTCTTTGACAGTTTTGGACAGACAGTGTGGGAGGGAAAGTAGAGGGCAGAACAGGGAGAGAGGAAGGGAGGAAAAGCCAGATGCTAATACACAGTCATTCCAAAAGGAAGAATCCCGATGTGGATCTGGAAACTTAGTGAGGAGCTCATTGCCTCTAAGAGAGGATGAAAGCTCGGGAGGAGAGATGTAGATATTGTATGAATTACATTGATGAGAGTCTTGAGTTCTTTAGGGAATTTGGCCTAGTTATTTCTGTTTCCTATGAGATACGTAATTCAAAGAAAAAATAATCACATCTCAGTGGGGAATGTGGCTTAGTTAGGCACACAGGGTGCTCAGTCAGGCCATGAAACAATGTTCAAGAGTGTCAATCAAATTGCAAATAGGACACAGATTCTGAAAGGAGATATCATGTCATTAAAAGGTGTTTTCATCTGCTTTTAAATTTACTGACTCACAGTATGACATCAGGGGACAGCACAGAGGTCCAATGGACATGTTGCAGTTTCTAATTACTAAATTGTGAATTGTTTTATGATTAAATTAACTTGCTTTTATGATATTTTCCTATCAAATAATGGTTTGGGGGAATTCCAAAGCATGCAGAATCTCTGTTGTTGCTGTCTGTCTGGTATTGGTAGAAAGTGTCTTATGAATATATTCATTAGCATGCAGTCTCAGGTTTGAGACCTGATTTTGGAAAAGTGAGATCCCTCATGCTGCCTGGAAATAACTCTTGTGTGCAAACAGAATCTCTAAGATGCTTGCTTTGACTTTTGTCTTAAAACAATAAAATACATAGTGGGGAAATATAAAAAATGAAATAAAAAGCTTCAGCTCTACTCATTTTTAATAGAAAATTTTCTGTGGGTTTTGTTCAAATGTCACAATTCCATGTATATTGCCTGATTTTATGAAGATTCTTCAAAACTTTATGAAGCTAATTTGAAAGTATCACTATTCCCTGGGAAGCTCACTCACTGACAATAATGAAGCACACTTTGACTGACTCCAGCTGGTCTTATCTAGTTTAAATATTTATTAATGTAAATTCTCCTTTCTGTTTCTATGATGCTTTAGAGAACTGACAAATATAAGACATTAATAGATATTATTTAATGGTTTTATGATTCCATAGCCAGTGATCATAATTTCTAACAGATTTTATAGTTCCTCCTTTAGTTGTCTTTCCTTTCTTCCTTCTTCCTTCATTAATTCCTTCTTTCCTTCCTATGACACTGGGGTTGGAACCCAGAGTCTTATACAAAGCTATTGCAAATGATATGTGTCCTATGCTCCCTCTGCAGATATCCATGAATATTATTGAGTATTGGAAGTCACTATTACTCTTTCTGGGGATGTTAGTTTCAGCCATAGTTTCAGAACTTACTATAATGTACTGAGTGGTCCTGATCACTTATAAGAGAAATTCATGTTTTTCTCTTCTTTGAGTTTCCAAATTATTTTCTAAATCTGAAAGTGAAGAGGTTGAATATTATAAAACTGGAAAGAATTAATGGCCCCATACCTTAGATACCTGTACTCATTTCTCTCTTCTTAAAGTATGACTGTCCTTCTATTCAAGATAAACAGAGAAGTGATACATTCTAGTAGACTAGAAAACTACTTGGGGATTGAGTTCTGATTATTTTCTTTTAAAAATTATGCATATTTATTTATTATGTAGGAATATATGCATATCATTATTCACATGTGGAGGCCAGAGGACATCTTGAAGGAATTGATGTAAAAGTAACATTTATTTGCCAGCTGTAATTGTCCTCTCACAGGCTTACTGCTGAACAAGCTCATTCTTTCCAAATCTCTCTGATTTCTGGCTGCTTTGACTCAGCTGTTCTTGCCCAAACCCCTCTCCAAGCTGACTGATTCAACCTTGCTTCTCTTGGCTTCTGACTTAATTGCTCTGCCTGGCCTCATACTAACTTCAACAATATGTTCTAATCTTTGGACTCATTCTCATTCTCTGGCTCACTCTGTCTTCACCTGCAACCTGTCCCTGTAAAACTGTCCCAGTAACCATACCTCTGCCCCTGCATGTCATCTATTATTCTAGTGAGAGTTGTATATCCTATATCTGACTCATTCTGTTAAATCTTTCTCTGATTCATCATTTTGTCTGCCCCTCATATAGACAGCACTTTCAAACATGGTTGCTTCCTTGTTGAAACTAACGTTACATTTATCGTGTGAGATTAAATTGTTTGGGATTAAAGGATATATCTGTATTGCAGCCAGATAATAGTGTAATACAGGGCATGTCTGCAGTCTAGCTGGATTACATACGCCTAGTAGGTATTTGGATGTGATTCCTTGCCAGAGCAGCTATGCTGCTGAATTATAGTTCCTCTACAACTTGACTAGCTCTTTCTCCTATTTGGGTGCAAATCAAACTCAAGTTGCAAATGCCTTTATCTTCTGAGCCTTCTCATTAGCATGAAGTTCTCATGCTTTTCTTTGTATTTAGCTTTCCCTGTAGACAATCCCTAGCCTCTGCTGTAGATATTTTGCTTAATTCATGCTTCACATAATCTAACTTAAACAGCAGCATTTTTCATCAGTAAGACAGCAAAGTTATGCCCGTAAGTGCTGACATCCACAATAATAGATAAATACATCCAGTGTAGAATTGATGCATAGATATCTTACAAAGACTGTTTTAGATCGAAAGCAATTCCAGAATTGTATCCCTAGAATTTATGGCTGTCATGATTAATTTCAACTTCCATGAGAAAGGCTGTGTGTTTAGATAGGCAAAATTTTTCTATATTAAAAAATGGGGCCTTGAGCATAAATAATTCTCTCACATCTTATCTTCTAACACAGGAGAGAATTTGTCTGAGTTTCCATATTCAGCTCTTCTTCTGAATGGTGCTTAACCTGAGAGCCCTCTGAGAAACTTTCTTCAAAACTAATTGGCACTTCATTTCTCATCATTCAGTGGCTGTTCTTTTCTATTTATGTATATATCTACATATGTATGTATGTTTCATCTTTCTGCTGAGACTAAAGACAAAATTAGCCTTGTAGCTCAGTTATATCTGTGCCTACATTCATAACACTGATATTATATTTCAGTTCATCTTCATCATAACAAATGCTACAACTCTTAACATACATGTCTGCATTGTCCAACAAAAATCAAGAAAATCTTTTTGTGTTTAATTTAGCCAAGAAAATATACTAACTTTTCATTGTAAAAAATATGACACTGGACCCTGCCACATCTGGCCCCTACCTTTCTAATATCATAGAATAAAGTCTATTTATCAGTTTTATAATCTTAATTCCTTTATCTTTTTCAACACATGTACCTACATTTGAGCCTTTTAATTTAAGCTTTTGAGATTATAATATACTTATACCATTACCTTTATCTGTCTGCATCCCCACCAGTAATGAGTAAGTGCACCTGTTTGCTCCACATCTTCTCCAGCTCTTGCTGCTACTAATGCAAACATATGTTTGCAAATAACTGAAGCTCTCTTTTAAACAAAGCCCAAGGTAATCTAGATAAAATTGATATGACATGTTGATGAGAAAATTTACATGACCATTGTAGTAAAGAAAGACTGAAGAAGCTAAAGTCCATCTGTGCCCTGATACCTCCTCTCTTGCAAAGCTAAGTCCTTGGGTGGGATTCTATGTTATCTGAAGTTTACTTTCCAACTGCTCAATGAACCTTGTACTAGAATATGCTTCTGTGCACCAATCTTCTGCCCTAGCAAATCCATGCTAACACATTATACCCCATTCTTCTTTATTTGCTTACTCTGAATTCTAAGTCAAGTTGAGCCTTCCTTCTGTTCACTTGAAACCTTTTGGATTTCTTATAGCACAGCTTGCTTTTCAATGGAACATTGTTCTTTGCATAGAAAGGTAGGCTGCATTGCAGCTGATAGTAGCATCACTGTTCCAGAAAACCTGATTCAAATCTGGAAAAGTTACTTAGGTTCTTAGGTACCTCCCTCTGCAGAATGGGGGCCAAGTAAGCATTATTACTTCTTGACTACCAACCGGGATGAACTGATGTTACACACATTTTCAGCCATAGTTCTTAGAGCTATGGTAGGTGGATGTCAAAATGGCATCCCTCTGAAGCACAGCATGAGCTAAGGACTTGTGTGTGCATGGTGGGTATGTTGAGAGAACAGCAGCTGGAAAGTGTTACAGCAAGGCAGGAAAGAAAAGAAAGTATGGGGTATAGTACGTCTATTTCAGATAAATGAAATAGGCAGCCAGAGTCAATGTTTTTAAGGATAAACATCTTGGATAAAATCTCGCTTCAGATTTGTTCCAAATGTTAGATGGAAAAACTAGAACATCGATTCCCTGACTCCTGATCTTCCTTCATTCCTGGCAGGGCCAGGCTGATTTACATGCAAGCAAGGCCTTAGGTGCAGCACTTCATGTGCTTCAACTAGAACACCATGAATATGTGACCTCTGAGGAGAGACGGTCACAGCTGCAGAACTGTCACCATAATTTCCCAGGACCTACTGCATTTTTCTTTCCTTTGACCTCGGATAGCTCAGTTTTCTAAATTTCCATTAACCCAGTAAGTCTGTACCTTTCAGTGAGAGCATCAGTTACCTGATTAGGCTTTCTAATTGACACATTCATCAAGGATAAAGAAAACATTTGTGTCTTATACACCCCTCATCTTTTTCTCCGAGTTAGGTATGCTATAGGCTGCAAGCACTACGAAAGTGGTTTTCTTAAACTAGGAGTGTTGTTCTTGTGCTTCTGCTTATAAAATACACATCCTCTGATAGCAGCATAACTCACTTCCATTTGTGTTTTTTATTCCCCAACATAGAAAACATGGCAGGAAATTCTACTTCCCTATTGTGCTGTCATGATAAAATGAGGCATGGCAGACAGAAGTCTGAGTAAAGTCTTCTAAAGGAGCAGACAAGGTCAGCGGGTCTGCGAGATTTTCCAAGCATTTTCCTATTTCCTTTGTATTGTTTGACAGCCTCATACATTTATATGATGCATTTTAGACTGTCTCCTCCACCCTGTCCTCATCTACTCCCTCATCCACTGGTGTTCATACTCCCCACCAGTGTGCTCTGCTGCTATTTCTCCTTGTGTTACCCACAGAGCTTAATAAGAGGTATTTGCCCTTGCATAGATGAAAGTGCTAATTGTCTGCGGCTACACCACAAAAGGATACCCACTCACCCAACAGCCATTAAGGACCAATACTATGTGTCTTAGTTACTTTCCTATTGCTATAATAAGATATCACGATCAAGGAAACTTGTAGAATAAAGTGTTTTTATTGGAATCTTATAGGTTCAGAGTGTCCATGATCCTCAAAGGGAGGAGCCCAGCATGTAGGCAGGTATGGTGCTAGCACAGTAGTTGAGACCTTATGTCTCAACTACAAGCAAGAGGAAGAGAGAGAGAGAGAGAGAGCTAACTAAGAATGTCTTGGGTTTTTGAAACTTCAAAGCCCACCCCTAGTGATACACCTTCTCCAGTAAGGACACATCTACTAATCCATTCCAAACAGTTCTACCAACTGGGGACCAAATATTCAAACACAGAATTCTGTAGAGGCTATTCTTAAAGCACCAAATTCCCCTGAGGAGAGGAGAGCCACCTCATGGGCCCCTCCTTCATTCGTGATGAAATGTTGATAGAGCTAATCTTGTACTGCTCTTGTGCAGATAATCCCAGCAGCACCGAAGTCATGACTGCCATGGCTATGCCGTATCTGGAAGGCATTGATATTTTTTGTGTCTATCCCTAACTTCTGCTCTTGCCTCTTTCTTCTCCTCTTCTGCTACATTTCTTTGATTTAAAAGTAACCAATACCTTAGAGTCATCATAACTACATTTTTTTCATTTCTCATTTTGATTGTCTTACCTGTTCGGTTTTTTAAAATGTCATTAAGTGTGAGAATTTTTTTAAAAAAAAATATTCTTAGGTGAGACTTTAAAATACAGAGAGTGTGCCATATTTGTTTCATTTAAAATAACAAGCACGTCTATTAGCTTAGCTAATAATAAAAAAATTCGAATTCCTTTCACACATCAACATGTGAATATACTCTTCTGAAAGAATATCAATAGCTGTCTTATACTCACAAATTTCTTGGCAAGAGCAGATCTTGAAATTCACAATCTCTTTAATCATCTTCAGACTCTAGAGGCATGGTTCCCAGAGATTAGAGACAACAACCATTGACAAGCAGTGTCAGTGTCCTATGTCAGAAACATTTGCAAGAATTTGTGCAAGAAAACAAAACAAATCCCTTGTCTCCACACCCTAACAACAAGGACCATGGAAGCCAAGAATAGAGGAATGAATTGGAAGAGGAGGTAATACACGTATTTTGATAAAGCAACTATTCTGTGACCACATCATTGAAGGAAATTGATTGATTGTGAATCATCAATTCACATCATCATGTCAATCATCATGATTTCCAGAGATCTACCTGCTTCTGCCCATAGGACACTTAAGAATTTTGTAACTAGGATGAAAATGTTCTCAAATGCTCCAACCATATATTCAACTGATGCACTAAGTGTGACAATTATAATGAAAGGATAATTGGGGGCGGGGGGGGGGGAGTTGTTGTTGACTAACAGAATCCTTCACATTTACCAGGCAGGTCAAATAAACTATTGCAGGAGTGCGGGGCACAGCTCTATCTATCTGTTTTCAAACAAACATTTTTTGGTGGTTAAAAACAAAACAAACAAAAATGGGAACTTCAAAGAGCTACAAACAACAATAACAAAGCAAGGAGCCTAAGTGGCAGATGCGCTCCTCTCTGCCAAGTAGCTTTACATCCAGAAAATGCATGGTTTTAAAAGTAATAACACATCTAAAGCAGTTTAGGGCAGTGGGCCTTTGGCCTCGATCTCTCCCCAAGACCTCTTTTCGTTCAACTTCACTATGAGAGTCTCTATAGGGTAATTGGTATTGCATCAGCTGCTTTCCCAACGCCTTCTGTGTTCTTGGATCCCAGAGATTTTTTTTAAGGTTTCATTCCCAAGGGTCTAGCTTTTCAGTTCCCGATTCTTTGTGCCAATTTATCACTGTTACATGCTGTAAAATCGCTGAGTACCATCTTCAGGAAGCAGACAGTACATCAGCCTTCTGTCCTGTTCCTGAACTGAGGTCCCTAGTGCCCTTCACAAATATGCTTTACATCAACAAAAATGGCACATGGAGAAATTTATGTCTGTCATTCTGAAGATTCTCCTTTATTTCTTTCATTATCTTAAACATTTTCAAACAAAAATTATTTTAAAAGGGACCCAGAACTTGTTTTATATGTAGTATTTATTAAATGTATTTAGGAAGAGTCTTTCTTGGACATCTGAATGAATTAGTTTGTAAAATAAACAGCGCAGTTTCTCTTGTAAGCAGCTAAAATTACACACACACACACACACAAATATATATATATATAATATATATATTATACATATATAATATATTTCTTTTTCCTTTGAGAATTCATTCAAAATCTGGATTGATCTATTAGGTTGCTAAACTGTCTGCTTGATTTTTTTTATCCTATTTTTTTTAATCCTGATTTTGACCTACAAATTTTATAGCTGTTAATTATATTACAGACTAAGCCAACTAAAGATAAGTATCCTAAGATGAGTGTTAGTCATTGTTTTTAACTCTAAGTACTGCCAGCACTGCTGGCTTAACTCACATGGAGGTTTGGCTAGTGTGCATTACTCGATTTATTTATTGTTCTGTTGGCGATGTGGAAGGTTTTCAATACTCTATCACAGTGCATGTTTATGTAAACATCAATGTCCATAATATGTTTAATCGATTGTAGAATTGATAGAATTGAAACAGATGAGCTGATAACAAGACTCTAATTCACTCGAAGGAAAGCCCGTGCCCACATTACATCATTTTTGTCCTGGGCGTATTTATACAGCTTACAAATATTTTATGGGGCTTCTTGTAATATCCATAAGCTTAGAAAAACATTATTTGACACTTGAATCTTAGTGTGCTTTGTTAGTTTTACAAAACATCCTTTTTTCTTTGTTGTGCAGACAGCAGTAATTCTCATGAGACTGCATCCACTTTGAAATGTCTACAAAATATCAGGAGGTTAGATGCTGTGATTAAAGACTATTCTCTTCCTACCATTATTCTCAGTCTGATTTTACAGCTGTGGAACTAGAACAAAGAATGTGTGGGGGAGGGGAGGAGGAGAGCATTTTTTGCTTGTTTCTTTTATGATTTTTTTTTTAGACCTAGAGAAAGAAAGGTAAGGGAGACCGAATTCTGAGGGTACCTCTGGCTGTGTCATCCCCAGAGGGCTGTTACGCATGAATACTCAAAGCCTTCAAAAGCCAACGATGATATTCACAACCAAATAATAATGTGCTAACCTCATTCACAGTAATCACAGATAATGTAGAATTTGTGGCTGCCATTTCATTTTGAAGGTAAAATACGAGACTTATTTTGTAGATTTCATATAACATCCCGGGCTGCATCAATAGACCTTGAATAACCCGAAATAAAGAGGTAATGAGTGTACTTGACTCTGCATCATTCAAACCTTTGCTGGAGCACCGGGCCCACTTCTGAGCTACAGACAAAACCAAAGAGGACACGGAGAGTGGCGAAGAGAGGAAGCAAAACCATGCCTTGTTCTCATATCAAGTGGTTGGAAGATGGTAATCATTAGGGAGACAAAGCTATGCAGTAATCAAGGGCCTAGTTCTTGGAAGGGGCTAGTTCATTGTGGCTACTAATTTGAAGGATAAGTAGTACCAGCCATTGCAGTAAGTGGAATTAAGCCACAGATGCAACTTCATGTTCTGGTGATGAGGAAAACAGTTTCTGTGGGGAGACATTGCATGGCTCTTCTGACCAAGTAATGATTACATGCAAGGATCAAAAACATGCATACTTGGTGTCCTAGCAATTTGACAACATCTACCACTTTTTCCCCCTCCTAGTTTTAAAGCATTTTTGTTAGATTGCTCTTTCATCTTTCCTATATTTATAACTAAATGTTGCCTAATTATTTTCTTGGAATTCTTGAAGGACAGATGTTCACAGGCATCACATCTCATATAAAGTGTTTCCTGTCATTTACTAAACTTTTCCTTAAGTGAGTCATGTGTTTAATGGTTCCTAAAATTTCTAATCAGGTATTGATTGATTATTTATGCTAGCACCCAATGTTTTTAAGAAAATGCAAAACAATGTGAGCACCGAAGTTAATCTGCGAGGTATATTCCATGTTTTTTTTTTTATTTTAGAGAATTAAATATCAGTTGATATTGGTATGCTTAGACTTTGCTGTTTAATTATACCAGCTTAAAACACAGTTCAAGATATTTAGAGCTTTAAGGAAGAAAATTTTATGTTAAACACTATTTGATTTATAGGGAAAAAAATACCTGTGGCAATAGCATAGAAGTTTTCAGGTACTCCATTCCTGTTTTCTACTTCTTTTTAATTGAGAATTTCATATGTGCATATAAAGGATTTTTATGTAAATCATACCCTACACCCTTCCTTATCTCCTCCCAGCACTTTCTCTTACACACACACACACACACACACACACACACACATGCACACACACACACACACACACACGCACACGCACACGCACACGCACACGCACTCATGCGCACTGAGTCTACCTAGTGCAGTTTATATATACATGGGTGTAGGATAATCTACTAAAGCATGGAGAGCACTAGTAACATTTCAGGCTAAAATAAAAACTTCCTTTCTCTTTCCCAGCAGCCATCAATCACCAGTAGTTTCTCAGCTAGGGTTGGGACTTCATAAATCCTTCTGCCATTCATGGTGGGATATTGGCTAACTTGTTCTTCTGCAGATCTTGTTAACACCTTATAGGAGTATGATGATTTTTTACAGTTAGGACACCAATTATTTCTAACCAATTAACATATTACTAACTAAAATTCATCATTATCTATATTTATATAGCCAGCTTCACAGAACATTCATTTTTAGTCTTGAGTTCCATACAGGGGACCATTATTTATCTCAATTAGTTACCTCATCCTTAAAAAACTTTTGGCAAGCCAGGTGTGGTGGCGCACGCCTGTAATCCCAGCACTTGGGAGGCAGAGGCAGGCAGATTTCTGAGTTCGAGGCCAGCCTGGTCTACAGAGGGGGTTCCAGGACAGCCAGGACTACACAGAGAAACCCTGTCTCGAAAAACAAAAAACAAAAAAACAAACAAACAAACAAAAAACTTTTGGCTATAGTAGTTTCTCAGATTTTCCTTGTTTTTAATGGCATTGAAATGTTGTAGGGGTCCTATTCAGGTATTTGAAGAATACAATCAAATCAGGTACTCTGAAAGATAGGGTTGTGTGTTTGAGGGCAGAGGTTAACACTTCCATGAGCCTTATTGCTTTTGACTGCTAATCTTAATCTGAGGTCAAGGTAGTATGGGCTAAAATGAACTTATTTTTTCCTCCTATTTCTTTTTATTTTCATATGTATGGAAGGCACTAAGATCAACCCTGACTAAATATAATTAGATATATGTCATCCCTTGGAAGATACAGTTTCTACATAAAATATTTGGAACTTTCTATACAAAATTTGCCCAATTTCTTTTACACTAAATTAAAGTATTTATCTAGTTGTTTGCGTCAGCCAGTGAGGGCTCATAGATATTTATTTTGAACCTTGTTTGGGAACATAATCTGATAGTACTTATTTATTGTGTTGCTCATATTCTTCCTCCTCTGCCCTTGGGAACTGTGTTTGCTCATCTAAATTGTCTGCTTGATCAGTTGGGAAAGCCAAGAATAACAGAGGAGTACATCTTTGAGGATGTCTGTGTGTGAGTTCCAGAAATGATCATCTAAGGGGGGAAACCCACCCTGAATCCACAGAACACTGTGCTGTCTAAGCTGGCATCCCTGTGGAATAAAAGGGAAAATCCTGCTCACTCTGGAACTCTTTCCTGTTTCCTGTATGTCATGAAGTCAATGGCTAGGATCCACCAGGCCCTGACGGCCATTGAACTCATGATCTACAGTGAAACAATTCTTTTTCTCAAATACATATCATAGCAACAGAAACTGCTCAGCACACACAAACTTTTGACTATTCTTTTTACTTGTTTTTTTCAACAAGTCTGGGTTGATTTCATTGCTATTATTATTATTATTATTATTATTATTATTATTTTGTAGTGCAGTTGTCTCCTTTTTTTGATATTTGGAACCTTTTCTTATTTTCTGGTATCATAAGTTTCTTGAAAATTATCACAGATAGTATTCTTTGATAACCTAGATTCAACCATTTCTTCAACAAGCTCTGGTTCCTTTTTCTGGGAAATTATATGAAAATCCAATGTTAGAATAGGTATGATTTTTTTTTCTGTAGAAATGTCATTACTTCTAGTCTTTCTTTACAGACAGTAGGGGAAAACATGCCTTCCTCCTAATACATCTGTATAGATATATTTCTGAAATACTTATATGTGTAACCATATGCACATAAAGATGGCTGGGCGAATAGATACATGGATGGAAAGAAGAATGTAAGGATGGCAGATAGATAACCATAAATTCATACTAATATTTCTATCTCTAATTCATTGCTGCATTCATAATGAATTAGAGTAGTCTATTAGTCACTTTAATCCATTAGATAGTTCAATGTATTGCTTGTTTCTTGCCACCTAGTCTACACATGAGAAAACAAGCATGCATAATATTTACTGCTTTTCTTATACAATTGTTAAATTCCAATGGCCTTGTTCCAATTATCTTACTGATTTTTGAAGTATGTAAATAAAAGATGGACCTTTCTTTCAACTTTGAAAAAGCCAAGGAATTTTTCTTAAAATAAATGATTTCTACATTGTAATGTCAATTATCTTCCAATATATTTCATTGTCAGATATTTTTTGTGCATTAATATTATTAGTATAAGCAACCTGATGCTGTTCACAAAAAGGTTGCAAAATATGGACATGTTAGATATTTCTACAATTAAGTTTATTGATGGCCTTTATCTCTTTTCCTGAACATCATAGTCTTCATGTGATATCAATTCATCTATTAGATGAAAATAGACTACTTTGATGTTTTGTATCTAAATGTCTGTAGTTTTGGAAGGGTTACAAACCACTGCAGGTTGACTATCTTTTGCTGGTAGCACCAGGAGACGAGTACCTTATAGGATGGAGCTGTAGCAATTCCTTGTTGGCTGTACTTTCAGGTACAAGCACACTTCTGATCACAAAGGAAAACAGGATTTGGTTTAAGACATTAAGATAACTGTTTTTAAGCTGCCTAGGTAAATAAGAGCTCTCTGAAGAATAGATTTTATTTTCCATTTAATTCAAAGTAATAACCCACATTTTCAATGAATGTCATAAGGAAAGCCATGCTAAAACCTTGCACAAAATGGTTAATTAATATGCCTATAATTTGCATTTAGTATTTTCGTTAAGTTGAAAGTTAACACTGGAGTTGCATTGTAATATGTGAATCGGAGGACTCCAGAACACATTTATTTTGCCTTGGGTTCTAACAAAAGTATATATCCAAGTAGTGATTTTGTTTGTAGTCTAAGATTTTAGAAGAAAAGGGAAAAAAATCTTTTCATTGCACAGAGGAGAAATACAATGGGAATATGATTCTTGAGGGATGTCAACTGGCAAGTAACATACACTGGCCTCTGGCATTGTCTTTAGCTGCTGCTCCTCCAGCCTTTCACCACATCCTAACATTGTCCTCCCATTCTGCAACATTGTCTCTCTACTTGCCTTTCACTTGGGAATTCCTGAGGTTAAAAAAGGATTGTGAAAAGTTAGATATTGTCTATGACCATAGGAAATTTACAATCAAATGGGATCTGCAAGCATTTATCAAGTGTATTCTCCTCTCTCATCCTTCCATCCTCCCCTTTTATCTCCTTCCCTTCCTTCTTTGTTTCCTTCCTTTCCCTGTGTAATGGGTCTAGATGTTATAGAAGAGTTACACCCAGATTCATCCTAAGAGGGGATGAACATTTGTCTTGTTCAGGGAGATCCATCCAGAGTGTCTTTCCATGGAAGGGTTGTTTGAGCTGTGAATTGAAAGATCAATAAGAATTAACCGGGGAAAGAACAAGAGAAAGAACTGTATGTGATGAACAAACCATTGCCAAAAGAGCCAGTCCTGAAGCACCACCCAGCAGGGAGATCAAGTTCTACAGAGGCATTAGGCTTCTGCACTGAAGATCCTTACAGAAGTCGGAAGCCAGTGGGTAACCATTGCATTTCCAACATAAAGGTTTCACTTCCCATGCAAGCTTTCACTCCGTTTCCCAGTTTTCTTAGAAAAGAACACTCTGGCTAGGAGTTGTATGGTTTATAAATCCATCTAAGGTACATTTGTGTGTGCGTTTATATTTTCATATGAAATTTGAATTTTATATTTTATTTTCCTAGTGGCAGTGATAGGTTTATGATCTCTGTTGCTTTCTTCCTTCTCCCTACCTCCCTTCCCTGCTCTCCTGGTGATCACTCACTACTCTATGCACTCTGTCTCTATTTTTCTACTCTGAAATGGAGAAAGCATTCCAGGATGTGAAAAAGGGACAGTGTGACAGAGAATAGAAGAAACAACGGTGGGACGGACAGTTGCAATCATCCCGGGCATCCCTCTGGTCTTTTAAGTCATCACTTTTAGGTCATCCCTTTTCCACCTTTTCTGGAGGCTGAGGAGAAACCCAAGCTTCATTGCTTGTTGTTAGGCTTCAGTTTCTCATCTGAGCTCATGAGATGACTCTCTAAACAGTCTCTGGGCCTCTAGTGCTGCATCTAAGCCCACTCCTCTCTCTCATCTGCAGGGCCTCTCTAAGGCATTTGTTGTGGTTCTCTAGAAGGATGATTGTAGCCTTAGAGTTTTCACAACCTGCTAAGGCTAATAGGGCAAAAAGAGGATGTGCACCTGTTTAGAACTATTTGGATTTTTTTTTTTGTTTTTGCTTTTGTTTTGTTTTAGTGAAATAAATTCTTATTATTATTATTTTTATTATTTCTTTTCTTTTTTTAGCATTCCAGATTTGGGTGATTCCAACCTTTTTGTTAGGATATTGGCCATTCAGTTCATACAGATTAGCAGCAGTAGCTCAGTCCATTCACGAACACCATTCCCAAATCAGCAAGAGCAGTTCAATCCAGAAGAAACCTCGAGGCTCTGCCTATCGGCCAGAGTGCATGGGAGTGGCAAGAAGGTTCCGGAATATCAATCATCAGAAGTTCCTTAGTACATTTCTCTCCACAATGTCATGACAAATGATGATCAGACAAGAAGGCAAGGCAAATAAATGACACAGTGTCGTTAGCACAGCCCAGCGTCAGTAAAGCCTAGCGAAGACCAGCAAAGAGTGATAAACTGAACCAATACCACACCATCGTCCACTGTCTCTTGGGTTACACTTATACTCTTTCCAAATATCACATGTTCTCTCAAGCATTTGCTCCAGGAAAACTTCATGCCCCCTTTCCAACCATCTTCCAGGGGAAAAAAACAAAAAACAAAAAACACAGCACTTGTCTATTCTCAGCAAAACATGCTTCCATGTGTCTGCCTCAGCAAAACATCCTCTCATAAGACAGTTTCCAGAAAAACATCACATGACACAATTATCTCTCCCAAGAAACCAGAAGTTTCCACTTCAGATGGTACCTAATATTTTCTGGATTTTCCTCAAGGGAATGAGGTTTGAAGGGGCTTCTTTGCAACTTCATTTGTTATACAGTCTCGCAGCGAGGTTAGAGCCTGCCAGCCACTTGGCATTTGATACATTTTCTTGGATAAATGAGTAAGTCCTCATTCTTATTTCCATTTCAGTCACACATCTCGTATTCTCTGTGATTCTGTGGAGAAGCAGAGCTATGGGCCAGGCCGTCTCACTACAAATACAACAGGTTTCGCTTCTTCATGTATCTCTAGCATTCTTCTTATACTCATGGATTTAAACAAAACACTGAAGACAGACTGCAGGACAACTCCTTCATGACCCTTTGCGGCCACCCAAGGATGTTGTTCTCTTTCTTGCAAATGCAGGCCAGACACTTCCTCTAACAGGTCAGCTTGAGCTGACAGAAGCTGTAGTTCTGATGTTTACAAGTTCAGAACATTCACCTGCTGTTTGTCTCATCCAAATTGCTCTTCCTATATCACCCCAAATGGATAAAAAACAAAAACAAAAACAAAAACAAAACAAAACATGAAGCATTTACGTGTGCTAGTTAATGTCCTCAATCTTGACAATACCTTTTAAGTACTATAGGCTTCTGTTTTCACAAGTATGGACCCTAAGGAGCAACTAACTAACTAATTCACTTAGGTGCTCGTTTGTGGTGTGTGGCAGAGCTCAGATTTAGGTCCAGACTCTTGCAGAGGAAGCCCAGGCGTGCACTCTCCCTTCATACTGCTGTGGCCTCCTTTCTTCATGGCCAGCTTTGCTCTCTGTCTTACATTCTCTGACCAGATGATAGATGCCCTTTAACAACCATGGATTTCTTGGCATTCATTTGGCATTCATCCTCTAATATGTTAATTTTTCATGTATGTAATTGCTGTTCCTTTTGGAAGCAAAGACTGGGATTTCTGCTTCCTGACCTCCTCTCCGAAGAGGGTATAGTGTATGCAAGAGCCAGGTTATAGAGTTGGGCTTTTTACCTTTCTATTCTGGTTCTTTTCTTTAATAGCTGCATTGATTCGGTCATGATTTTTTTTTCTGTGCCTTCTTGTCTCATCTGTACAAGAGAGTAGCCGAAAATACTACCTCAGAAGGCCGCTGTGAAGATTGAATGAGGTAATGTCCAAAATGTACTTATAACCATGTCTGGTACAAAATGACCATCCAGTAAACATCACTTACTCTTCCATAGCCTGAAGGGTCTTTCCACCCACAGGATGTTTCTTAGTCTCAGCTGAATGGCTGTTATCATTTTGTGGGCCAGTGTGACTGCGGGGAATCACAGACTTGCTTGAGAGTTATGTTAACTGGTGTGGGCTTGCTTTCCATTTCTCCTGCTGTTCCACTCCCGGGGAACTGAAATGTTGTGAAACCTTTTTCCACTGTGATTTCTTTGAGGCTGGAAATCCCTCTGGGGTTGTTGGTCAACCCTTTGCTGAGTAACCCATCTTTTCTGTCCTCAGGCCTGCTGAGATCATTTGCTGAGTGGGATGTGCAACACCTGTTGTCACTCCACCCAAACCCCTGCCTCAGAGACCAGGCTATACCCAGAGGGTTTGAGCTAACTTGGAACCTTGTGGCAAAACAGTTTGAGATCAGCAAGCTAATGGCCTCTTTCCCCATATTTGGAAGTTGAAGCCCCCCATCACCACCACCGCCGCGGCCAGCTTAGTCAACATTTTTTGATTGTGCAAAGTGGCAAAGACGTGTATAAAATATCACACAATGATGTACCCAGCCATACTGAGAATTTAACTCTGTTGAGATATAGTTACCATGTGAGAAAGTGAGATATGGGTTTTCTTTCTCTAGTACTCAGAAAATAGAAAATAAGATGCTGTCCTAGGGGACCCACAACACTAATTTCATGCTATGGTTCTGATTTGTTAACATATTGCTGTTTTTCTAAAACTAAAAAAGTACCTTAAGAAATTCTAGTTAGATTTTAATTCTATCTCGAAACATTCATTCTGACATGTACATGTTTAAATAATGGTGAGTGACTGAAAGGAAACCCAGCTTTGGTTTATTTTTAAAAACCGGCTATTACTCTAATGATTACTAACCCTCCGGCTTATTTGAAAATGGGTTCCTATCCACCACATCTTCATTTGTCTCCTAATTTTCATGTGATTTGAAAGGGTTAGGTAACTTTCTCGGGGGAACATCCTGGGCACATCCCAGAGGACTGACTACAGTGATCTGATTTTACAGGCAAATTTCACCCTGTCACCTCAGGCGATAACTTCGTTCATGGCCCTTGTTTTGAATGCACCGTGTTTGTGTGCTGTACGGATAGGGACTTTTCCTCCTCTTTTACATGGAGATCCACTCCATGTAAAACTTTAGATAATTAATTATGATTTTACAAGTGTGCACACCAGCAAATTTTCATTCTGAAAGTACTACGAAATCTTTGCTGGAAAAGGCTGAAAAACACACCCAACAAATGGCCACTCAATGATTTCACTCATTTAATAAGTAGACTTTTTAGTCCTATCGCTTTACAAGCTAGTTTCTGACTTGTTTTCCATTCCCCGCATTATTCCTAAGCAGAAGTTAGAGAAAAACTATAGAGATGGGAGGCAGGCAATGAGCTAGCCACAGCCAGGGGGCATAGAGAATAACACAGACACACATGCAGAGGGATTTGCTCTTGAGTTAACATGTTTATTATTTTAAGATGTAATATTGATCCATGTTGTGATGAACTCTTTATTTCTAAAAAACTGAAGAAATAAATAAACAAGAGCTGTATTGATGTCAGTTCCAAACTCTGGAATCCATGCTTTCATACTCCAAGCAGGTAAGCAACCCCAAGAAATATAACTATCCGAATTGAACATATCTGAAATTGTAAATCGGAGCTCACGACTTGTTAATCTAAGTCCACCCCACTTCATGGGTGGCTCTCTATTAGTGGGAGTGGTTAAGGCTATAAATACTTAATAAACTAAATCCTTGTGTCAATCTGAGAACTTCCAGGCAAGTTCTACAGGATTGCTTTAGAGTAGTGGTTCTTAAACCTTCTAATGTTTTAACCCATTACTACAGTTCCTCGTGATCTTGTGACCCGCCCCAGCCATAAAATTATTTTTGTTGCTACTTCATACGTGTAATTTTGCTCCTGTTACAAATCCTAATGTAAATATCTGATATGCAGGATATTTGATATGCAACCCCTGTGACTAGGCCATGACCCAGTGTTTGAGAACCTCTGCTTTAGAGCACCACAGTCCTATTAACCACAGGTGCCTCTAGACCTCCTGATAGAAGAAAGGGATAGATCTCAAATAATATCCTCCAGATATTCCATCCAGAAAACTGAACTGGGTTTTGTTTTGTTTTGTTGCTTTTCAAATCAGTGCAAGTTGGTTTTGCCCCAGGTACTAGAAGGGAAATTCTTCGGGGGTGGGGGGTGGGGTCAGAAGGAGAAAAAAACTTGGAAATGACTCAACTGTATGAGATGTATGTTACAATTTTGAGTGTGGGCCACAGAGATATCTAACCCTGTCAACATGGTCTTAAAAGATTTTCTTTTTTAATAACAAGCTTTAAGTTTTAAAATGGTGTGTCTCCATGTGACATTTTCACATGTTTGTTTCATGGGTTCTTTCTGTGCGGCCCACCCCAGTCCCCAGCATCTCCGTCTCTTATTACTCCTTCTGAAGTTTCCCGGGGCCTTAAAGATACGAACCCTTTAGCAAGGCCATTTATTATCCTTTCTGCTTGTCATTTCCCATGAGATTACAAGAACAATGGGCATGCTGTTCCTTGTCACCTTATTGCTTTTGCTGTACTTGGTGCTGCTGGCTTCATCTGCTGGGATCCCCGAAATATGTCTAGCTTTGCCTGTTGTTTCCCTCGGCAATTTGTCTGTGTGCTGTCCCACCTTCTTTGTTCTTTAGACTTGATGATCTCAGTGTTCTGGCTCCTCCTCCTCCTCCTCCTCCTCCTCTTCCTCCTCCTCCTCCTCCTCCTAGCATCTTCAGCATCCTCTACAACCTTTAATATGGTTCCCACTTCATTTCAGTAAGCTGCTTACGTGTGTCTACCCCACGAAGGATACACTAAGAACAAGTCATTAAATGTCAACCACAATTTCACCCAAAAACTAACCCAGAGGAAGGGCTCAGGATGACCCTGTTGAATTAGTGAATGAGTTGACCAGGCCTTACCTACCGGATTGTTCACATTCTTCAGTGAAGTAGGCTTTTCTTATTGCTCTTCAAGGAATAGGTACACAATAATGGACTGACCTGTAGGAAAAGGTTTCTGATATTTTTCCCTTGAAACTTTATGGAATTACTGTATATAAAAACGCAGAATCCCTCCTGAATCATACCTGAGGAGGGTTTTCATGGATTTGTTAAACTTTTTGTTATGTTTCTTGAGAGTATCCATGGGCATATACTAAACCATCTGTGTGAGGTGCATGATCTAGTACACAAAGCTGCCTTTGTGCCATGTCTTTCACATTGAGCCTAGTCAAGTCTTAAATTTGCAGCAACATTGAGTAAGTGATGCTTTTGAAGGGTAACATGCCTCTCTATTTTAATGTAAATTATCTTCATGAGCTTTGCTTTAAGGAATTGAAATTTTGGGGACGTGAGCGACCTTTAAAGAACATGTCTCATCCTCTGTCCTTGTTGGTGTTGGCTCCTCTTTTACACTTCTGCGCCTTGAACAATACAATTAAAATATATTAAATGCATTAAAATGTATTAAAAATGCATTTTCCCTAGTGTATTTATATCAAAATGAGAAAAAATGATATGATTTCCCTTGGGTATTTGTATGTCCCACTTCCTTCAAGCCTTCACCTCTCAAAGTCACAATGTAGCTGTGTATGTGTTATGGATGTATGTGCAGTGTATGTGCTCCTGTGCTCAGAGGCTAAACGAGACTTCACGTATCCTGCCCCATCACTCTCTGCTTAACTTCCCTGAGACAGGCTCTCTTTATGAACTGATGCTATGCTAATGACCCGCAAGCCCAAGCAATCCTTTTGTCTCTAACTCCTATAGTACTCAGGTCACAGGTGTACACGGCCACACCCAGCTCTTTTGATGTATATGCTAGAAAATTGAATTCAGGTCCTTCTGCTTGTAAGACAAATGGTTCTTATCAATTGAACTAACTCTTCAGGTCCCAATGCAGCATTTTCTAATTATCAGTCAAGAGCTCTGCTCCTAATTCCCAGCCTCCTCCTACCCAACAGGACATGTATGCCATATTATTCTCTATTTTATTTGGTTGTTTTAAATATAATTTTCCAGTGAATCTTGTTCAGTGTGTATCAATATATCCTTCCATATAGAATCCTAAGTATACAAGAAAGGGAGTTTAGTGTGTTTTGTTTTCTGTTGTGTCATCAGAAGCCAGATGATCACTTAGTGTATAGTAGATGAGCAATAAAGATGTGCAAAAAGACAAATGGTAAAATAGTCAGGAGTAAATCTGGAACATTGGCTTAGCAGTACTGTGAAAGTATGTGGTTCTTCTGCAACCACATGCATTCTTTCCAGAGCCACCAACATTACATTGTGTTGTGATTTCAGCTGGAAAAAGGTAGACCCAGGTGTTGCTGGGTACTTTTCTTCTGTAGACTCTCATTTTGCCTGGCATGTTCAAGAGATGTCTGCTTTATACTTCCCTCCTCGTAGCTGACTTCATCTGCAGATATAGCACCACTGGCTATGTTTAGCTTTGTGTGGTTTCAGTGTTTATTTTCTATATTTCCACATTGCTATTTTAGCTTATTCTGTAATTAAATAAAATGCCTTGTTCTCTGAGGATAAGAGCAATGAGAAGAAGGAGAGAGGTGCCTGCGCTGGCTAGTGTCAACTGATGTTATCATCTCAGGGGACCTAGATTAGTCGATGGAAGCCGATGGATAGAAGCCCTTCTGGGGAATATTTGACAAGTCATCCTTCTTTGCATCTCTGACAAAATCTTTCGTCTGTTTGCATTTTCACACGCTCTCAGACACTCAGAGATGGGAAGACTAGCTTGTAAAGATTCCAGAGCTCAAGAGGCCAACATGGCTAGGAACTAAAACTTGCCATCTGATATCATGAGAACAAATGTCTCCATGTGCAAGGGCTCAGATGGGGGGGTCATTTAAATTGCAAATTTATGTAAAATAAGACAATGTGGCGTTTTTAAATAGTTATTCCATAGCTAGAATCATATAAACAGTCTTACGGAGAAAGGTAGAAACCACAGATGTACAAAGTTCAGTTCTAAAATAGTCTATATTTCAGGAGAGATTTAGCAAACTGTCTCTGGGGTGTCTGTTTACTCTGGGAGAGCCTAGAGGCATGGCGAACAAAGAACTTCAGATCAAAGCCTTTCTGCCAACTTAAGTTCGTTTATTTCAACACGCTGTTCTCGTTCTTTCTGTTATTTTGTAAAGCATTATGGTAAAAAAAAATCTAGAAGGTACCTCATGAGCTTTTGTTTATTAGAAATCTTTCAAATAAATTAAAAATATGACTGGTAAATTATTATGTGTAGATGTGTCCCCTTATGCTCCTAGGCATGCATGCCTGCCTTCCTTCCTTCTTCCTTCCTTTCCTTCACCCTGTCCCTCCCCACTTCTCTCATTGCATGTTCCTTCTTTAAAAGAGGATTTGTTTTACCCAAGAAAAAGTACCAAGGAAATAAAGCCATGTTTTAAAACAAGGAATTAAGACAAAGAACTGAATGAAGAGAAAGTAGCTGTGGCCACAGTAAGGCCCAGCAGTCTCCGGTGGGTTAGCGAGTGGATAAAGAACTGAGCTTGAGCTCGGGAAGGGATTGTGCTGGTACTACTTCAGGAAAAACCTGGATCCTGAGGTTAAAGCTCAGGCCATGTGAAAGTCACTGCGTGCTCTCTGGCCTTGGTTTTTCCACTCAAGAAGGTATACACAGAATGTCTCCATCAGAGAGCGACTGCTTGATTAGCAGACTGGGCACCCCACGCTCCCTGAAAACAGAGAGAGAATGAGCATGGTTTGAGGTGTCAAGTCAAATATCAACATCACACACTGGTTAGAAATGAAAGAAAAATTTTGCCTGGGTGGGTTTAGAGGACCCTTGCTTGGGTGCATAGGCCAGACATAGCTAGAGAAGTAGAAAAATAACCTAGATTTTTTGCATGTGATTGTACATAAAGCTGGTTTTTGAAATGTTGTCCCAGCTGTGTTTTCACATGAAGTGTAACTCATCTACCTACTGTAGCAACAAAAAATGAGATTATCATAGTCATATTATAATGAAGCATTCACCCCACACAACATATGGAGACAAGGCCAGGGTATTTCATGGGATACTTTTCTTTATAGGAAAGATGATTAGGAGTCTGAGAGAAAGAGACATTGATTTGGACTAAATTACCATGTGGAACATAGCAAGAAAATCATTGTCTTTGTGACCACACATAGCTGACCTTGCGTGGTAAAGTGAGATTTGCCTCCAGCTTAGATGGCTGGGTGGTTACACAGTGTTGCTGGTTAGGTTTTGTCCACTTGACGCAAGAGAGGACCATCTGGAAGGAAACACTTTGGAATTCAAAACCATCACCATGCCAGGGACCTCATTTGTCTGAGCCCTAAACAAATGAGTGGAAAGAAATGACCATACACAGCTCACGGTTGCTTGAAAATTGGTATTTTTTCAACAACTGGGGATGTCCTGTGACAAGGTCACATTTAAGAAGAGCTTGATCTGTCACTGGGGGACAATCCTCACTTTGCCTTTTCTACACTTTTCTACAAATAAATTTCCCTTTGCCCCAAATGTTTCATCTTCATATTCTCCTGTCCTCTGGGGGAAGTCTAGAATAGAAACCCATTAGCCCAGATGGCTGTGCACCCTTTGCTTTCCTTACATTCTCCTCATCATACTAAATTACTGTGTTGAACAGAGAAATAAGGCCTTGTGACGCCACATGGCCGGTCTTCCTCGGTAAAGTGACATTGGCCCCTGGCTTAGATGGGTATGCTTGTTCCAGAGAGTGCTGGTTAGGTTTTTGCCCACTCCACACAAGATAGGGCCATCTGGGAGTACGGAACTCCAATTGACAAAATGCTTCCATCAGATTGGCCTGCAAACAAATTTGTGAGGCATTACCTTGACAAATGATTGATGTGGGAGGGCCCAGCTCACTGTGGATGGTGCCACCCTAGGGTTGTGTAAGAAAGCTATGAAGAAGGAACCTCGTCCATGGTTACTGCTTCAGTCCCTGCCCAGACTGCCTATCATGATAGATTACAGCTATAAACTATCAAAACTGCAGGATCCTGTTTCTATTCATAAGACAAACCCTTCCCTCCCCGAATTGCTCTTGGTCATGGTGTTAATTGTAGTGATAGAAACCTGACTGTGACCTAGGTAAGTGACCAAAGGCAATTTTAATTTTGTTCACTGTACTTCTTCCTTACTTGAGACTTAGAATAAATAGTACTAAGGATAAATGCCAGTTCCTCCGGGAAGATATCACAGCCCCCTTTCCCAGTGCTTACATATATGTCGTTCTATCTGCCCTCAATCCAATCATCTTTCTAGGTAGGTGTGTCTGAAGCCATGATGATAAAGAACTTAGAGTTCGCAGCTTGGCACCATCTGCTGCAGCTTTGAATAGGTCAACTCTCCAAGGGTCTGTTTCCTTCTCTGTAAAATAGAGTAGGAACAAGATATTTATTTTTTTATAAGGTTTTGTGGAGGGACAAAACGATAAGTCAAGGAAGACAACGCATAATAAACAGCTAACAAAACTTAGCTGTTCTTTTCATACACAAGTTGATTCAGACCTGAAATCAAGGGACAGTGAAAGGGCATGGTTTATTAACTGTCACTTGATAGCAATATGTTCTGAGGATCTGAGATTTGGGTTTCTCATCCCATCAGAGAGATAGTAAAAGTGGTCCATCAAGAAGTTTGTAAACACCATAAGATGGAGTTGGCTTGTCCTCCATCAAGCACTGTGCCAGGTTTGTGTCATCTTGACTCCTCTACTGATACTCGCTGGAAACTTTGGAAATGCCAGAGGGCTGTGAGGGTCAGCCAAGGGACTAGTTGAAGTGAGTTAGGAAGGTTCAGTTCCTCCAGATTTCAATTGCCTTTTCCTTATTAAACAGTGATTTACTACACTGGCCACTACAATATTAACTATACGGCTTCTTACACTCACTCCATTTTTCTCAGCTGCACGGGTAGTTTTAAAAATGTGTCTGAGAAATCCCACTAACCTTTCACTGAGATGTTGCTCAAAACACTGCATAATATTCCAAGGCATATATTCTTTAGAAGTAAGGAGCAGACAGCTCCCCTGTACCAAGATGCAAGCTGTGAGGGTGGCGGTGAGCTGTTGAGGAAGGTTTCTGCTGTATACCTTACAACTATCCTTGGGTTTCAGGGATTGCTTTTTGAGTCACTTATGGGCTGGAAAGGGATGGAGCCTGCTTGCTCTCTCAGAACTAGAAGTGCAAAGTCCCTCCTTGTGATTAGGAAGCAGTGCGTAGGAGTGCACCCTGGGCAGAGAGATCCTCGGGTCTGTCTTCTGGGAGATGGGGACTACTTGATAGTTGGTGCATGGTGTCCAAACTCTTACATCCCCTGCTTTCTGTTTCAAGAGAACCATATGCAACTATAATGTGTGGCCATTGACTGCATAGTTTTGTGAAGATAGGGGAAGTGGGGGGCGGGGGGCAAGTGAAAAAGAGAAATTCAGGGAACAAAAGACAGAGCCATGCAAATCTGGAGCTAGTCACCCATTTCTACCAAGACATGTATTTCTAATTTTTATACAACGTTAATACCTATTTATTAAAAAAAATGTTTTAAATGAATAGTCCTTCCAAATGAAACATTCCAAGAAAAAGTTTCCTGAGCCTTTAATGAATAATTTACCTTAAAAGTCCTAGTTTCTGAAAAGAAATTCAGCTTTATAATTCATCGTATATACTGAATCTTTCAGTTATTCTATTAAAGGTATCCAATCTTAAATACAGCATTGGTAACTTAAAGATAGTATTTCAAAACATTTCTGCTTGGAGGACCCAAGATTAGTTTCCAGGACACACATCTGGTGATGCGACTGAGTACAGCTGCAGTATCAGGGAATCTACTGCCCCTGGCCTCTAGGGACATTTTTACTCACAGGCACAAACTCCAATACACAATTTTTTTAAAAAAAAAATGAGAATAAATAAAATTTTAAGCTACAAAGAAGGATAACTGCTTATATCAGAAAATGGTTGATTCTATAACTGCACACATGGTTCAATGCAAGAGAACTTTCTCTCAGAAGTCAAACATTGATAAGTTAAAAGAAATCAGGAGCCCACGGAGATGACACAGTAGCTAAGTATACCTACTGCACATGTATGAAAACTTAAGTTCAACTTTCCAGAGACCACATGAAGCCAAGCATCAGCACTTGACCTTATAACCCAGATACTGGTGTGTCAGACAGGCAAAGCATGGAGCTCACTGGCCACCCTACTTAGGCCAGTGAGAGTTCTGGGTTCAGTAGCAAGACTATCCTGTCTCAAAAATTACTATAGAAAGTAAGAGAGGACAGGGCTTAGTGTTCTCAGTTGGCTTTCACATGGGTGCTCCTGTGCACATGTCCCACACCTACCTGGTCATCTAACACACACACATGCCGCACACAGACACAGACACACACAAACACAGACATAGACACACACAAACACAGATGCACACCACACATATACACCCCAAACACCACAGACACATACACACACACACACACACACACACACACACACACACTAAAAACAGGAAGAAGACATTAATGCCTTTAATTAAAAGGGGAGGGTGAACTTATAAATTACAGATGCCACGGTGGCATTTGACCAAAACTTAAAACCTAAGTCCCACTCATTGTTTTCATGTTAAATGTTAAAAAGCGCACTGAAATAGCAAAAGAGAAGGAGAGCATCTGTCTCAGTAGCTAGACACATTGTTAAGTAGAAATCATGGCCATTAAAAACAGCATAATTATAAGCACTATGATGTAATAGAACATATTACACAGAAGGTTTTGTTTTTTTATTTGGGCCAGTGTAGCAGTTTGACACATAAAAATTAGAATATGGATGGTTTTATAACAACTTGAATAGTCATTTGGAAGAGCCAAAGGAATTCATTGTAAGATAATTATGTTCAAAGTGGTGATTGGGTAAGATGACCAACTATAAATACATACAGAAATTTATTAGCTTGTCAGTTGAAAATTAATATCCAGTTAGAAACATAACAGAGAAATACGCTGCCTTCCAAACAACATCCAATTCTAGATATCAAAATACACCATCCTTATACCTTTCTGTGAAAATAATTTTTCTAAAGAAGAAAAGAATAAATCTTAAAAGACAAATAGTTCTGTCAAGTTAATTTATAAAAACTAATTGCAGAAAATAATATAATGTGTACATTAGCATTTTATTGTTCATTTTGACAAGATGTTTAAAAAACATCTAAGGAAATAAATATGTAAGTAAGTCAAAATAAAATTGAAAATTTAACAAGTTTTACACAGAGTTGTAAAACTCATCACCTGAGAATATATTTTATGAAAAGTTCAAACTTAACAATAGTGGTATAGGTGAGGAATTAGGATATGGCAAAGAAGAACCATGTTTTATGTGTGTGCATGCATACATGTGTACATACATACATGATTATACACATCTGTAAAGTATATATGATTTCAATAGCATTTGAATCAGTTAATGAAAGTATAGCTATTCAAATGCTTGCAAACCAAAAACTAGTAATTGTGGAAAATAATATGAACTTAGATCCTCTTATTACCCATTTACTTAAGAATATATCATAGTTAAAGTTTTAATTTAAATAAAATTAAAATGTTATTTTGGAAAATGTCAGATATATTTAATAAGGATAAAATTAAAAAGATATGTAAAAATATTAACATAAAACATAAAAATATTTATTTTGAAGTAAGAATAGCATGGAGAAAATGTCTGGTATATATGTGTACATTAAAAAGTAAAGAGATATTATATCATAGTGGCACATGTCTTTAATCCCAGCATTCTGGGAGGCAGAGGCAGGCAGATCTCCTAGTTCAAGGCTAGCCTGGTTTACAAAACAATGTGAGTTCCAGAACAGCCAGGATTACACAGAGAAATCCTATCTCTGTGTATATGTATTATATCATCTTATGTATACAGTTGTATATGTATTATATCATATATGTGCATATATGTTATTTTATATATGTATATATTTCTGCTCATCTCAAACACCATAAATGCAATGTAACAGTAAAAGACAAGCAAGAGAAGCTGTTTCCAATGTTGCCGAAGGGAGATTTAATTTAATGTATGATGAGCTCTGAAAAATCATTAAGAAGGAAGGTGGCTGTCCTTACAGAAAAATCAATAGAATCAGTTTCTAGATGAATGGTCAATAACAGGAATAAAGTCCAACCACAAAGAAACTCCAGTGGCAGTGGGCCAGTCATTGTTTTCTCTAGTCAAAATGTTCAAAGATTCCTGTAAAACATGCACAGCATGAGACACATGGCAGTGCAGCTCAGAGCACACACCCACTGCAGGGAAAGTCTGACAGGCTTTGTATTCATCAATAATTACTGGAAGATATGTTCTATAAACTATCAATTTCATATCCCCAAATGTATCCCAGGAACACAACCAAGGCACTGTGAGAGGATTTAACTACATCATTGTATTTTTGTGGAGGGGTGGGGACGTGGGGAGAATGAACCCAATATCCAGAAGAGAGGCTGAGTTTAATGTAATAGCATGCATGCATGTGATAGGTAAGTATAGTATCAATTAGGGGAGATACTTAGGTAACACTAAGTGAAAATTCATAAAAATGTGAGCCCAATATTAAAGAAGGAAAAGATGTTAAAAGTCAATCATGACAGTCTACACCTCTAATTCCAGAACTTGGTTTAAACTTGGTTTCTGTTCTTGCAACTAATAAAAGCAAAACCTCCGACTAGTGTTCCTTTACTAGGATAAAGCTGAGGCAGGAAGACTGTTCCAAGCCTACCTGGTATGCAGAGCAAGACCTTGCTTCAGTAGACTCATGTGCAAGCACGTGCGCGTGTACGCGCGCGCACACACACAGAACATCTGGGAACATGATTTCATAAGAAAATATCAATATCTATGCCTCAAAAATATTGTAGTTAATTTCTGTACTCCTACTAAGGTAACTTCTAGAAAGTTTCCTCATATGGGAAATGAAGAAATGATAGTAGGTTGTTTCTAAAAGACTTTTAACCAAATGCTTCCCAATTTCCTGAGTAGTGATGATTAATAACCTTGGGAGAATTTGAGAAATCTAACTTTGCAGTTATTAATAATAGATTAAAAGTAGGCTCAGCCCAAACTACACTTAAGTTTACTTACAATTTAAACCATGGTGTGTATGTGTGTGTGTGTGTGTGTGTGTGCATGTGCACACGTGCATGCAGGTGTGTGCATTCATATGCATGTGTGTATGTGTGTGTTGTATGTTATATGTGTATGTTTGTGTGTGCATTGTGTGTGTATGTGTGTGCATTGTGTAAGTGGTTTGTGTGCTCATATCCATATGTTTGTATGTGTGAGTGTGCTGTGTATGTTATGTGTGCATTGTGTGTGTATATATGTGTATGTGTGTGTTGCTTCCCGTGTCACAAATATCTCTTTTGATGTGGGGCAGGATGAAGTCAGTGAAGACTGAGGTAGAATTTGGTGGCTTCCCCCTCAGAACTCTCCTGCTCATCACAGGATCTGATTAATGTGGGATAAGTACTGTTCATATTTGCTGTTTGGAACCCTACTGAAAATTCTTGGTTATGGGAAGGCTCTGTAATCACAACTCACACTGAGAAGCTGTAAGAGCTGTGGCGATTGAAATAAATCCCATCACTAAGCAGAGCTTTGCCTGTTCTTGAAGAATTTGTAGGAAGTGCCTCTGCTGCCGTTATCTGAAGAATGTCACCCAACTCTTACTTCTGGCTGAAGTCCAAATGGAGGCAGAATTATAAAATGTGCTATTTCAAATGGGTTCCAGTATACCTTGTTGTGATCATGAAATACACACACACACACACATACACACACACACACACACACAGTTTTAATTTGCTATTTGTTACTCCACATTCACAGTGGTTGCTTGGAGGCCATGCACAATGGTGTAGAGTGGCTTTTTTAAAAATGACCCACCTTGTTCTTGCTTAACCTGGCAGACGTCATGACCTTCTAAGAGGGAGCATATTTTATTCGCCTCGCACCGCCACTGCCGGAGGGCTTGGCCAGTGGCCGCTGTTTGTTCAATGCTAGCTTTGACAGGTGCTTTTGCCTGAGGAGCTCCTGGTGCTTTGCAGAGTTAGTCAGCAGTTCCCACAGCAGCCTTCAAGCCTGAGAGTGCAATGCGGATTCATGGCAGCTCCAGCTTCCCTTACTCTTATTTCTGTTTACCCAGTGAAACAAAACAAACATGCCAAGCTCCCTCAAAGGGCTGGCAGTGAGAAGTGCTAGTTCTATGTCATTGGGAATTTACTTCTTGTGTAAATAGATAAATTCCTGTGGGGGAAATTTGCCACACACCTGAGACAAGTCTACCTTCTGCTGAGGATCTGAGTCACCCCCTGCCTTCAGGTCTCTGCTATTTTGTCTTGTTCTTAGTGAAACAAAACCCAAACATTCTTCACCCCCTTTCTGTGTCATTATTCTCAATTATTTGTATTAGTTTCCTAAATATTTAGACTATGTATATATTCATTGGTTAAGTAATAGTTAACATACTACAGAACACATAGTTTTAAATGGACATGGTTGGTCTGATGTGTTCAACTACAAATTTCTCGTACCTAGTGGGCCTGCCTGAAACATAATTGTGATGCAACAGTCTGTTGGATGAAGGCATGAAATTGCTCAGTGGTGCCCTAAGACTCCATTCAAGTCCCTTACTTACAGTCGAGTTCAAAGGCAGCCAAATGCAAATAAGCAAGACCAACTTGCCATGTAAAGAGATTGCTATTATGTTCCTCAGTGTTAGAAAGATCCACGAGATGAAAAGGAACACTAGTCAGAGGTTTCGCCTTTATTAGTTGCAAGAACAGAAACCAAGTTTAAACTGGCTTCAAAATAAAGGGGGAAAAAAAAAGAAGCCAAACAGATGATGTTACTGAGAAGTTTAAAGTTGGTTCTTATGGTTGAAAACATGCTCCAGACCTTCTCATGCGGTGCGCAGAACAGCCCTTCCTTCCCTCTTTCTCTCTCCTCCTTCTGCCTCCTGGGCCTCTTCAAAAGTTCCCTTGTGGGAACCCAGAGTGAAGCGTCACCTGTACTGGCCCCTGGAAGAGCATCTGCTCCCCATTGTTACGAGAGACTTAACGAAGACTCCCAAATCAGAGATGTTTCATTTCAGCTGCTCATCGTTTACTTGCTGTTCCATTCCACAGACTAGCTAGAACTAAGAAAGAATGGGGTAGTATCAATGTACCTCCTGTAAGAGGACGAACATCCGTACTAACTCCCTGGTAGAGTTACCGTAAAATCACGGTATGGCTGGATTGCTGTGAAGACACAATTCTCACACAAACGATGCTTGGCCTTGCTGTACCATGTGGTGTGAGAAAGGCATGCCTGGCCCTAGCTTTCACACCAGTCCCCTTTAACTATTTGCTCACTTTAACTTACTGAATCCAGCACTTTACTTCAGTAATTTGATATACCAGGCTACATACTAAGTATGTACATACTGTGCTCAGGAATTAGCCCACTGAATAGCTAATTCAGTGTTAAAGAAAAATAGAAGAAAAAAATCAGTGGGTGACCAAGTCTAAATTGGAAATTTTGTCTGGAAAGGCTCAATGTATCAGTGTAGGGGAATGCCAGAACAGGGAAGTGGGAAGGGGTGGATGGGGGAGGGGGAGGGGGGAGGGAAAAGGGCATATGGGATCTTTGGAGGGTGGGGAACCAGGAAAAGGAAAATGAAATGTAAATAAAGAATATATCCAATAAAAAAAAAAGGAAATTTGGTTAAGACACAATATTCTACCATATTGCCATCTTTGCTTTCCTTCTGGTCCTTTGAAACCTGTAATCACTTTGAAATTGTTCCAGGGATGAGAAGTGAGATTTGGACTGAAAGAGACTTCTCTAGGAAATCCTTTCCTCTTGTTGCCCAGCTAAACTGGATTTGGCATTCATGTCCTACCCATGTACAAGACAATTGAGAAAAACCTCCAGTTTCTCACTTGGGTTGGTTTTGGAATAAGAGAGAGAAAAGTAATATACTATTAATGTGCTTGTAGTATTTCAACTCATCACAAAACCAAAACCATGGTAAGCTTGCAATATAGCTCAAGTTGTCTAGCTGGGATGTTTATGGGATATCAAAGGCATTTTGACTTTATGGGTCTTTTCCTCCCATTAAAAATAAGATTATTACATTGCTTTAGTGATATAAAACTAATATAATCTATACTAGATTGCATTCACTTCAAACACTTTTTTAAGCCCTTGAAAGTGTCATAGATCCTTGGTGAAACATCTATGGTGTTATTATACAGCTTTCTTTTTGGTTTAAAAATTTAAAAACCATTTTTTATTTAATTTTGGTTATTTCATACATATATACAATAAAATATGATTATATTTAACCCTCATCTCTCCCACCCAAATCTTCCATTTTCCCGTCAGCATTCCTCTCCAAACTCCATCTTTTTGCTTCTTTGTTTTTGATGAACCTACTCAGTACAGTTAGTGGCATTCGTATATGCATGGGTGTGAGACCATGTAGTGGAAACCTAGCAGCGGCCACACCTTCCATAAGGCTGATTCTCCCTCCACAGTCTCTAGTCTGAGGCCTGGAGATCATCCTCCTCATGGTGGGTGTGCTGGTTTGGTTTTGCAGACAGACTTGATTAAAATCTGGCTAGTCCGAGTGGGTATTTGGTCCATTGCTCAACTCTCTTCCCTCTATCTATGGTTCATCCTTCCAGTTTGAGTGTGTTTTCACTGCTAACGTAAGTCACTACAGGTAAGCACTCCACTGCTGTACCAAAGCTTCACCAGAAACCCCTCAGGCTTCTGCCTGCAGGTTCCCCACAGAGCCTTTCTTTTTCTCTATGAGTTCTCATTCCCGAATGACTAATGTCATGAACCACCACGGCGGACTCTGCAATTGCATTTACACTGTAAATTTGCACAATATGGAAAAGCTAGAAACAGTTACGCAGAGAACACTTAGAATTTACTTGAAATAATTTGTCAAAAAGGGTGGCCCACTTTTCTTGTAATGCAGGTGAAAACCAATCTACTATACAGGAAAGTAAATGCTTACTCGAGTGAGCTCAGGCACAAGCCCTGGGCCTGCCATTGACAATGGCATCTGGGTCCTTCCTAAAGCAAGTTATCTGTGGCTTTAGGAAATAGAGCCAGCTAGAATTCACAAATTTCACCAATACTTATTTTCTAAGAAAGTCCTGGTTGAGAACTGTCTAAAACCAAGCCAGGCGATGAATTTTAACACCCATTCTCTTCTAAGCGTCACTAATTAACTGCAATTTTAAAAACAAAAAAAATGGGGGCCTATCCAAGCAAATATTTCTAGATTGAAAATCAGCCCTGCCATTTTGTGGCTTCACAGTGCCCATTCTAGGTTCTGAAGCTGGAGAGATGAATAAGGTGCAGTTCTTATCATTAAGCTGCCATGTGGGGCGGGCTCAAGAGCGCTGTCTTAGGAGCTGAAGGGGCTGTGACTGAGTCTAAGTGATAAGTTAACGAAGTGAGAGCGAATTCCGGGGGTGTTAACCAGTGACATTTGCTTTTGGGGGGGGTCAACTAGGGATGCTTGCTTTCTCTCTCCAGTTCTGAATTTCATTTACTGTGTGTGAGAGTGGATATTAGTCCACGAAGATTGCTGCGTTTGAAGGTGAGAATGTATAAATTTTATCTAGCGTAGAACCTAGGGTGTATTGATTGCACAGATTTCAACACCATCATATTTTTGTTTGTTTTCTGAAAACAAAACCAAAGAATGAAGAACAATGCCATCAGCCTTTCAAGTGATCCCTACATGGAAGAGACAAGACTGTCTCTATATATGCTAGAGGTTTAACAGGAAAAGAGATACAAGTTTGCTTGGGGATAGAAACAAGAGGCCCGTTTAACTCCATAACACAAAACCTACCAAACAAGACAAACAATGCGCTGCTATTCATTAGTAGTGGTTAAATCTTTATTTTTCCATATTCACATGTATGTGACAGAGGGAGTGCTCACAAAGAAAAATAAGATGCTTCCTATTGGCAGGGTCAGTTTGTAAAAACAAGTAAACTAACACTGGGGGAAGATATAGTTTCATACAGAGAGACTGTCTCTATGCTCTGTCTATGAATTACAGTCCTGGGTGGGGGTTGTACTTCGAGTATACACTGGACTTCTCCTGATATCTAAATATAAGTCACTGCATCAGCTTCGTAGCAGCTACGTCACCCTCAACAGTCCCTACACAGAGAACTTCCAGTTAGCAGGTTGCAATTGCCCCTCCTGACCAACCACTGATCGACCATGGTTTCCTATGATTGTAAGGATCTCTCTCCATCGCTCTGAATGTCACTAACAGAGATGGATTCCTTGCTTTGCCTTTTCTCATCTGTGTCAACAGGAGCAAAGATTGCTTCTTGTCAGTAAGATGCTGACTTTAATGGCTGAGTCATAGGAAGGTGGCTGGAAAGTCTTCCTCTGCAATGGCCAGAAGGACAGTAGGACAGGAGGGCACCAGACTTTCGTCAGTGCCTTTCTTCATCTCAGCTACAGACCGAGACAGCTTTGCCTAAATCAAAGCCACCTTAGCCTTTGGCATTCCTTGTAACTCGTGTTCTCTGACATGGTAAGAACTAGCGTCAATGGGGGTAATTTAATCCTTGAGAGATTTTGATGAATGAGCCAATCCAGGAGTTTGGTGCCAGCTCTCCAGTCCATGTGCCTAGTTTCCTCTGGCACAGAAGGCCAAGTGACGATGGATGGTCGGTCCTCACGTATCTACTCCTGTCAGTGCTGAGGGATTTATGGTCTGCTCTCCTCAATTGTAAGGAGGGTGTGGAGCCCTTTGATGCCTCAAGTCTAGCCATATTTATCACTTTATTTGGATTCCCAGGACTACAGTTTGAAAACTCAGGGAGCAAACAGGCACCAAAGAATTTACACGACAAGCTGCTAATGTCCCTTCCCTTGGAGACTGTCTTTCTTATCTGCCTATACCAGGCATACATATCTACAGAACTTTTGGTTCTGTAGCCTTGATTGAGTTGTTACTGTCTAGTGGATTTTTCTCTTTGAAAGAATGCACAAGAAGAAGACTCTGTGCAGGGCCAGGAAGGCCATGAAGGAAGAGGAAAGGTTATGAAAATAAAAAGTTATACATACATAAAGCTATGAAACAGTAAGAAAAGAAAATCCCCAAAGAAGATGTAGTTACTTGAAATGAAAGTGGGTGTTTGTGTGTAAAGTTTGCCTGACCTAGAAGTTCAGAAAGTTCCCATAATGAAAAAGTCTGGTTTGTGGGCGGGCACCCTTCCATCCAGACAGGCAGGAATGTGGCGAGGCAGCCAGGAGACACACGGGCTTGTGGTCACCAATACAGGCACCTAGCTACAGAATACCACCTGGGTTTGCTCGTCTTTTCTGAATGAAGATTGGGCACTCGACCTTTTAGGCCTCCCCAAGTTTCCCCAAGTTGGGTCCTTACACTGTTTTCTTTTCATTCTTTTATTTTTACTTTTTCTTTTCTACCCTCCTCACAAAGAAAATAAAATACCTGCACATAGAATCCCTTTGGCCATGAGAGTTGAATGTGAGTATAGGTTTTATCCTTGGTGGGGACGGTCACTATGCCCTTACATTATTCTTCGCTCTCTCCCTTCTAAGAATTTTTTTTCTTTCAAAGAAGTATCAGAGCCTAAAAGAATCCACTGGGACATTTGAATAATTAACCTGGTCTGGGTGCCTTAAAAGTGCTTGCTGAAATCCAGTCATAAAACTCAGCATAACCCACTGTCCCTCTCCTTCCTCTGCTTGGGGCACATTGATTCTTGTTACCATGACAACACCTGGGAACACAAGGGTTTATATCTCTGCCACTTTGTGACGCAAGACTCGGTTGGCATGAACCCAAATTTTGCAGCTGGCTATTAATTGAAGAAAAACTCTGCACTCACTCCTCAGTCAAACGAGATCTGATTCAGCAGATTCTTTTTGCTCCCATCCCTTCTTTTATACCAGAAACAAAAACAAAACAAAACATGAATACTTGGCTTTGCACAGGGTAGGCCGCAAATGAGCCAGGAGCATACATATTGATGGTGGTAATGCTTTCTGGGGTGTTCTTGCCCATTAAGTTTTATTTCTAGAAGAGTTTGGACAGATCTTTTAGGGGGCTGTCATAGAAGGACATACTGTAGCTTCCATTTGGTCTTCTCTACTACACAATGTGTTCGCAACGAAATTTCAACAAAATTTCAAATTCTCTCATTAGTAGGGAAGGTACTGTACTCATGAGCTGATTATGTTTTTATCACATTACATTCCGATTGTGGTTTTATGCTAAATACATCTTAAAGAGAGACATTCATAATGACATATATACTCTAAGAACCCATGTATAGTATAATAATATATGTCATACATACATATTTACATGCAGTACATGGTACATAGAATGCCAACAGTTTTGATGGGTGAATTTTATAACTAAATAAGGAACTACTTGCCATGGAAATACACAGAATGCTAAAAGCTGTAGAACTTTTACCTGAAATGAAATTTCCTGTGGAAATGAGGTGGCAGAGTTCTTTAAGAAGTACTGAAAATTAGTACATCTACTTGATCTTAACTGAGTAGGCCAAGTCTCAAGTTCTCTCTCATTCCAGGAAAATATATTTCCATACCAAGGACCTCTTTCTGCTTCCTCCACCTCAGTTCCTGTACTCACCGTTCAGTCTGCTTTCTGGATGCTGAAATAATAGTCATTATTATACATTGAATCCTGAAACTGACCTCAAGGTGTCAAAATCGTGCTATGTCGGGATTTAAAGCCTCCGTCACGGATTCAGTGGGACCCGACCAATAGGAACTGGGAAAGAAATTTAAAAAAAAAAAAAAAAAAAAAAAAAAAGCATTAGGATATTGGACAAAAGACCCAGGAGAACCAGTTTATCCCAGTTTATCCCTGAAGACAATACTTGTGAATCACTAGAGGAAAGTGGCATCAAAGGTCATGAGAAAGTCAAACTTGGGTTACTGAGATGCAAAGCTACCACAGGCAAGAAAACATTGTAGGATGGAATAGTTATTGACATAAGTGTCCAAGCTAGGGTTGAGTGTCTGTGCAGTGTTTCTCAGGGATAAAGTAATCGAGGGATGGAGAAAGTAGACTGTGGCATTCCTCCAAACGAGGATCTCACTACTGGGAGCTACTTGTGCCTGAGGCTCTTACAATGGCCGCCTCCCTGGGAGAACTCTTTCATGCATGCAGGCAGGCTGAGCTGCACTGAGTCGATTCAGCTGAGTAAGATGTAAAGCTGTGTCTGTGGATACCCGTGCAAACTGGTGCCTTGAATTTCAATAAATCATTGATAGAAAATAGCAATTGCTCATATTATAATCCCCTCCTTTCTAAAATGCTGAAAAAAGGATTTAGCCCAAAGTAGTCGTATATAAAGGGGAGTGGACAGTATCTGATGGGGAAGGGGTGCTTTCTCATATAAAACTAGAAATTTAAGTGATCAGAATCTTATTCTTCTGTCCGTTGTCTACACATGAAACCTGGGATGTATCCTGAAACATAATTGGAAATGTTTTGTAAAGTTCCATGTGTTTTTGTCTGGTGACAGCTGTCTCTTAATTGATGTAAGGTTAGAGGCTTTATATCCCTTCCTCTGTAGCAATAGTTTTTGATATTATATAATTTACAAACTTTGGTGTCATGTAACATTCTAGTTTTTCTTGTGTATTTCCTAAGTATATTTTTTACTTTTTTCATATATGTTTGTGTATCTGTTTTTCCTAAAACAAAAACAAAACAACAACAAAAAAGACAGTTTGGCAACAAATGTTACACAAATTGTGCATTTTCCATTTTCTGAGAATTATTTGTTTTTGTTTTTGTTTTTGTTTTGTTTTATTTTGTTTTGTTTTTCAAGACATGGTTTCGTTGTATAACCTTGGCTATCCTGGAACTCGGCTCTGTAGACCAGGCTTCCTTTGAACTCACATAGATCTGCCTACATCTGCCTCCCAAGAACTGAGGTCAAAGGCATGCACCACCACCTAAGATCCAAGAGCTATTCTCAATTATAGAAATAAAGAGCAATGATCAAGATAGACTTCCATGCCAAAAAAAAAAAAAAAAGAAAAGAAAAAAAAAAAGAGTGTGAGCTAGGTATCATGTTGCATAGTTGCCTAAGCATGAAGTCTTCAAAAGCCACTACTAAGAATATTCCTCTCGTTTTAAAACCACGTCAAGAGTCTTTGCTATACTTTGATAATACCATGAATAATGAACATTCATGCAGCCTATTAATATGACTGACATATAGACGTATGACATATCAGGTTAAAGCTTCCTTCTCTCAATGTCACTTCTTGGTCACATTTTTACCATTCAAAGCACCCTGAAGTACTGGTGTAATGATGTAATGGTGAAGATCACAGAAATCCTCTAGACTGAGAGATTAAAACCACCAGTTTGTGAGGAGGCTTGAGGCTGGTACTACAAAGTCTCCCAGGATGCCTAGCTATAAGTTAAAGCAAAAAAGAGGGATGATGTGAAAGAACTGAAAATCTCCTCCTTGCTCCTGCAGCTACGAGAATTCAGAAATGAACAGCAAAGGAGAGGAGGAACTAGAAACTTCAAATGAGCTTATGTGTGGGCCCTGATTGTCTTGGGCCTCATAAAGGGCTGCACCACCAGCCTATTAGACAATGGCTCTCACTCCCCCTGCCAGTTTAATTGCCAGTTTGGCTTCTAAACAAAGAAATCACCATCCAGGCAAAAGTATCTTTGCTGTGGAAGGTCAAACCGCATAGGACAGGATTTATCCTGGTTTTCTTTTTGTTTTTTATTTCCGTGTTAAAAAACAAAAAAAACTTACAGAGATAAGATTTTCCATTTTTATTCTGTTTGATTGATTTTAAGGAAATGATAGATCCTTATATAAAGTTTTAGCACCGAAACTGCTTTTAGAGATTTAGACAGAATTTGTAGCTCAGATTAGATAGCAGTAGTGACTCAGTATTGATAACAAAAGAAAGGAGAGGCAAGAAGGCCAAGCACCATTCTGAAACTACACAGACACACAACCAGCTCCTACACCAGGAGCTGTGTATGTAGGCACATCTCTAGACAAGCAGCAAGAATATCACATAGAACCTAGTTAAAAATGCAAACTCTCTGGTCCCATTGTAGGCCAAAGGGGCAGAAAACCTGCAGCTGAGCCCAGAAATACTCATTTACCTGAGGAGATTCTGATCTATTGTATAGCCTGAGAGCCTCTGGTTCCAGTCACACAGAATAAATCATTCTATTCCCTGAGGATGGATTTGATGGTAGTCACAAATGTGAGGAAGACGACAGTCTCCACACTATAAGAACAGATGTGTGTTCGTAGCACTCTGTTCCAGAGGAAATGCGAGTTAGGCTCTTTCACCTGTTTTAAAATTTTCTATTGTATTAAGAAGCAAGCAGAGAGGTGCAATGAGCTATTTATGTAATTATGTAGAAATAATGAAGTTTGTTCTGGCAAAAAAGAAGCCTATCTCATGGAAAAGCCTTCAGTAATATTCTGTCTAGACCAAATATTCATTTTAGGGGCAAGACACACAAAAGAAAATTACCTTCTTCATCAAGCACAAGGGAAATGATGTTTTAATTCTGCAGAGAAGTAATTTTGTTTTCTTGGAGAAATGGGCAGACTGATATTAATAATTGAATTTACTTCTCAAGTATAATGATGGCTGCTCTAGTTCTTACTAAGGTTGAAAGAAATAGAGGGGGAGGTGGTGGAAATGAAGTTGAGAGGGCTGAGGAAACGGCTTGCCTGACAAAGTGTTCACACACAAGCACAAAGCCCTGGGTTCAGATCCTGGCACACACATAAAAGCCGTGTGCCGCGGTGTATATCTGTATTCCCCAGGATGAAGGGACAGGATTGGGCACACTGAAGCTCACTGGCCAGAAGCCTAGCCCAAACAATGTAAGATGCACATTCAGTGAGAAACCATTTGTCAGAAACAAAAATGTATCAACATGCAGTTACAATAGGATGTGTGATCACTTTCCTTGTAAAGGAGAAGAAAGATAATATGCAGGCAATGCCCACTTCTAGACTCTAACACATCAAGCCAGGGTAGGTAATAAGAGGGAGGAGACACTTCAGCTTACCAACTGAGAAGAAGTTAAGGGTAGACTCTGTCTCCCTGCAAGGGCAGAGGAGACAAGAGTCAAAGGCATATGCAAAGTTCTCAAGTGGTCTTATCCTAACACATGGCTTCTACCTGGTGGATTCTGGGGTGGGGAGGAAGTGGCACAGAGGCAGGAGACCTACTGTAGATAAGGCTGGGGACCTTTGTTCCAACAAAAGGGGAACTTTGTGGTTTAGGATTTGTTTGCAACAAAAAGACTGGATGGCCTTCTGCGATGGAATCAAAACCAGTAGGGACATTGGCCCAGTAATTCAGACTTGTGGGTATAGTCTAAACCAGCTCCAGAGCACTGAAAGTAAAAAAGGGTTAGAAATGCTATCTTGTGGGTCTTTAGACCTGGTGGTTCTCTGGATTTGAAGGCTGGGGAGGGACAAATACCTTTCATTCATTCAAAGCATCCAGATGATGAAAGGCTGTGTTAGGGTGGGGGAGTCAAGAAAGAGCGGGTTTTAGGAAGAGCTCCTCTATTGTTTTCTGCTGAGCAGTTTCTGCAACCCCTGTAGGTAAACAAGTGGAGAGGCCTTATAGAGCAGTGAGAAAGCAACACAGGCCTGGACCTCGAATAACCTGACGGTCCTGTTCCCATTGTTCTCTCTAACCACAAAAATAAACCCCAACACTTCTCAATGCAGAAGCTAAGGCCAAAGGCCCTCCTTTCTGTGCCCAGTGACACCCCCTCCCCCAGCACAATTGGGGACTACTCCAGATGCCAGTTTTAGATGCTGCATGCATTTTAGAACTGTACAATTCTGTAACAAGTAAAAATGAAAGACTGCTAGAAAGCAATTTGGTTTGTTCAATAAAATCTACTTACCAAAAAGCCAGGTCTACTGTCTGTCAGTTGGGATTATATTTCAACAACAGAGGATGCCAGAGGACTTGGGGTATAAAAGAACTCCCAATTTTCATAAGGGATAATTTCTTATGATAAAAAAATAATGTATTTTCTGGAGATCTTTTGTTTGGTAAAAATAATAATAAAAGTAAATGAATGCTATGATAGCCAAAGTGAAGTAAGTACTCCCATTTTGACAAAGAAGGACTACACAAGTCTCCATATTGATGCTGTACATTGCATTTTGAAATAGAATATTTTAATTAGAATGGGATTCCCTCTTATCATATTAAGAAACAACTTAAGATGCCACATGTTTATTGAATAAAACCAGTACAAATGTTAAATTGTCACAGGAATCTAAATGTTTCTCTTCCTGGATATCTGATATCCTGTATATTTATGTACTCAGTACAATATCCAGGGTAGGTGTTTTCCTTTTGGATTTGAATTACCTTAAAACAAATCCACTTTGAGCACTTTCAATATTTCTTCCTTTTTTTTTTTCTCCTTTATGCCTTCTGGTATGTTTTTTCTTTCTCTATAGTTTCATTATCCTATAAAACTTAAAAATAATTATGTCAGTGTGGGGGAAAATATTCTATCCCTGTATTTCTGACATTTTGATGGTTTCAGAGCAGTCTAGGTACACATCTGTCAGCATTTCCACTTGCTAAGTTTCAATTACCAGAGCCTTTGACAAAACTCAGTCCAAACAATGTGATACTGTCTTAGGACATCAACTTGACAGATGTGTTCATTGTCTATAGGCATGTGTAGAATCTTCATGGAATATAAGGCACTGGAAGATAAGATCCACTTAGCAATTACAGGATTTTCAGAACCTGCCATTTATAAGCATAAAGGAAAACTAAACCTCCTTCAAGGAGAGTTAATACTTATTTTTTTTATTTTTTGCCCTTCTCTGTGTATATATACACACATATAACTATATATACTTATCTTGACATAATAAAGCATATTAAATTTAATCTGACATCGATAGTGTTTGATAGCTTTAAACTACGCTGTCATGTTTTTCTCAGTGGTTTGTATTAAGTTCTTACTCCCTGTAGGAAATGATGGAAATGGTTGTGCTAACAATAGGACTGAAGTAAGTATTCTGCCCATGTGCTCTCACATATATCACCTCATGTGTTTTTATGCTATACCCATGAAGTCAATACAGTAGCATGACCATAGATACACAAACCAGCTGAATGAAACATAAATATCAAATTGAAAAAGCTTCACATATTTTTTAAGCAGTAATTCTGAGTTCACCTGAGGGACTTTTAAGAAATCTGACACCCAGGTCAGGTACCTGATTCAACTGCACTAGAATTTCTGGGAAGAGGAACTCAGTGACTATTTATTTTTAATGTCCCTAACATCTCTTCTGTGCTACAGATTAACCAACTTCCTTTATAGATATGATATGTTAGGAACTATACCTTTATGTGCACTTATCAGAAATACCACTTTCTAGTCAACCCCATCACCCCCACCCTTAATGACTATTTGTTGGCTATGTGGTGAAGGCAGGCATGCACCTATTCTAATCTAAACACAAAAGTCTTCTTAAGCATCCAAGAATTTGCATAGTTACTTATGCAAAATAAAGGTCACATCCACATTAGAAATAGCAAAGCTCTACCCTCTTTTCTCATTTCCTCTGCATTCCATCAAACCCGACTCATACCTTTCTCTGGTTTCCACCACTGTCACCACTACCGTTCCTTGGCCTTTTGTCAATCTAGAAACTGTCAGAATTTTCAAAGATTCAGGTTAGAGCCTATGACTAAAGAACTTATTGGCTCTCCACTGCCTGCACCTTGACTCAAACTGGGTGGTATAGACCATCATTTGCAGTTACCCGATGAGGCTTCATGGTGACATGTTGTACATATGCCATTCACTCTAATTCACCTTCAGCTGCATCCTGGGACATGCCAAGGCTCTTCTGTTCACAGCTACTGCTGATCCATGAAGTTATCTGCTTGTCCTTTTGGCTCCACTGTTATTGAAACCATCATTATCTGGGTAAAGCTGTATTTCAAATTACTAAAATGAAGCTACAGACAAGGATATATACATATATATGTATATATGTGTGTATGCATATATATGTGTGCATTCATATATGTATATGTATGTGTGTATATATATGAAATTTCTTATATGTATCATATTGATATATGATGTATACATATCATGAGGAAAACATCCATAATGAAATATCCATAAATTTCAGACATTCAGAAATTCTTGAAAATGCAGTTTATATCAGAAAGTCTTTTTGCCTGTTTTGTTTTGTTTTGTTTTTGTTTTGTTTCTAATGAAACTCTTTGAGAAATAGATCTAAGATCTATCTGAAAGATACTCACAAAATGAGGAAGATTTCAACTAACATGATAAGCATTTCAAAATATTACAAACTTCTTTTATTTTGCAGTGGTAAGATATGTGAATTGTTGGCGAATGAGAAAAAAATTGTATGTTTGGGTGGCAGAGGAGGCTGTACTCTGTTTTCACACAATTCAAATGTCTAGTTTTCAAGATAAACTGCTCACAAGATTTTTTGGCATTACCTCCCTAACTAGTGACTCGCTTTTATATGTAGTTTTTATAAGCAAATGTGCTTTTCATCCACACTATCCATGGTATGAGTTTGGCCTTCATTTGCTGATATCGTAATCAGCTCGATGGGGTAAGCATACCTTGTGCAGCTCCTATTATCAGTGTCTCTAATTCCAAAGGTGTGTCCCAATTATATCTTTCTGACAAGTGCCCATGCCATCTGGGGCTGCTTGCTGGCATCTACCCTGTACGAATCTCTCCATTTGTCATTGCATCTATTGGGTCTTCACCACAGTCCATATGCGTGTCAACCAGCAACAAATAGTTTGCAACTTGCCAAACATCTTGATGCTTCCAAAGAGCCATATATAGACATAGACGCAGAGAAGCAAACCACGTCTATATAAAGAATGTCTTGTTGTTTGGTCTGGTTTTAGTGTATTTAATTATATCAATCTTGGAGAAAAAGAAAGATTTTTCTTAACTTGGCCTCACAGTTGTTTTTTTTTTTAAGACAATGGAACATTTCATCTTAAATCTTTGGGTTTTACATTTGTCATATGATTATCATAAGCATATGATCTTAGGGCAACCACTGATGTTTTAGGAGATTTTTAAAATGATTGAAAACTGCTGTCAATAAAAGTAGAAGGGTTCATTCTTGCACAAATATTTTTTTTAAAAAAAAAAGAAATTAGGCATCAGCTGTAGCTAGGCACCAGGATCATTTGTTCTATGCATTTGATCAGCTGCCATTTTCTATAATAGTCTCTGTTGCAAAAAAGAAGATACTTTGTAGAGTAGTGAGTAGTCGTACTCACTTGTAGGAACAAGGATACATATTTATAAGGCAGTTAGGGATTGTGCTGGTTTAGTGAAATGGCAGTTGTAGGATTTCCTCCAGGATTGATGACCTCATTAGCCCTTGGCTCAGTTTCCAGCGCAGGACACAATTTCCCTATTGTTCAGTGACTCCAAGCTCAAGTGGAGAGCTGTTGGTTACTACCAAGTTATGAGTGCCACTGTTGTTCCCTTAGGTTGTCATGCCATGCTGGCCATGGGTTTAATTCACAGGAGTTGTAACTAGTGGTTGCTCTCCTCCTTTGGAAGCTTTCAGAGTTCTCAGGGAAAAGGTTTTAAGTTCAGATCCTCTAGTTCCTGGGTCTGAAGCTCATGGTTTCCTCAAAAATTGGGATTTAGCCTTCAATTTCTGTGAGAAGACCAGGGTAACAACAATAGCCTACAATATTCTGGAAGTCTCCTGGACACCCTGACTCATCAGTCAGAAACTCATCAGTAACATTTATTTGTATGCCTGGTGTTCGGAGTTATGTTAATAGTATATGGCTCATGAGAGAAGCATTGCTAGCCCAGTTTATAAATTTTCATTTTAAACATATGTGTATATGTATTCGTGTAGACATACGTATTATATGAAATATTTAGTAAATAGATAATAGTGCAGTTTCTTATACCTTTTTCAGACATCTTTGCTTTTATTTGACCTTTTTCATTTGATTGCTCCTGTGTTGACTTCTCACCTTGTTTTTGCTTTCTCTCTGCTTCCTGCTTTTCCCATTTCCCCTCCAAATCACTTGCACCCTTTGAGTTCCCGCTCTATTGTTCCTTCCCATCCCTTGACACCATTTTATTTCCCTGGCTTCTACAGTTATTCCATGTTATATTCTTACATCTGAAGATTTGGAGTTTGGGGGCCACAGTTGAGAGAAAGCATGCAATATGTGTCTCTCTGGGACTAGGTTAGCCTACTTCATAAGCTCATTCTAGTTGCATCCATTTAATCTGCAAACTTTGTGATTTCACATGTATCCTACAAGGGACTATGTACTCTACTCTCAGTATCCAGTCTCTAGATGAAGGACATTTAGGTTGATTCTGTCTCCCAGCTAATGTGAATAGGGCAGCAATAAAGATGAATGAGTGAGTGACTGTAGAGTTAGATGTTGAGACTTTGGGCATATGCCATGGAGTGGCATCACTGGGTTGTATGAACACTTCAGGTGCAGACCATCCAGTGATGTTACATGACTCATTTTTTAATATTATCTTTGAAGAACATTACCTCTACAAGAATACTAGCCCTTAGTACTTTATGATGATTTAGGGGAAAAACTTGAAATTCAAACAGATGCCATTTTTAATTTCTTACTAAGTAAGCAAAAAGCCTTATCGAAAGAGCGTCGTCCATCTTTTCATAGCTACTGAAGAAGACATGAAAAAAATGTGATGTTATTTAACTTATACCATTTTTAAAAAAAAAGAATATTTTACCTTAGAAGTTGTTCTAAATCAAGCCAGTTGAAAACATTCAGATGAGTGGGTTTGGATCATTAGCTCAGCAGTATTATCTATCATTCAATGTCTTATAGCATGGCAAGTAGCTCAGACTGCCCTTGATTCTGCATCCTTGCTGTAATAAATTAAGCTTGCAATCATCTTATCATCCTGGATGAATTTGTCTATACTAAATAACCAAAAACAAGAGCAGGCAGTTAGTATAGCCCAACAGTCACAATTAATGCTGGTGGTATTGATCCTGCAAATAATGTGATTGAAGCCAAGTCAGTGTGTGTTCTAAGAGCATTATCTGACGTACCTGCAAGGTATAAACAAAAACAAACAACCACAAAATAACTGCCGGTTTAGGGTTTTTGTAAATTTTATTGCATTATATATTTTAATCTTCAAAAGAACGGGAATTCAAATTCTGTGCTCTATATCAATAAAAAGTTAATACATAAGCCAAAGAAATGCCCAAGTAATTATTATCATTTTTAACATTCTGCAGTGAAGGATTGTGGGAAATAAGCCCTCTGTTCCCAGTTGAAATGTGATCCATGAACCAGCAGTTCCCTGGACTTTAGCCCCTGGGAGTTTCACATAAATACAGATTCTTGGACCCTGACCTAGACCTCCTGGGACAAAAAAAAATCTGCATTTTAACAAGGTCCCTGGTGATTCTTTCCACATTTGTTGCAAGAAATACCAAGCCAAGGCAATACCTAAGAGGCTCATTATGAGTTTTGCCATCAAGTGTATTAGATCCTAATAGCACCCTGTGAATCCACATTATTCTTAATAGACTGCTCTAGCATATGCTTTGAGAAGCTGTTTTCATCAAGGGAGCTTATAGAGGCTGTTGTCTCAGTAGCTAGCCTTGGAATGTGGGCACCTACAGATATGTTCTGAGAGTTTTTCAAACCTTTTAGTCGTATAGTGTGTGTATATTTCAAAACCATAAATTGGCCAAGCCTACTTTTAAAAGTGCAATGCTTTAAGTCAGCAGTCAGGTACAAGAACAATCAGTTGAAAGGAAGGCATAGTGGGCACAGAGAGAAGAATAGGAATGTGAATTGGAATGTCCAAACGGGAGGGAAACACTATTGTCTTTCTGTTAGATGCGCATACAGGCTGTGTCCTGGGCCTTTAAAGCCAGTGCCCACTCACTTCAGGCAGGCTCATCTCTTTCTCCTCTACAGGCAGCTCTGTCTTACTGGGTTAATTTTGCTTTTAGAGATGCAGCTTCTCCCTCCATGATGCTCGGGTATCACCTAAAATTTTGCTGTCCCTTTGCACTATCAAGCTTGTCCCGAATGTTTTCCATTCCTTAAGCTAATTACTCACATCCTAATAGTTACCTTATCCAGCCCTCCTGGCTCTTCTTTAGGTTATCTTCCTCCTTTCTTTCCTCTTCTTTTTTCCACCTTTCTTTTATTTTATCTTTCCCTCTTTTTCTGGCTTTCCTAGGATGCAACTCATGACTTTAGTGCCCCGGGCAAGTACTCTACCATGGAGAAAGTAATCCCTCATTCTTTCCTGAAGCTGTGACCCAGAGATGATCAATGACCAAGATTCCAAGTGAGATCCAACTTGTGCAGGCTGTCACAGAGACTCTTTCCATTTCATTGTGGACATCATCGATCAGTGAATGTGACTTTAGGTCCCATGGCTTCTTTTGTCTCCATATGCAAGTGTCACATCATGACTTAACTAACCAATATCTGACTAATTAGATGTTTGTCTTCTTACCAGAAAGTAAGTTTTCTAAGGCATCCCCATTTAAGGCCATCTTGGTAAATCGGGGGCCATTATGTTCCTTTTATATCCTCATTCTGGTATCCATGCTATTCACTATCTTTGCCACCCAGAAGTCATCTTGTCTTTAGCCAAGCTATACCCTTTGCCAATAAGACTTGCTGGTGTTACTTTAGTCTTTCTTGATTTTTATCATATCCTGAGCTTTGCCACAGGGTCTCTTTCCTTCATCATTATTACTTACTATGTAGACCAGGCTGACCGTTAATTCACTAAGTAGCCCAAGGTGATTATGAGCTCCTTGTGGCCCCTGTTACTCCAGCTCTGAGAAGGACCGCATGCATGTGCTACCATGTCTGGATCCATGGCTGAAGTACAAATGGTGCTTTTGTGTTTTTCCACCTGTGTATGCATCTTTGTGTGTCACTGAGCCACAAAACCTTTAGATTAGTAAATCCTGCTGTCAAGGGTATTTGGTGCCTTGAAGTATACAGCTTAGGATGGCTGATTTCTGACAACTTCAAAAGGAGAGGTAAAGACATAGGGTATCTTCTTTAACATAAAGGTGCTTAATTAATACCTTTTAGTTAACGTAGCATCATTTGTTAGCGAAATTGAGATTAAAATAAAAGTAGGGGTACACAATAGAAGGCTTATTTAATTTTTTTCTAAATTTATTTTTTCAGGGTGGGCTTGGGTGCCAGGGTACATGTATGGCAGTCAGAGGAAACTTCTAGAGAGTTTCTCTTTTCTTCTACCATTTTCATCCAGTGATTAAACTCAGGTGATCAGCCTCGGTGGGCAGCACCATTTAGCCATCTCACTAGTTGGAGAAGGCTACCCTTTGAATATGCCTTTATTATTGATTTGTCCCATCTTCTGTGTGTGTCAGCTGAGCACCTCCGATTTTAAAACAATGCAGAATCCATGACTCAGAGGTTGATGGCTTGCCAGAAGACAAACTCCTTGCCACGGATGCTTCTTCTTAATTAAATACCCAAGATGGCAGCATCAAAACAGGGGGGATTGGTAAATAGCAGAAACAAAACCATAAAGCAGCTTCTTTCTGCTGGAGACTCCTTAACTGCTTGACATAGAAGGATTCTGATGGAGTATTAATGAGCCATCTTTTACTTTGGAGCATAGGACTGGGATGTTCAGAGGTTCATTTCATGGTGTCTCATTAGGATACTGTGCTCTGAGCTCCATCCCTTCTGATCTCTCAAATGTTAACGGGATTCATCAATCACAACAACCCTTTTTCCTTTCCTTTGCTTCTTACTTTGCTTGGTGATTAAAAAAAAAGGAATGCTTTATGAAAATAGTGCTAGAAAATGGACAGTGTTTTGCAGTGTTCCAATTAACATTTTACAAAAAAAAAATCATTCATGAGAAGCACCCATTTTTATAAATGTCTTCTTCTGCTTATTCTCTGTAGAGGTCCTGTCATTTGTAAACACCTTGCAGGTCATCTTACACAGTAGGACTGCAGCCACATTAAATATTCACATCTTTGTCTGCATATTATCTGTGAGATAAGCTCTTAAAACGGTAAAACAAAGGTTACTTTGATTTTACAAACATCTCTGTGATAGTGAAAGATGGCCCTGGGTTGGGTCGTGCATACCAGCAAGGACTCAGGGGTTTGACGCTAGAGAAGCAGCAATTGAGGTTAACCTACACTGCTTAGACAGGGGGAAGTGTGAAAAATGAGAATAAACAAAATATCTTCTAAACAAACAATGACAACAACAACAAAAAAAAATAGAAATAATAAGAGCAGATTAACCTGTAAGAACAGACCCCTGTTGCCATTCAAAAGGACTGTCAAGTTTAATCCCCCCCCCCGTTTGGTTCTGTATAAAAGGCAAGATAACTTTATGAAACATGGTTAATGTTATAAATAAATAAAATTTATGAGAGCTTTCCCTTTCCCCAACTTTAAAAATAAAACCAAGAAGGGAAAGAAAAATGCCGTGAAGCACAACTGTGTCGTAAAGTGTGTCTTCTAGATTTCACGCCATGCAGTCAGGCCCCCAAGCAAAGGGGAGCAGGGTTCCGCTGTGAGCAATCCTGTCTGTGTAAGAGGCACTATGAGTTCCTACGGAGAAACATCTAGAGATGTGTGGGCTTAGCAGAGCTGTTTCAATATTGAGATTGGCCACCAGTTCATTGTCTCACTGTGGTTTGTGATGCGGAGAGTTTCGTTTCCTTCTTTGGATGGTACTTAAGCGTTGATGCGAGAAACAGCTTTCTCTTCAAAGGGGGAAGAAATCAGTTATTCTGGAGCCAAATTAGCCCAAGTTCTGTGTTTAAACGTGGCAACAATTTTATTAGGATTTTATAGTAAAGGAACAAAAGAAAGTCTTAAATCAGGACACTTTAAAACACTTTGTGGAAACATCAGGTAGGTAGTGGCTTACTGCACAGTCGGGGAGACCTCTGTGGTAGATCTAATGACCTTCTTAGCATTTGGTCCGATGGAAGCTAGTCTATGAATACATTTCCAAAGCTTTCACCTAATGGCCACTAGGCGTTAGGTCAAATGGATGTGGACAAGGGACAGCTATGACAGGGGCTTAATACAGCCCTGAATGCACTGTACTTCCACAATTGTTAAAGTTGTATTCAATTGATCAGCCCTGTAGACAAGTCAATGCAAGCTGTCTCTTCTTTCTGAGAAATACAACTGTTTATGACACTAAGCTTGTTCTTTATAAAAGGAAGTGTATATTAATGTTTAAAACCCCAGCTCATTGAAGTGGATAAGCAGGGTTTGGGGGGGGAGGGGGAGGAGGCTTGGGGTGTGGAAAGAGTTCCTCTGCCTAAGAATCTGACTTGCATTTCTAAAGCCAATTACCCAATTTAAATATTTTACTTTTAGGGCTGATTTGATTATCAACTCTTTAGCCAGGGACTGAGGAAAGACTCCTGACAGATATTCTGTTTAAAGGCTAAAAAGTTTCTTTAAACAATCAGTTCTGGGGACCTTGGAAAGTCAATGCTGTCCTACCCCTAACCAGTTCTGTCCTTGGAGGAGGGGGGTGATCCCTACACAGGCAGACTGAAATCAACCCCCTGTAATAGTAGAGCCCCTCTGTGCCATGAGGAAGTTCCCCATGCCCAAGGTTGTGAGAATCACAGGCATTTCAAGATCATCCTGAGGATGGTAAATATGATATGTAAGAAACTAAAGCCTTTCTCCAGCCTCGAAATGACGCGTATTAAGAATTGCTTGCAGTTTTTCTGGCTCTCTTAAAAACCATATGGTTTCCTCAAAGTACAGCTTCAGTACACTAAGGGTTACTCCAGTGACCCAAATCATTTAGTTAATGTTCAGCTTAAACATCCGACCCATACCCAGAAATCACCTGGCACTGGGAGTTCACTCTTCCCAGCCATGGGGTTATCATTTATGTAAAGCAGTGCTCCGTGAAGCTGTTTGTGTGTGGCTAGCAACAGTCTCCAAGTCTCATGTTTATGGGAGAACAAAGTACACTCCAACGCCATGACTTACGTCCAAGTGTTTACCGTGAGCCACAACCCTCGCTTTAAGTTTGCACCTCAAGTAAACATTCCTTAAGCTTAATTTTCTCACATTTCTCCAAAATCTGAGTTCATGAACAAATAGAGTTAATAGCACTTACATGATAGCCATTCAATGGATTGATTCTTTCGGCTCAAGCGACAGAGTCTTACCCGGTAGCCAGGCTAGCCCTGGGCACATAGCAATGATTCCCTTCTCTTCCCTCAGACGTCTGCATTCTGGAACTATACACAGGAACTACAATTCCTGACTCATTTTGTTTGTTTGTCTGTTTTGTTTTATTTTCTTTATGAAACTGAACATGAATCATCACATTTATTTTATTTGACTTATATTTGCAATACATTATGTTTTGAAGTTTGTGAATTTGGGAGATTATACAATGCTCAGGTTTTCCTGAAGCTGCATTTCCATTTCTTTTTAATCTCAGTGAAAGGCTAGTTCCTATTGACTCAGTATTCTTTTTTATTCAAGGTGCTCCTTATCTGGAGTATAAAATAATGCCCAAACCTTTTTATCTTCTCAATTAAAAATAGCTACCACCTTCATACCTGAACACTCATCAGTAGTCAACAAAGTTTGAGTGGTTAGCAAATACCTAAGAACTTAACTTCACATACATTTTTTATATTTGGGAGGGGATGTGTAGAATTGTAAGTTGATCAAATATTTCTGTAGTAAAGAAATAGGTAGTGCCACAGGGTCCTTATAAAAGGGTACACTTATGACCTTTCTGTGCACACACACCTATAAACACACTTGTATATAGTTATACACTCATCATAATCACACACAAGTAAAAATAAATATTACGTAAAAACTTGGAAGGGCGAAGTGTTAGAGATGGCACTGGGGAAGTTAACTCTTCCAGAACTAACCAGGAAGTTAAATGATTTGGGATGATTGGCTTATGAAAGCTGAGTCTGGAAAGAAGCAGAGAGAGAGTGAGAATATAGAGTTGAGTGTTTACCCATCCATAGCACCAGGGCCTTCTGGTTAGTCAGTGGAGAACTCAGTCTAAGGGGGTATGTGTAGATACTTGAAGCTATTAGTTGCCTAGACTCTAAGGTTAGAGACAAGGGTAACTTTGATTAGTAAACATATATAATAACAAAAGAATTATTTTGCGCCTGCAAGAATGAACTCTAGGTGTTAAGAACCTGGATTGATTAGTACCATAAGACAAAACCACCCTTTCTGCTAAATAAAGGGGGAAAACCTATTGATTATCTACGTCCTGTCTCCTCACTTCATAGGCTTGGGGTTTCTAATTGAGATGAGATCTATCTGTATGGTTTTAATTAGACTTGGCTACTTTAGACAAGATGAGCCAGGTTTCCTCCACCTCATACCAGGAGTGTGCATCTGTGAGTGCAGGTGTCTACTCCCGGCACCCCTCCCCCTGCCCCCTCCCTATTCACATGCTGTTCTGTCTTTCTATCCTGGTGTCATGGTCTCTTAGCAATAGAGATTTCTTTTTCAATAGCTATTCTTTTTTTATAATTCCTTTGGCTTTGGAACATCTATGGTTAACTCTCCCGAGGCCAGCAAGTTTCTTTATTTGTACTTATTCATTACACACAGTAAACTTATATCAAATCCTAATGTGACACCCTACTCCGTCCACCCGTGCCATTAAAATAATTACTTTCAATAAAAAGTAACCTTTCAAATTGTAAATATAAAATTTTGGGAAGTATAAAAAAAAAAATTGTGAGATAGTTCTCTCCCGGCAGAACCCGACGAGCTGGGGTTAGTCCATAGAATCTATAGGATGGAAGGGCAGAACCAATTCCTGAATGTTGTCTAGAAGAGAAGAGATGTCTTCAAGCTGTCCTCTGCCCTCTGTACATGTGTGGTGACATGAATCCTCCTGCCCCCACCTCCACCCCACACCCTACTCTACGCAAAGTCATTAAATATAGTAAAAATGCAAGTTCTCTTGTATATGTAAAGGAAAACTTCCATGCATCTTTAAGACAAAAATACATGTATCTAGAGGGTTGCTTATAAGCAATTGTTTGTAATCTCATAAAAAATAGAAAAGAAAAATAAAATATTGGCATTCCATAAATTGGTAGTTGAAATAGAAAGTCTCATGATTTCCATAATTAGAAACGTAAAGCAAGGTAAGTCAGTCTTTAGCCCTTGTGACTAGTGTTGAGTTTTCTTTGAACAAGGATTCAAGGATACTTGGCCCCTTCTCCATCGTTTTAAATGTATTTTCCTCTTTTGCTGCTCTTAGTTCTCCTCTGTTGTTATGAAATACCTTTGCCCGTGCTCCTTGGGTTTTTCTGAGTAGCATCTCTCCGCACAGCGTGTTCTTCCTGTCCCAAATACCTACCATGAGCCTCCGAGCCTAGGTGCCCATTAGCCTGCGTGCCTCGGCGCTCCATTACGTCATCATCGTGTAGTTCAACTCCGAAGCTCCTTTGGATCAGCTGGTCAGTCTCTGTGCTGGCCTCTGGCGAGCTACGAATACGTACTTGGTAAAACAGAGGTACGGGGCTATTTAATAACATGCAGGCAGGGAGAAAGGCCGGCCTCTGCCTATAGAGAGCACAGCATTCCCACTTCCAGTGCTCGCCCCTGACTCAACCTTCAAGCCCACCAGTCTATTGCAGTCTTCCCCTAACTTGTTCCTGAAGATTCTTGCCTATTCCTGCCCTGTTGTGAAGTTGTTCTGAAAAGCAAGTAGGTTACACTGCCTTGTTCTCTTAGAAAAAAAAAAAAAAGCCATATATCCGCAGCGTCTATCACTTGGAGTCAAGTTATAACTGTCCCTGTGAAGCACTTACCTGTTTTGACCTCCACTACCCCTTACAAGCTCCCTAGTTCGTCCTCTTCTCAATCCTCTTCTCTCTCTTAACTCTGGTTCTCCGAGGACAAGCGATTCGACATCATAACCCTTGAACTCAGTGTTCCGGATGATGCAGAGTCTCTTTCTCCTCCGTCCCCACAGCCGCACAATTAACCCACCCTAACCCCGGGTGGCTACTTCACATCTGTGGCACTTTCGTGTGCAACCATTTCCTCAGAGAACCTTACGCCTGCTCCATTTTATTTCTCTATTTCTTTAGTAGTCATCTTCTGCCGACAAGAACAGGTGCTCTGTGAGGACCTGGAACATTTGCCTGTGTCGTCGTCTTCTTCTCCTCCTCCTCCTCCTCCTCCTCCTCCTCCTCCTCCTCCTCCTCCTCCTCCTCCTCCTCCTCCTCCCCCTCCTCCTCCTCCTGCTCCTCCTCCTCCTTCTTCTTCTTTTCTTCTCCTTCTCCTCCTCCTCCTTCTTATTCTCCTCCTCCTCCTCCTCCTCCTTCTTTTCTTCTTTTCTTCTTCTTCTTCTTCTTCTTCTTCTTCTTCTTCTTCTTCTTCTTCTTCTTCTTCTTCTTCTTCTTCTTTTCTCCTCCTCCTCCTCCTTCTTCTTCTCCTTCTCCTCCTCCTTCTTCTTCTTTTCTTCTTCTTCTTCTTCTTCTTCTTCTTCTTCTTCTTCTTCTTCTTCTTCTCCTCCTCCTCCTCCTCCTCCTCCTCCTCCTCCTCCTCCTCCTCCTCCTCCTCCTTGAACCAATGGTACCTGCCATATCATAGGTGCTAGTAAGTATTTGTGAAAGAAAGCTATAAAAAGGGAGGATGAAAAGAAGGGTAGATAGTTGGTGAGGAGAAGAAAGAAAGGAGACAAACCAGAGAGGAAGGAAAGCGGGTAGACTCCTGTTAGTATATGCCTCCAGCCATTCTTCAGACCACCCTTTCTCTCTGAAACCGCACCCGATCTGGCCTCCCGCCCAGAGCCTTTAAAAGGCATCACTTTTCGGCATGGACTCCAAAGATGCCCGATTGACGTTGTGTTTATTTTCAGACCTAACCCAATCCTTTTTATAGCAAATGGGAATAACTTCCCGTACATATTAGCAGCATAAAGTTTCTCCTGTAAGTTAAGGTGTTTTAAGGTAGCCTACTCTATTTCAGGTTTAACAACGTAGATAATAATACTTAGAGAACTGGGATGGCAAAATTCATGAGATATGAGTGTGAAGAAGGAAAAATTATGAACTAATGGGTTAGTGACCTGCACGGAGGAATCCCGCTTTTCTTTAAGGTCTGTAATCCCCAAGTCAGCCGTGAAACCTTCCCTGACTATTGTCCCTTGACCCTCCTTCTCATGGACTGAAACTTCAGTCATCTTATCACCTACCACACTCACTGTCACTGGGTCATTCAGTTCTTCTGCCATTTTAAAATCCGTGGAAGGCCATGGTGTGGGTGATCATGTCTCACCCCAGCCTCAGCAACCTCTCCAATACACAGCCCAGCACCAACACAGCAGCAACACAACCACACCTATTTGTTATTTTCATGGTGGCTTACTCCCACAGTAGAAGATGTAGTGTCCCTGCATCAAAATAATCTAAGCATGCCATATCAGCGCATTCATATAACCAAGGAAAGATGGCATAAAATTGACATGCTATGTTACAAAATTGAAGTCACTTCTCTCATGCTCATAAAAGAATACAGAGCCAGGCTTGGTGGTGCATGCCTTTCATCCTAGCGCCTGGGAGGCAGAGGGAGGCAGATCTTTATGAGTTCAGAGCCAGCCTGGTCTACAAAATAAGTTCCAGGACAGCCAGGGCTGTTATACAGAGAAATGCTGTCTTGAAATTAACAAAACAACAACAACAAAAAATTTGTATATTTTTTCACTATGGTGAAATAAATTAATCACAGTGGCAAAGTTATTGGTTAATAGGAGCCAAATTCCAGTATAGCCAATTTGGATGCTTATAAATTAAAACCTGACAAAAAGACTAACCAGCGTAGGAGGTCATTGATAAAACTGTTAGTCAGGTGTATTTTAAGGGAACTGAGAAGCAACAAAAATCACATTTTCCAGCTAATGGATTTAGGTTGCTGGTTCTGTGGGAAGAACTCTTCTCAGTCTCAAGGTGAGCGATGGTTTCCTGGAAACTTTGAAAGCATAAAATTCAACCCAGTTAGGGACTGGTCAGAAGGCTTACAGCACAAACACCTATTTGAATTCCCAGCACCCACATGAAGAGTTGGGCGTGTACTCTGTGGCTGGTATCCAGCTAGAGGCAGAGACAGGCAGCTCCTAGGAGCTTGCTGGTCAGACAGCCCGGCTTAAATGGTGAGGTCCGGGTTCAGTGAGAAAGCTTGTCTAGTAGAGGAAGACGCCTCATGTCAGTCACTGTCCTCCATATGCATGCCTACAGGAGAGCAAACAGGTAGAGATATGCACAACACACACACACACACACACACACACACACACACACACACCATATAAAAAACACACCAGCAAACAAAAACAGAGCATAGCAAACACCGCATCATCGAAGCTGCAGTATGTCACAGTGAGCCCCATGGTATATCCCTCTGTCCACGCAGCTTTACTTGCAAATGACTGTGGCAGAGTCTGGTCAGTTCGAGATCTGTCTTCTGTGACACCATCGGTATTAGATCTTCACTGGGACTCCTCCCAGTGTCATGCAGATCCTGCAGCTCTGGAACAGCAGGACTGACTCTTTCGTGTGTCACAATTAATGCTTCTGTGCCCCGCGAGAGGATAATAATAGTCAAAGTCATTTTCTAAGGGTCGGAGGCATATGCATATAAATCCACTATATTTTGATGTTGCTCATATACTAAGAAAAAACTTTAAAGTTGGCTGATGAGCTGTTCTTTCTTTCTTTCTTTCTTTCTTTCTTTCTTTCTTTCTGTTTTTCTTTGTTTCTTTCTTCTTCCTTTCTTTTTGTTAGCAGGCAGGAGGGACAGGCTTGTCTACAGTGTGATGTAACTAGGGAAGGGATCGGGCTCATCCTTCTGCCTCCTGTGTTCTGGGATTCTGCATGTGTACCAGGATACCCACCCATATTCTGACCTTTTGTGATTATATCTCTGAGCCCTTCATTTAGTCTCTGTTGCCAGAGTCTCTATGGAGAATAACAAAAGATTTATTTCCTTCATTCCATTTTTTTTCAACTGTACATTGTAGCTCACCTTTAAAAATATGTGTGGGTATTTCTTTTTCCACAGTTGTGAGGCCAAGGCTTCTCAAACTGTAAAATATATGTGACTCCTCGGAAGTGACTCCTCGGTGGATTGTATAATTCAGCAGCAGGCCAGAGCCAGACATTTTGCATTTCTGGCAAGTTCCCTGACAATAGTTATAGCTTTAGTCCACAGTGGCAATTGTTTTGGTAGGTAATTAACTAAAAGTCCGTGACAAGAATTTTTGACTTGTTCCTATGGTTTAAAAAAAAAAAAAAAGAAAGCATGCTTTTCATGTTTCACTTTGAAGTGTCAGGTTGGCTGCAGATACATGATATCTTTCTATTTCAGCAAATTATAGTATTTTATTGTTGATTATTGAAATAAATTAGTTTTGTTCATTTGGCAATCTGTGTGTGTATTGTCCTTTTTCCTTTAGGCTAGAGATGTCATTAATTATTAAAACAAGTAACATAAAGACTGAGCCAGATGTACTGATAAATTTAGGATGATGTATATATGTATGTATGCATGTGTGCATGTAAAAACAATTAATGAAGAGAAAAACCATAAATTTGAATGAGAGCAAGGAAGGTTAAAAGGGGGACTTTGGGGGGGATGAAAATGAAGGGGGAATGATGTAATTTTATTATCTCATAACATAAATATTTTTACAAGTAATACTTTTCAAAGTAAGTGAGTAGCTACCCCCAAAAGAGTCATGCCACACGATCAGTGAACATACCTTTCCTGTAACTCAATATTGTAATGCCCAGGACCCCAGTTAGGTATGATTGCTAATGAGTTTGCTTACTCAGGAACACACATACCACCTACTGTGTGCTAGTCAGCCTGGAGGGAGCTAACAGCCCATTTCCAGAGTGAGTTCTCTCCTGAAACTCACTCCAATATAAACATAGAAATATAATAATTTGAAACTACAAGCAAAAGTATGAGGAAGGGCATACAGTGTATGTCTTTATGGGCCTCCTCAATCCATTTTCCTGAGAATATTGCAATTCCATTTTTTGTGACTGGATAAAATTCCATTGTGTTTCTAACATTTTCATTATCTAAAATAAATCCCTTCCCCCTTAAAAAAAAAACTTGTTACATTTCTAATAATTCATAGCAGTTCAAATTTGCTTATAAACATTCACATATACACTTTGCTGATTTATTTCTGAATATATAAGGCTTAATTTATCTTTATAATGTGGATTAGTTTTATGTAATTCTCAATAATTTTTATTTTTAAAATATCACAAAGCAAACTAGATATTTGTCCTCTAAACTTTATATTAACTATATTTCTTGAAGAGAGTTTTGAGATGTGTTCTATTATTATCAGCATCCTTACTTATGACTCAATTGAAGTACATTGAAGTTTCTCATTTGCACAAAGTCACAAAGCCCATACAGGATGCAGCAGAAGTTTGTGGTGTCAATTATACAATGGATAAAAGGATTTCATTTAAAGGTTTATTTATTTGAGAATCCCAATGTAAGAACTGTAGTCACATCTTTTCTACCATCCCTTCTCTAGTCCAATTTCCTTGCCCAATTCTCTCTCAAAGTCATGCTCTCTTCTTGTATAGTTAGCGTTTACATACACACACACACACACACACACACACACACACACACACACCAGAAGACAATGGCTCCTTTTCTCCCAGATTCTTGAGAACAGCTCTAGAATTTAATACATGGCACAAGGTTTGTTACTTTTCTAAAGACTGTGATGGGGTCCTGGAGGGGCCCTGCTAGTACCCCAGAGCTTCCATTCCTCCATCAGAGGAGGTGCCAGACCATGCATCATAAACTGAAGAATATGAACACTTTCCTCTGTTCTTTCATGATCAGGCCTAAAGCCTCGTTCTCCCAGTGATTTCCTTTACCCTCTAGCTTTCTCTGAATCTAGCAGTAGTTTATACAATTAAATAAGTGGATTCCTGCCCTTGCACAAGCCTTGGGAAAGGACCTAGCCACTGTGTGCTAATGCATAGCTGAGCTATGCCTTCATCAATGCATCTGTCTGTCTGGTTCGCTTAAACAAACTGCTCTTCACACCTTACCTCACGAAAACAGAAAGGCCATCAATCACATCCTTTATGAAATGCTATGACAGACAATGAAATGTCTGTTTTGGCTTTCGCAAGATCCTCCTGGTGTATTTGCTTGATTGGCTTTGTTGGTTTGGTTTGGTTTGGTTTGGTTTGGTTTGGTTTGGTTTGGTTTGGTTTGGTTTGGTTTGGTTTGTGAGAGCTGGACCTTTCCGTTGAAAACATTTTTATTTAACTCAGAAAGTTTTCTTTGATCCATGGAAAGAGCAGTAAAAAGGAAAGGAAAGGTGGTGTCATTCTCCTATGAGCTGTCTGAGCTGCACAGATCGCTTTGTCCCTGAATGGTTTAATCTCCTCACTTATGAGAAGAGCTAGAAGGGGCATCCTTTGACATGCCCACTGGCTAGGATTATGAGAGATTCAGTTCACCCCCACACTGCATTTTGTCATTAAAGCATGAGTAGTCACAACTGATAATATGATATATTACTGTCCCTAGTGAGAAACCCATTCCTTAGACACGGTGCTAAACGTTGTCTGTCACTGTCCTCAATGCCACTTAAAAATCTCATAGAAACAGGGTATCCATGACTTTGGAATATCTAGAAACTTCAATTGACCCTCTGCATACGTCCATATTTGTAATTTTACAATGGAAGATCTAGTGGAGAAAATCTAAAAATAATGTCAAATTTTAGCCTAGGGAAAAATAAATGTAGTAACCTATACTCAATATAAATTATATTTTTTTAAAAAAGAAAGGGTGAGAAGCTTCTATGTTTGTATATTGTTATTTATGATCAACATTTTGTCTTTTATATTAACCATGGATGTCTTAAAAACACTAGACATGGAAACTACATGTAATATACTTGAACATTAGTAAGAAAAATGATCAGGTCTGATAAAATGGCTAAATTTTATATTTTAACATTTTTCCTTCAAAGCTAGACATCATCTAACTCTTTCCAAACATATTGACTTTCTTTGTTTGTCCTTGGCAGGCCTTCATACTTTCTTGTCTGGTGCTGTTACTGTAAAATTATATTCGAATAATGGAAATGCCCATGTTTGTATTGAACATTAGCATATTTTCTTTTCAGCAAATATCTCTTGACTTGACTTTTATCAACTGATTTCTGAATGAATTTTCATAATCTCAGCTTCTGTCCCTTTGAAATGGAAAATTCAATGTCAAACAAGTCAGTACAGAGGAAGCCCCCTCTTGAATACTTAGAATTTGGGTTTTACCAGTTCAGGGCAGGGTGAAAAAATAATCTTAAAGGGAAAATAGCAGTAACATCATAGAGTGTCTTTACAGAGCTTATGAGCCACATATGGTTCTAAGACTTAGCAGCCAAGAGTCCATGGATAGACAAGTGTGTTTGTGTGTTGCCTGTGCACTGTAAATATGACATCATTCACTTGGAGAGGGACAGGAGTGGAGACAAATGATGCCCAGCTTATTTGACCTTAGCTCACTCCTTCCAGGCCACAAGCCGCCACATCAGAGTCAGAGTGGATTGTTTGTCACCTTTGAAACCTGTAGAGATTGAGATTTAATACTTTTATTCATAGAAACACTGAATTTTCTTTCTTTTTCTTATTGTAGGGTCAATAAAACTTCAGATCTTTCTTATAGCAGTATCTTTTACATAGCATTATCTTTAAGGTAGACATGAAGATTGATTGAAACACACACACACACACACACACACACACACACACACACTGTATTTTGTTTCTATTCTGAAGCTTCAAATGATTTTGCATTTTTGAATCCAGTCCAGTCCTCATATTTTGTGTGTTTGTGTGTATGTGTATGCATGTGTTACACATGTGGCTGTGTGTGTGTGTGGCTGTGTGTGCATGCATATACACATGTGTGTTTCTTTGTGCCTATGTGCATGTATGTTCATATGTGCATATGTGTGCATGTTTGTACATGTGTGTGCCTGTGTGTATGTGTACCTCTGTGTGCCTGTGTGCATGTACATTTCCCGTAAACGCTTGGAGAAAAGTCCTCAGGTGCAATCTACTTTGGTTTTTTGGTTTTGGTTTGTTTTAAGAAAAAAAAAAATCTTTCCTTTATCTTTCTCAAGTAGGTTTAGCAGGCTGGCAAGCAATTCTTGGGGCTCTGCATGCCTCAACCTCCCCAGGGCTGTCATATTCAGCATCTTTACAGGGCTTTTGATGTTTGTGTGGCAAACAATTTCCTGGCTAAGCTAGCAACTTGCCCCAAGTTCTCACAATCTTTTAAAAAGCTCTTTGGAACTGTCACATGAAGTGATGAGACTAGAACACAAATCTCTCTCTCAGTTTTTTAATTGCTAATGAGAATGTCATATGTGAAAATCACCAAAGTCATATGTTCCCACTGGCACTAACCTGGCCTGTTAGTGCAGTACATCATCCAAGAAAACGGATTAGACATCACTCATTAGGAAGCCTCCGCAGATGCTTCTTAGCTCACTGCCCTTAAATACATTGTTTTGAAAATTACTCTTGATTCACATATTGTAACAAAGAGAATCACATAAGTCTTTAGCCTGAGATATTTTTAAGTTGTTTTGTTTTCTAGCTTTGTAGATTTCTTGTGTATTTACCGAAATAGTAATGAATGGCACATGTATTTGCTAATTGGGTTCAAATATGAGTTAAAAATTTTGTATAGTTCTGAAATTCACACATACCCCTATGTTTTGTGTTTTTGTATATTTTTAAAAGTTGAGCATTGACTATAACCAACATTCAATCATTTCTATCTCTTCTTTTCTCTATATATATTTGTTGTTTATATATTTCTGCATAGCTAAGAAAATACATGCCATTTTTGCTTTCCAAACTCACGTTATTCTTTAAACATTTTTCTATCATCTGCCAGAATCCCTGCAGACACATTTCAGTTGCTACATGATGCCTGATTAAACTAAAACCTGCTTTTCCTCTCATTTACTGCCCCTCAGAACTGTCCTGGAAGCATCTTTAGAAGAGGTTTTGGCCATGATAATGAGTTTCTTTGGGTAAATCCTCAATAGCGAAATTGCTAGGTCACAGGCTATGATCATATTTCTGTGCCTTTCTTAAACCTCACGAGGCTGCTGTTTATTTGAATGACCTACTTAATAAAATACTTTAAATTTGATTGCATTTCAGTGAAGATTCGTCAAATTCCATATTCTCAAATTAAATGTTACTGCCATGTTAAATTTCTTAGGCTTAGATTTTCTATTAATGCAAAAAAAAAAAAAAATGACCTTTCTGCCACAGCTGTTAGATCCGCAGCGAGACCATTTTCAATGGTGTTCCTTTTGTAAATTTGGTACAATGTCGTCTCTAAAACTTTCATATTTTTTCAAATTGCTTTGCACTTTCCTGCTTTTTAAATACATTTGGAAAGCTGCGTTCTTTTGAAATTTCATATTCTTGTATGATTTCAGATGCTTGTATGTTTATGAATTCTTACAAATGAGACTGGGTTTGACCTTCAGTTCTTACAAATGAGGCTGGGTGTGACCTTCACCTTTTGCCCACCCTTTTCCTGTTTCCTCAGTCTTTAAAAAGGCCAAGTTATTCCTCTCTCTCTTCCCACATTTCTCTGCCTTGTTTTTGCCAACTTGCCTGATTACCTCAATTGTTCCGAGACTTTACATTTCTACAGTCATAGCTTCAATTAAACTTGCTTGGTTGAAATTAGGGCCTATTGTTACTATTGCTACACACGTTCTTTAATTTCTTTGGGTCTATAATTTTTTTCCTATTCAGTTATATATGTGGCTTTAGATATTAATTTTAACCTTTATTTTTTGTACAATGATTTGATTCATCCTGCTTTCCTACTCCTCCTATATATTCAATATATATTTACCATGCAGTTTCAGTACCTTAAAGTCTTGTGATGTTTTTTTCCCCTGACACAATTTATTTTGAATTAATTGCTAGACCTTTTCCCGAAGACATCAGTTTTTCATAGTTGTACTGTTATTAATTCATGACTTTGTTTTGCTGTTTGATATAGGAAGAGACTGCATTTATGCATATAATACTACCTACCTAAATGTGCCGCTAGGACGGTTTAACTTGAAATAATTTCTTATTCAATAATATCTAATTAATTTTGATTATGCCATTCAAAATACTCTGGATGCTCCACTAATTTTTCCCTTTGATAGTTATTTTCTTTTAACTTGATTTTCTTTCGTTATTTGGGGTTAGATATGTTTCTGAGTTTGGAAGTTTTAGGGCCAATTCTTTTATCAGTAACAGCATTCTTTTCACTTAACAAAATCCAATATTTGAGTGTGTCTTCACTCACTTCCTGAACAAATAACTAATGGTTAGAATTCCCTCCTCTTCCTCTATACCCTACATTTTAGATGTCACTCTTGTAGCTTTAATAAGTCACTTTTTTTTCTGTTTTGCTCAACACTGCTCTTTTTTTTTTTTTTTTTTTTGCCTGTTTGCTTATTTGTTTGTTTGTTTGTGTGTTTGGTTGTTTTTCTTGTAGCTCGGTCCTTAAGAGTGCAGTGTTAGACATCACTTGGCATCTGTCTATGGTCAAGAAATCAAGCTCCTTTCTTTCTTTTATTTTTTCTTACCTTCTTAAAAACCTCAGTTTTCACTTCAACTTAAAGGCACTTTTTTCCTATGCTTGTTGCATTTGCAGCAACTTCCTGCATTGCTTTAAAGATAATAAATTGTTTAAATCGTTTGAATTGCCATTTGATAAATCACTTCATACATACCCGTAGTAATATTTGGTTCTTATTCTTGTTTCTGAATGCTTTAATTCTTAACTTTGTTATTGCGTAATTCTACTACGATGGATCCAGAGGTTTACCCTTAAAAAAAATATATATATATATAAAATATATTAGCCGTCTTCAATGAGTATTTGTGTGTGCTATTAATTTTAAGATTTGAGGTGTTACTGCACTGCCGTTCACTTTACTGCCCGGTAGAATCCCAGCAAGACTTATGTTGTCTCGTTCTAGTGACTGTTCTCTGTAGCCCCCCTCACGCCCGTTCCGCTGCTCCTCTGTCTACTCTCTTTTACATTTGTTTTAACCTGGCTTCCAACTCACAAATTCAAACTTTAGGTGTCTAATTTGTTGCCTGACCCGTATATCTATTAAATGCTCAGTTTCAGATTCTGTTGCTTTTATTTTAAATGTAGCTGATGAGTTTTTAATGGTGTCTTCCTCATAGGACAAACAGTCTATAATTTCTTTAAAAGGATTAAATAGTCTACTTGGATAATTCTAAATACTTCAGTATATATATATATATATATATATATATATATATACTTCTCATCTTTAGTATTTCTGCTTTCCTAAAAATTCACTCATTCATGCAATGGTTTCCTTTTAATTTCTGTACTCTGCTTTCTTTATCTGAAGAAATTACTTATATGCAAATTATATTTTTTATAAAATATGCTTTTATGTTTTTTTTAATTGCCCAATCTACAGATCAGAGGCCTATTATGGATTATGTGCTCAACTTTTGAGTACCCCACCACAGTAGACACTTGGGATTAGAATTTTTGGCAGAAAGAAAATTGGTATTGTCTCAGGTACATTTTCTTTTGGTACAATAAAGCACTGATGAAAGAAACTTGACAGGGATAGGAATTAGTTTTCGCTCACACTTCTAGAGTATAGTCTGTCCTGCTGCGAACGACCAGGGAACAAGGGCGTGAGGCAGCTTACCACTTGGTATCCACAGTCAAATATGCAGCCCTGACAATGGAGACCACTATTCAGAACCCTTGTGCATCTGTTCAGTCCAGGACCCTGCCCAAGACACGAAGCCCCCATATTTGGGACAGGGATTCCTATAGAAATTAACCCATTCTTTGTACCCCTCATAGGCTGCCCAAAGGCTCCTTTCCTATATTCTGTCAAGTTGCAATCAATGGGAAGCCATCACAGGTGCCTGCTTACCTGGGCTTATCCTGAGTAAAAAAAATTCCATTCAGTGACTTGAGTTTCTTCCGTGTCTTGGGCCGTGATTCTTTCTCATACACACAGCATGTTGGCAAATACCTTTTGCAAAGCATCAACTCTGATAGCTCTTTCTAAAAAATTCTATTTTCTTAATTTCAAGACTCAAATACTCTTAATTTAGTTTTTCATGCAATTATCCAGTATAATTTTTTTGTAGTAAACTTTAGTCGACCTCTAAAATAAACAGATAAGGAAAACAGATATAAATGCAGAGCTTGGTGGATTCCCACAGAGGGGACAAACTATAGGACCAGAGCTAGGTCAAGAAGCAGAGCGTCCCCAACCTACAGAGGTGTCTTTGACCTGTCCTTCTAGCTATTGTCCCTCAGTGTGGTAACTGCTATTCTGAATTTCAATACCATCTTCATGCTACCCTCTAAACACTGTTCCCTAGAGCCTCCTTCTTTAATGGCGACCTTATCTGGGCATCGTATCTGTAAGAGCCATCTGTCTTCTATATACTTTTAGCTCACTTTCTGTGTCATATAAATGAGCCATATATTCTTTGCCCATTTTATTGTTGATAGGCATTCGAGTTTTTATATTGTAAGTCATTATGAATCACTCAGCTATGAACATTATTGTGCAAATCTAGGTGTGTGTGTTTGTAGCTCTGCCTAGCAGATAGTTGAAATTGATTTTTCATGAGGATTGTATATTCCATAGTGCTGGCAAACCGTGGTTTTCTGAGGTCACTTTTACAACATAGGTTCTGTCCATGGCTGTCTCGGTGTTTGGTTTCTTCTCTACTCTAGCCAGGACTTTTCCTTTCCTTCATTCTCCCTTTTTGTTTTCCTAGTGTTCTGCTGATAGCTGCTGATTCCATGGATTAAAGAAAAAAAAACATTTATATGCACAACGACACATTTGTAGCTAGATCTTTGCTGGAAAGCATTGTATAAAATCATCTAATAATTTTCACTCGAAATTGTTCATTTTTGCCCGAATGTCTCCTTATTCCTTTACAGCCCTTGAAGAAATGCTGTCATTTGCCCGTCCTGTCCTTGAGCTCCCCCTGCCGGTCTACATGTGTATCTAAAACAGTAGATTCTTAGATGCTGCTCTTAACAGAAGCCCCTCTTATCCAAACAGCAAGGTTGTAACATCAATTTAAATATTGACTTGGGATAAAAGAAATGTTGAAATTAATGCCTAAAGCTACTACCACAGATGTGGGAAATCTCCATGCACCTTCTTAATTTCACTATTAATTTGTAATTCTAAGAAATAAACTCTTTTAGAATTGATACTTCAGGGCTGGAGGCATAGGGCAGTAGTGCAGTAATTTTCTAAAATTCCAGAGATCCAATATTTGATCCCTGGCACCACAAAGAACAGAAACATATGATATGAACTAATTCCTTCAAATACCAATTCTGCTGGCAATGAAGGCTAATTCATTCCAGATTTGAGATGCTTATTATTATCTGGCTTCATATTATTAAAAGCCAGACAAACTAACTGAGCCATATGTTATTTTCTTGGGTATGGCTCCAAACACATCACCATCATTGGCGTGAACTGTCTCTCATGGGAATACACTACCTAAGGTCTGGATATTTACTTTTTGCCTGTCGACATTAATCTCCCTCATATTCATTTTGGAAATGGTGCCACATACCCCTATATTAATGCACTGCAAAAAGCCAGTCAAATGCAGGTGTAAAAAGAGCGATTTTGTGTTTCTTTTAATGCCCTAAATTAATGGTGCTGTTTGAACACATATTTGGAAAGGTACCTGTGAGACAGCCAGTTCAGAGTTGGGCAGGTGGATACTTCCAACCTCGGCTAATGTGCGTGTCAGTTCCCCATTCTCCACCTGTGCCTTTCCCAATTATTAAAGCTGGAGCCCACTTAGGCTCAGTTCATTGTGGCCCGAAAACAGAAAAACAAAACAACCACAAACAACAAAAAAAACAATCTGTATAGTCATCTCAGAAGAGCAGACAGAAGATGCGAGACTGCAAAACACAGAAGGACTTGGGAGGCAGAGGCAGGAGGATTTCTGAGTTCAAGGCCAGCCTGGTCTACAGAGTGAGTTCCAGGACAGCCAGGGCTACACAGAGAAACCCTGTCTAAAAACAAAAAACAAAACAAAACAAAACAAAACAAAACAAAAAAACCACAGAAGGATATGGTGGAAGTCATTGTAGACTCATGTGAGTTTCCCACCAAAGGTGACCCCATACTCCCCTAAAGAAAAATGCAAAGATTCATTGCTATGCTTTTCTAGAAAGAGTGGGTCTGACATGCCAGGTGGGAAATAGTTTGAGAGGGAGGAGACAGGTCTGGGGTTCTATGACTTCACAAAATGGGGCCAAGCAGAGCATTTTGTGTGAACAGAAATGTGTGATTTGAGATTTCCCCCAGTACCAAAGGAGCAAACCTTAGAGAGCTCTTAGAGGTTTAGACAAAATGAGATTGATTGCCCTGCACAGTTGAGCCAAATATAACTATGATGTTTTTCCCATTTGAGACTCATATAAGACAGAGGAGGGTTCCTGTTTGCTCTAAGTTACTTGTACTATAGTTTACCAGCACATCTAAAACAGACTTGGCTAAATGTGTATATGTACAAAAATTGTTACTTTGTGCAATTGTATTATGAAATGGAAACTTCTTAAGTAGACAGAACAGGAGACCAGTGTCAGAATTCAAAGCGGTCCTATATTTGTACCTTTCAAAGTTCAATGTCAAGTGTAGGACCCATTATGTGTATCATGCACCATTATAATCACAAGCTGATTTTGCTCATTCGATATTTTGCTGTTCTCTTAACACATCCCAGACCCAATCTTTAACGATTAAGAAAATTTTCTATCCTTGTTTTTAGAAATATACCATATTTGGAGGAAAATGGAAATATAGAATTGATAGTAAATACACAATACATTCTTCTTCTCCATCTCAACATTTCTTCTGTTTCTGACCATACACAGGATGACCTTCCTATAAAACAATATTATCTAGTGAGCTGTGATCTTCTTGTAAATATATATTCTGATGCTTACACATGATAAAAGTACCTAGTGATGGTTTCCTTAGAACATGTCCTCAAACATGACTGGTTCATAAGATTTCTAGTAGAGAAGTTTGTTTGTCATCTTGATTATATTGCTTTAAATCTGTGGTTACTCTATAAATAGTATTAATACTGTTTTATTTCCAATTTGAGAATACCATGCACTATCTTTAGATATTATCTTTGTCCTTCTTTAAATCTTTTCAGCTGCTCCCCCACCTACTTGCCTCTCCAACTTATTTTTAACAGGCTAGGGCATCCTTATGGTGAGGAAAGGCCTCAATATACTGATTTGCCCTCTATCCTATATATAGACCTAGATATCTATGACCCCCAGAAAAGCACTTGCCTCTAACAAGAGTTCACCGCCTTCTGAATTGGGGAAGGGCAGTAAAGCAAGTACACTCCCCAACCCTGGCATTATCATATGAAAAGCAGGATGAAACCAACCCTGAAAATCCATGAAATGCAAAGGTGAGATCTAAGAGCATGGTGTGATGCTTACAAGTGAAGCAGTGAGTGCCCATGTTAGTCACACTTAGGATAGGTTACGGTTAGTGTGTTCTAGCACATGCTACACAGGTGTCTTATATCATGACACCAAAGTGCTTTAGCCCACGCACCTGTGTACGTAACATCCCCTATAGGCAACAACTCTGCAGCTGTACAGCCTTGGTTTCTTGGGACCCTTGGCCATGTGCCAATAACGAGGGCCCCTTTACCGAGCAAAGCTGAGTCTGAACTTCCACCAATTCTGCAGAACGATTTTACCCTTCGTTTGCCTCTTCCATGATCTGTACAGTTCTAAAGCTTGGTTACAGTCTCTATGTGTCTCTTGGAGGAGACATGAATAATGGGGACTGTTCCCCTTTTCCTGTTTGCCATACTTAGGGAGTTCTTTCCACACTCTAGAGGGTCCAATAGCATTCAGTAATATTGTAGTCTGATCACATTTCTTCATACTCTAAATGATACTAAATTGACACGGTTTTCCACAGTCTGCTCTCCACAAACTGCACTTGCTGATGTCTTCAACAATAGATAACAGATCATTGCAGTTTCTTTTCTCTCGACTCAGAACTCCCATATATTGAAAAGACACTTAATTGGAAAAAAGCCTCAGAATCAATCAAGGTGCTGTAAAGATGATCCATTAGCTATAGAGTGGAATCGGGTGTCAGCATGTCCTTTCCACTGGAGTAGCCTGTGCTCAACGTCATCAATGAAAAGAGAAACAAGTATTGCCATATTCCCCAATGAGAATTTTACAATGGACAAAACAACACCTTTAGGAATAAAGAAATTATCTAACTGGAAAATAATGGTCCCTTCAACTTTCCTAAATGAACTGAAGAAAGTAGATTATTTATCTTGCTTTCAAAACAAGCAACTCATTGCTCTCTTGATACTCTGTCCTTGATTCTCATGGATGGAGGGGAGGAACATAGAAAAGTTCTCACTGCAGATGCTGTCTGCAACTTTCAGAGTGTGAGCCACATGGCCCGAAACAGATCCCATTTCTCTATGGAGTGGAGAGGATGAAACTGTGATCTGTTCTTTCAGGCTGGGCATTTCACTTCTGCAACTATGGCACAAATATCTAATGTCTCTTTGTGTGTGTGATGGACTTGAACATTGACTGGCCATATGCATATAGGCACTTTGCTGTCCTCTGGGAATCTGCATAATCGTAATCCATCCATTAGCCATATGTCCACGCTGTTAAGTGCCGTTTAATTTAATAAACATTTATTTTGAGTGATTGCTGAGAGTGATGTCCACTCTCAGCAGACATCGGGGGCATGGTCGTGAAGAAAGCACAGCCTCAGTCCTCAGAGAGCTGGAACAAAGAACAGAGCAGGGCCGCTGCTTTGGGCCTCTGCTTTGAACCATCCTGGGTAAACGGTGTGGGTGCAGCATTTTAGCTATCATAAACATACATGAAAAGCTCCAGGCTTTATTTCACTTGCTAAATTATTCCCTGAAATTTAGACTCTGGGGTGCCTATTCTTTACACTCTAATGAATGGCTTTGCTCATCGGAATCCATATTCACATCATTCCCTAAGCACCCTATGCCCCTCCCCCCATAGAGTTAGAAGGTTTGTCACATCAATCATCATGGTATGCAGGGCTTATGTTCTGAATATTTCTTAAGCCTGTCCCTTCTCATCACTATTATCAGTTCTGTTAGGACTGTTGGGATCATCATCATCACCATTTATTTTAGACCAAATAGTATGGCTGACCTGGAACTTGCTCTGTAGACCAACTTGGTCTAGAACTCAGAGATCTACCTGCCAAAAATCAGATATTTGCCTCCCAAATGCTGGAATTAAAAGCATAGGCTATCACACCTATAGGTGTGAATTATTCTTAGAACTCATAGGCTGAATTATTCTTAATGTAGCTTAATATATCATTGGAGAGGAATTATTGAGATTTGAGAAATTTTGAGCTTAGATATTCTATTGGGGAGATGGCTCAAAAGATAATTGAACATCACTCTATTTTTTTTCTACCTAGCTGTTTCCTTTACTTGTGCACAATTTGCTTTAATACATAGGTTATCAGTTTCTCTCTCCTATCCTTAGTTGTCTCCTAAGTCTAATCAAATGTGGTTGGTTACTCCCATAATATTTTTGCCATGATTATACTAGTATATCTAGCATATATTTTGCTACTAGTATACTAGTATACTATCCTAGTATAACATCTGAAGGGAAAAATATAAATGTGACTGGCAAATAAGAATTTCTGAACTCATCATAAGTTATTCTTGCAAGTATATACAAGTATACTGCAAGTAGATTTGCAGGCAGGTCTCTACTGGCATTTGATGGCTTGTAATCTGGATGAAATTGATGAATTCTTTTCACCTCAGGTAATGTGAAGAGTACCTTCCATCCTGAGTAGAGCGTGTCAGATAGCATTGTCACTAGCCTGTAGTGTTTGAGACCCCTTTGGCCAATGACTCAAAAAAATGTAACGTATTTCTAGTGCTAGAATTTTCACTTGGTAGCATGTAATATCAAGCTTGGGTATTGTCTCCTCCACATCATTGTATGGTAACTCTATTTAAATTCCTTTTGCATATGCCTATATTATAGGAAGTTTCTGCAGTAGTGGGTTTCTATATGTGCTTTCAAAATATCTTTAATGTTAGTTATCCCTCTCCAATTCATTTTACTTAACAGCAGATTACTATTCCATTGCATATAGTTCGAAAAATTCCATTATCCATTCAGCCACCGATGTCCATCGACTGTTTCTAACTTCTGGCTCTTATGAGTACAGCATCAGTGAACAGGGATGAAAAGTATCACTGTAGAATGATGTAGATTCCTTTGGCTGTATGTCCAGAAATGGCATAACTGGATATTGTGGTATTATGTCCTGTTCCTCTGGATTTGTTCCCTTCATTTTCTGCTTTCTATGATTCCATGGGCCCTCCCTCTCAGATACTGATGGACATCTCGAATGGCACCTGTTATGAGGTATTACAGTCATTTGTCCTCGCGTTCATTTTTCACAAAATATGATGAGTTCCTGGAGATCAGGAAATGTCCTGCACATCCAGTCTTGTATTACTGCCCTACTTAGTAAATGTTTGTTAAAAATCAAGGTGTCTCAATACATAAAAAAAGAATACGCACAGAAAGCAAAAGATAGAGGGTTAGGATGCCTGAAAAAAATAATAACAACCACAGCTTCATAGAACCAGACTGTCAACAGTCTAAAGAAGTGGTGTGTAACAGGGATATGGAGTTATTATTGTTAGAAAAACTAATGATGAAAATCAACTGTATTTCTCATGATAAGACTTCTGAGGACCAAGGATAAAAGTCAGAAGTGTTAATATGACCATGGTTAGAAAATCCAATTCTAGATTCTTTTTTTTTTTTTCAAGACAGGGTTTTTACTGCGTAGCTCAGAATGGCTCCAGACATGTGAGCTTCCTACCTCAGCATTCTATTACAGGTGTTTGTCCTTACTTAATTCCAGTAGCAAACCTAAATGAAGAAAAAGACAAGTCGGTAATGGCAAAGGAAGCTAATATAATATATGAGAATAAATAATAGTCCTCAAATGACAGTTGGGAAAAATATCTGAAGGGAAGATTATAAATGTGACTGACAGATAAGAATTTCTGCACTCATTATTAGAAGGGGCACGTGGTCCTGTCACGGAGGAGTGGTGGATACAACTGCCTTGAAGAAGGATAAGCCTGAAATAGACAAATGGTAGTTGGACTCTTTCGATGACGTTCGTTATCATTTGGTAGTTCCATCAAGAAAGCTAAACACAGGTCCGGAGCTGGATAAACAGGAGGCGGAGAAAAAATGGCATATGTAGATAGGATGGCTGGCAAAAAAGGAGGCCTCTGAGGGGTAGAGGCGGGCCAATGGGCTGTGAAGGCACGAAGAGAAAAACACGCTCAGTAGAAACCATTTTAAAATGTTAAGTGCCTTCCAGAGAAATCCCAATTTCTGTGTGGTGATGAAGATGCTGAACAAGTTATTTTCAGACGTGATCAAAGATGTAGAAATGTGCACGCACTGTCACCAACTTAGAGAAGACTCAAGGAATGGTTGCTTCTTTCTATAAACTAACTTTACCTACATTGTTTGGGGTTAAAGGTGTATACTAAGGGTGGGCCTGGGTTCCAGCCAGAACTGCTGGATTAAAAGTCCTCTACAAGAGACTTACCCGTGGGAAATGTGTTGGACCTTTTCTCGATACCTGTAGCTGTTGGATAAGGAGAGGGGTGGGGTTAATAACAGGCAGGTGCAACTGTCCCCAGCCAAAGGCAGTTTTGGGTGAGAGACTTAGCTGAGTGCTCTCTGGTATCTGCTGTCAATACAGGCAGCTGCTGCAGAAAGATGAACCAGAGACCTGAATGTGTATCTGGGTTCCAGTTTGGAATGCCCACAGTGTAATCGTGGAACTTTAACGTGAAGCTCCAGCCTTTTCTTGTTTTTCTACTTCTGGTCTGAGTAACCAAACAATCCTTTATTCCTCCTATTATGTCACAGAAGATCTGTTGTCTCTCCTTTCATTACCATAAAGACCATTTTTTATATCACACCCAATGTTTAGCTACAATATTTATTATGATTGAACAGTGTCAAAGCAACATATGGAAGATCTTTCTGTAACCATGCAAAGCAAATAAAAATTTTATAATAATTTTTATAGCCTCTTTCTGGACAGTAACTGAGAAAAAGACTTCAATTTTCCAGAACCTGGATATCAGTCACATTTTAAAATAATAATAAAATACTCCCTAAAATGTTTCAGTGTTATGTATTTACATGTATGATAGTTTCTATATAACATAATATCTGATTTAAAGGCATTCACATCTTCCTCCTAGGAGAGTTATGGATCATCATGCTATTTACTTACTGGTTTATTTCTTTAAAGGGTGATAAGACATTCCCTACATACAATGAGCAGTAGAGAACACTATAAAAGTCTCATTTATACACATCACCCAAAAACCCAAATGATGCTAACATCTCCTCATAAATTACCATGCTTCGGATAATTAAAAAAAATAAATACAGCACATGGATATATTGAAATAAATACCCCTACAAGTTTGAGCTGAGAAAAAGCAAGATCAGAAAGAGATGACCTTAACCTACATCCTGGGGTCAGGAAGCAGAGTCAAGTGTCACTCTTCACTATAACATTTTGTTTGTTTTCTAATGATCTTACAGAGCTGAGAGAGACTGGTGATGGCATGTCTTATAGCATGGGCATGAAGGAGCTCTTTATGTTCATGGACACATTATTTACCATTGTTTTGACACATATTAAGTTTCTATTTGTTTTATATTTGTTTGTTATTTTATATGCCCATGTGAGAACAAGCCAACTTATTCATGATAGTTTGCCTTAGTTTGTGTTATTAGTCTCAGAACACAGAAACGCAGAGATGTCCATGAATGGGCCAAGACACGGGTCTGCCACAGCCCAGAAGCAAGGTTTGCATTCATAAATGGTTTGAGTTCTGCGCATGAGCAGGCGTCCTCTGGGCGGGGTTATTTTTGAGCTCAGCAGTGTGTTCATTTGACTGTTTCCTACATTTGTTAGGTACCTTCCCCGCTCCATCTATAAGGTGGGGCTTGTCATTTCCCATAAAGCACAAAGATACAGGTTTACAAAAGTCTCTGGGTGAGTGACTGGTATAAAGGAAGTAGTAAACATTGAATCGTTGTAATCACCTGAACAAATCAAACTTGTGTGTGTGTGTGTGTGTGTGTGTGTGTGTGTGTGCATGCAAACAATGCAATATATTATTAAAGATCAACATCTGTTAATTAGACAATTATTTAGCATAAAAAGTTCACTTAATGTAGTAACCACACTTGCTTGAAAAAAAGGAGAAAATATCAGTTGCAAGGGTATCACATGTTTATTGTCACATGAGAATGCAAGTAGGTAAGAATCTGAGAAACAACTTCCTACTGTACTAGTGGCAATAGCCAATTAAAGTGCGATTGTTATTTTATTAAGGCAATGCTGTTACTTTAATTTCATTTTCTCTAGAGAAATACCAGAGATTTTATTAAACACATACTTTTGAAAAGTTGAAGTCTTTGAAAACTATTATCGTTACTATGTATGAGAGAAAACAACCATGTAAGGAAAAATGAGCTCCTTAGGAAACTGGTAGGTTATTAAAATACAAAAAGTAAGGGGGAAAATGAAAACTGCCTGATATTGTCAACTCTCTCAAGACTCAGCTTTGAAACAATTCTTTCCTCTTTCCATCTTCCTTCTCATTATGAATCATGATAATTCTTTTTCCTTTCTGTGGGCACAAAGACATGAATGAGAATTTATCCGTGAAGACCTCAAATCATGTGCATGAAAATGGAGAGTATTGAAGCAATAAAGAAAGAAAAGGAAACACTGGGGAGAAATGCATCTTCTTTTGTTAAAATAGCAGGGATCTCAAGAGCCTTACATCAAATGTAGTCTCCAAATAGAATTCTCTATGGCAGCAGTTTTTAACTTTGCAATATCACTCTCTCGCTCTCTTTCTCTCCATACACACACACACACACACACACACACACACATATACATACATACATACATACACACATACATATACACATATACATACATACATACATATACACATACACACACGCATACCACATACACACATGGTCAATACCCAGTAATTCCATTTATCAAATGAAATTGTGTTTAATTCAAGGATAACTCTGACATGTTAAGAGTATGGTAAGTGGGTGCTTTTCTAGAGGTTCTTGCATTTGTAAATAACAACAGAGCATGAGCCAAGCAGGGGATCCAGTGTGAGTCACATGGGGATCAGAAATACCATCTGTGGTTCTAATTAAAAAATAAATCAACATGCATAGAAAATAGTTCAAAGTTTATTTGACATGAGTATTTGTCATTTTCTCTTTTGTTTTTAATTTTCCAATCTCCCCTCTCCCACTCATCCTCCAATTTTACTTACCAGATAAATTTCCAACACGTCCACTAGTATCTCACTATGGCCATGATTTTAATAATTATTGCATCCAAAGGCATTTGTGTTTTCTGTAGTTGGTGGTAGTGGTGGTAGGGGGTCTTTTTTTTTTTTCAGACAGGGTTTCTCTGTGTATTCCTGGCTGTCTTGGAACTCACTCTGTAGACCAGTCTGGCTTTGAACTCAGAAATCCACCTGCTTCTGCCTCCCAAGTGCTGGGATTAAAGGCATGTGCTCGATGTTTGTGTTTTCTGAAAACATATAACATTTCTTTCTTTTCTTTTCTTTTCTTTTCTTTTCTTTTCTTTTCTTTTCTTTTCTTTTCTTTTCTTTTCTTTTCTTTTCTTCTCTTTTCTTTCTTTTTTTTCTTTCTTTCTTTCTGAGACAGGGTTTCTCTGTGCAGTCCTGGCTGTCCTGGAACTCACTCTGTAGACCAGGCTGGCCTCGAACTCAGAAATCCACCTGCCTCTGCCTCCCAAGTGCTGGAATTAAAAGCGTGCACCACCACCACCCGTCAACATATAACATTTCGATCTTACCTTCTGAAAGCTCTCTGAGGAGACCCCTACCCACAGAACAGGTAGCTCCTGGTGGCTATAGGTTATTTAAAAGTTTATCACTTTGTGGAGTGCAGATCTAGCTTTTCTTCCTATGAATGAGTCTCCTGGATCAAATCACTGTTAAACACAGCATACACTGCTATGTATGCTTTAGTGCTGCTGTGGCCAAATTTATTTAAAAAATAATCTATACTGGATAGTAAAGAAATGTTCCCATCAATGCTGTTTCACGTGTGTATCTAAGCCGCTTGTCTACTTTGAACTCATGGCTGCTAGATTAAACAGTTGTTTTCAAATCTTCCAAGATGCACATCTCAGCTGTTTTCCTCAGCTTGCGTCAGCTCTAATTATTTGAAACTAGTAAAGCATAAAAATGTGAGATGAAAAACAGCAAATTAAAGCATGGCCACGGGCCTTAATAATTACAGCACTTTTAAGTCCATTACATTTCACTCTGCTTCAACTGTTAAAATTTTTTTTTCCCCTCTCTGCTGATATCAGGAAAGGCAATTATCTAAGATGTCCGTCCACTGGTAAAAGCAACCATGAGGAAATGAGAGAGCAGAGGCCGGACCCGTAGTGATCGCAGAATCCTTCTCGGACTGAGGGGGTGGAGAATGGCATCCCACCCATATACAAACTGAGAGTAGGATCCGAAGATTGACGCGGGCAGGGAAACAATGCCAAGGCAGAGCTATCTAGGGTGTGCTTGGGACAGTCTCGGCAAACTGATCCCATGGATTGGTGTGGTACATTCCCTTATAGACTGAGACATATGAGAACTCAGCTGATCCTCCTAGGGCTGGGAATGATTATTTCTTCTCTTGTTGTGTGTGACTCGGGAAGTATCACCTGACCAATGATTAATCCAAGTGTGGAGTCAAGTTCACAGGGAATAGCTCTTCATGAGGTACCTTTGGGTATTAGCCTCATTTCTGGTACTACTACTTCCTGATTGCTTCTTTTCTCCCCCTCTTATTGAAATAGATTGGTTCTTACATAACATATCCTGATATGGTTTCCCCTACCTCTCCTCCTCCCGGTCCCCACCTTCCACCTCTCCTCCGATCCACATCCACTCCCTTTTTGTCATTAGAAAAAAAAAAGGCAGGTTTCTAAAGGCTCATAATAAAACATATAAAACCAAAACATAAGAAGGTAAAACAAATTTATCTTATAGAGGAGTTGAACAAGACAACTTTAAAAAAAAAAAAAGTTTAACAGTTGAAGCAGAGTGAAATGTAACGGACTTGAAAGTGCTGTAATTATTAAGGCCCGTGGGAAAGAGTACCAGAAAAGGCCCAAGAATCAGAGACTCACTCATTTGCATGCTCAGGAATCCCATAAAAACACTGACAGGGAGGCCATAATATGTATGGAGAGGACTTAGTGCTGTCCCTTTTGGCTCTTATATTCTTTTTCCTCTTCTTCCATGAGGTTCCCTGAGTCTGGGAAAGATGGGGTGTTGAGACATCTCTTTTCATGCTAGGTCTCACTCTCTGCAAAGTGATAAGTGTAACAATGTCAGGAATTGTCAGGAATTGTTTTATTGTTACTGTTTTTTTTTTTTTAAATACCAGTAGTACTTGGATTTACACTAGGTCCTTGGGCTATTTAGTGTCTTATTCTTGATCACCCAGAAGTGTTGGGTATAGGTTTCATGTCATAGAGTTGCCCTTAAGTCAAATCAGAATCCGGTTGGTTGGGCCATCAAGATTTGGGCCACTATTGCCCTAGCATATACTGCAGGATACCACTGTAGAGCAAAGGATTAATGGCTAGGCGGGTGTTTACATTTCTTGTAGCAATATTCAGAGTATCTTTCTATGTCAAAGACAGGGCTCACTATAGGCACTGGCTCAACTTCTCCGTGTTCAGTGAATTGTGAAGGTGTTTTCAGCAATGGGCCCCAGATGTCAGTTTTGGGAGAGAGCAACCTATAGTCTTTGCAACAGACTGGGTTGTTTGAGAATTCCCATGGGACCTCTTTGACCAACCACTCAATTAAATGCGCTCCAATCCTGGGCCTGCTGGCTTCAGTTGGTAACAAGAGATGGCCAGATGGGGCTCTGCCTCCCCAATTATGTGTCAATTTGTTACATTGCCTTTCTATGTGTATATATTTTAGGAAGCTTCTCCTGTATTAGGTTTTTATACTACCCATCAAATGACCCTTAATTTCAGCTGCTACTCCTTGTATTCCCCTCTTTATCCCTCTCTTTCCTCTCCCCACTTGATCCTCCAATTTCAGCCCCTGTCCCCCAGTATATCCCTAACTATCTATTTAATTCCCCTTTCCTAAGGAGATCTATCTGTTCTACCTACTCACTTACTCTATACCTAACCTCTTCTCCTCTTTACGTTGTAGCTTGGCCATCATTGACATAACAGGTAATATCCACACACAAACAAATACATACCATATTTCTCTTTCAGCATCTGGGATATCTCATTTAGGATGATTTTCTTTCCTAGTTTTATCCATTTACCTGCGAATTACTTGCCTTCGTCTTTTAAATAGCTAATTCTCCATCATGTAAGTGTGTCACAGGTTTTTTTTTTTTTGTTATCTATTCTATTGAAGGTTGTTTCTAATTTTTGGCTATCATGGATAGAGGAGCAATAAATATGGTTGAGTATATGTCTCTGTGGTAGGATAAATTGTCTTTTGGGCATATGCCCAAGAATTCTGTAGGTGTATCTTGATGTCGATCAATTTCTATCTTCCTGAGGAACTGCTGTACTGATTTCCATAGTGGCTGTACAAGCCTGCACTCCCACCTGCAATGGATGTGTGCTCCCTTTATGCCACAGTCTCACCGGCATGAACCATCATTTGTTTTATTGATCTTACCCATCCTGATGAGTGTAAGATAAAATCTTAAAAGTAGTTTGATCCCAGTTTCACTAATGGTGAAGGATATCGAACATTTCCTTCAGTGATTCTCAGCCATTTGAGTTTCCTTGCTTGAGAATTCTCTATTTACATCTCTAAATCCCACCAATTTAGTTGAGTTATTTGATTTCTTGATATTTAGTTTCTTGAGTCCTTTATATATTTTGGATACTAGCCTTCTATCAGATATGTAGTTGGTAAAATCTTTTAGCACTCTGCAGGTTGCTGCTTTGTTTGAATGGCAGTGCCCTTTGCTATACAGAAGCATACAGTTCCATGAGGTCCCATTTATTAATTTGTGATCTTAATGCCTATGCGAATAGTGTTCTGTTCAGAACATCCCTTCTGGTGCTAGTGTGTTTAAGGCTATTGTTTTGTTTTGAGGTTCCTAGGAGGTATGTACTGGAGCTGGAGACTGAGATAAAGCAACAAGTAGGGTGATAGTTAGGAGGGGAAGAACTATTTAATCCATTGGAGATAGGAGTGGGGGAAGGGATGCTGCAGCTTCTAGTCAGCTATAGAGCTGGGCAGAAGACCTGAGCATTGAATTTGGAGGAGCTGAAGAAGTAGAGGTGGAGAAGCAATTAGCTTCCATGCTTCCCTGCCTGGAGTGACCTGTGGGTTCTCAGGAAACCTGCTTACTTCTTATTAATTTCACATGTCCTTGCCAAATACTTTTAACCCTTTATGAACAATGCAATCTTATAGGACAAGGATGTACCTAAAGGAACAAAAAAGAACAAAATATGACATATATGTAGGCATATGCATGAGAATGTCACAATAAATCCAATTCCTTTGTATGCTAAGCAAAAAAATGTAAACTAGTAAAATATAAATTAAAATAATTTATTAATGCAGCCAAATTTTCCTTTGGAAAGAAAAGTATCCAGAAACAGCCTCATATTTCCCATATGAAGTCCCATATAGATAGCATATCTAAAGTCTTCCATATCTCTTTTTGTGTATGTTTGGGGGGAGGTAATATGTCTTTGGCTTAATACCTCAGAAATTTGTGTGTTTCAGCCTCATTTTTTATTATATTTCTGGCTGAGCTCCTGAAAACTTTACACAGTTCTTTATTTTCTTATTTCTATTACTTTGTACTTAACAGTATATGAGCTAGAAGCTCCCTTTAATCCCACCCCCATTCATTTCACCAAATGGGGTTTTATTTGTTTTAGTTCAGATCAGATACTCAACTATGATCCTCAGAGTTTATATGGTGGATCCTTATCACTTTCCCTCCCCTTCTAAACAATCTATGAGTAGACAGACTTGACTGGAAACAAATGAGAAGGCTTATTATATTGCTTTTGCAAAACTGAATTATACTTCTGAGGTTATGTCCTTGATGCACAGATCAAGTATTTTATTATTTTCTTTTTATTTCTACAAATCTGTGACAGTGCTGGTTTACGGTCAATTCTTAACCACAACTACATAGTTTTAAACTAGCCACTAAGGTATTGGATACTTTACATGTCATAGGTTTACAACCCTTTTCCCTTATGTTAATTTTATGCCTATAGGGAATATAGTATATGCTGGTTAGTTTTTGTCAATTTGAACAGACTAGCCTCAGCTGGGAAGAGGGAACATCAAGTGAAAAACTTCCCACCTCAGAATGGCCTTTGGATATGTCTATGGGACATTTTCTTGATTAATGATTGATGTGAGGAGGCCCAGCCCAGTATGGGCATATGCCATCCCTAGGTAGGCAGTCCTGGGTTACATAAGAAAGCAGGCTTCCCAGCAATCCTCCATGGTCTTTGCTTCAGTTCAGGCCCTGATATAATTATTACCTGGACATAAAATAAGCCTGTCCCTCCCCAGGTTGCTTCTGGTCATGGTATATACCACAGTGACAGAGAGGCAAATCAGGACAGTCCATATGAGTATGGACCATTGATTTTTAAGACTAAGTACACTTTCATCTGGCGATTTGGTTTCCTTTAACTGCAACACTCACAAGCTATGCAGGATTGGTAATTTCACGTAGCAGCTCTAGGTCTAGATTTCTTCATGGACCAAGTAGTGATAATTCATATACATGTTGTAAAAATTAACTGAAAAAATATTGGTGTGTGTTGTGTGTGTGTGTGTAGTAGGGAACATAGGAGTATTTTATCAATATGAGCTAATTTTATTAACCTGTGAGTAACTAACATAGGATGGAACAGTAAAACTTATATGGCCTATGACAAAATTTACAGTTGATCAAAGACAAAGAGTTAGTATTATATGTATTTTAGTATATGAAAATCTCTTCTGTTTCTAAAGAACTACATAGAAAGTCTATAATAACATTAGATAGTCAGAGAGAGGGGACAAAAGGGCCAGGGAAGGCGAGGATAAAAGGTGGGAACTCTGGGAGAAACAAATCAAACAGTATGGTTACCTAGGCAACCCTGATTTCAAATGCTGGGAGGTGGTACTGGCCTTACAGAATCTGCAAGCAAATCATGTTCAGGCCCTATATCACCTACATTTTAATGGAACACAGATTGTCTTTCACTGTATATCACACTATAGAGCACAGAAACAGAATTTTAGATGACAGTAGTGATCAAAATAGCGAGGAATCAGAAAGAATTGATCGTTCTCTCCAGGCTGCCTATTGTAGACTGGTGGAAGGCATTCACAAAAAGCCTAAACCCTTCTGCCAATTTTTTTTCCAAAGGAGCTTTGATGGTATTTAGATGGCAACCTCATTTTATAGTGAATTGGATTTTCACAGAACCCAAGAGAATCAAGCAGCTGGCAGAGCGGTTATCTGAATTTGATCTAAGTTGACGTCAGGGGGCTGTGAATGCTCAAGGCGCTCCCGCCTTCTGCCTTTGTGAAGCGCTTTGACAGCAGCAGGGCTGTCACTCTCTCAACGCATTGGCTCTGATCTTATATGATTGGAAAGCATTTAGAAACTTTATCCTCCTGGATTTTCAAGCACGATATTTCTTCCAGGAAAATGACCCTGCAATATGATGGCATATAGCAACATAATAAATACAAATACCCGTATAACCAACCCAACGCAGGAGCCTGTATCCAAAGCATTGTCCTTGGGAAGAGAGGTTATGATGTTAAACATTATTGATACATTAAAAGAACATTAAGCCAGATTTTACATCCAAATCATGTTAATCTCCTGGGTATCTCTTTACAATGACAAAATAACTCAGCGTGGATATATAAATAGGACTTGTTAAGCATTCATATGCACTAATAAACAACAGTTCTATACAGTGAAAATAAATCCCAGGTAGCTGGTAGCTGCAGCATGGCATAAATTACTGGAAATCTGAAGCCAGTGCTAATTTCCTCATGCTGATTGCTTGTCGGCTTGGTTATTTAATGATTTGATATCGATGGTAGATATCATTAGCTGTCAAATACTGATTGATGACTCCTAAAATTCTAGAATACTCTGAGGAATTCAGTGCTCATGCAGGTTACACTTTACAGGTGGGAAAGCAGGATGCAAACGAATCCGTGCCTGCTCCTTCCGTCTCCGTGAGCCCATGTGAGCATGCCTAGTTAATTCTGTGGGCCAGAACAACCCACGGCTCTCTTCTACAATTTAATTTAGTTTCCCTTGTGTTTTTTTCTTCCCTTGATTTTCTAAAAGCTAAAAGCAGAACTTCTCAAGATTGCTGAGAGTAAAGCAGTCAACCTTGCCCTTGCTGCTTGGTGTTGACAGGGTCATCACAACCAGGGACTGACGAGAATGGGGCAGATGACCAAGAGTGTGGACTCTGGATGGTGCCAGAGTAAACACACAGAGTTTATATCCATGCGGGATGTCTTGAGACTGGTTAGCTGGAAACAAAGGCATGGAAATATTGCTTTCCGGGGAAATCTCTGCTATGACTTTCTCCTTCAAAGCTAATGCTTTTATTTCTGAGAAAAAGTCTACGCTCATCTTTCCTACTAAAGCCGATGTATTTAGCATTAGAATACAAGCAGTCTTAGACCAATCCACTACATATCTACACACACCTATGCATATGTATACGCACCTTTATGCTTGTCAGACTTGACAGAGTAAAATTCTAGTCTTCAGTATCCTCCTAATTTTCACTCTCTCCAGTTTCTCACATAAAAAACGTGACAGGCATTTTTCAGAGTCGCACTTGTGTGAAACCTCTCATGCACTGTAGTGGTATGTGTCGAAGTCCTCAAAAATTGCTTCCTGTCAGGGGCAGTGGTGGCACACACCTTTAATCCCAGCATTTGGAAGGCAGAGGCAGGCAGATTTCTGGGTTTGGGGGCAGCTTGGTCTATAGAGTGAGTTCCGGGACAGGGCTACACAGAGAAACCCTGTCTGGAATTGCTTTTGGTTATAATTGAGTGATGGCTTGTCGTCGACCAATGCTGCCCATGGCCTCCCACTTGCTAGAGCAGTGGTTCTCCGTCTCTGTGATGCCGTGACCCTTTAAGACAGATCCTCATGTGGTGACTCCCCCCAACCGTAACGTTACTTTGATTGCAACTTCATAACTGTAATTTTGCTGTTGTTATGAATCGTGAGGTAAACAGTTTTGGAGACAGAGATTTACTGAAGGGATTGTAACCTACAGGTTGAGTACCACTCTTCTAGAGAACAGCCAGGAAGGCAAAGGGAGGAAGGAGCTTTTTGTCACGAGGCTGCTCATTAAAGAGTTCTCTTTAAAATTAGCTTCTACAGTAGTGAAAGAAGTCATTTTGTAATGTTATTTCAAACACCGAGACCAAATTATTCCTGTAGTGATGAGAGAATAGGCCATTGGAAAATGAAGAAGTTTCATAAAAATATATATCAGCATGAACTGGAGAAATGAAAAAAAAAAAGGTGATTCTTCTTAAACTACTAAGTTCATGGAAATGGCTGTGATCCCCCAGGACAGACGGGCTATTTTAGAACTTGCATGCATCATTAAAAGACAGTGCAGTGCAAAACCTTTTGAATCCCAATAGTCAAAAGTGAAGGGATTCAGGAATGTTCAGGGGTTTTACAAATGGGTCTTCGGATACTCTTTCCCTACCACTAACTATATCCATATATCAGAAAAGAAGGAACTGTGAATGCTAAATATTTCCATCCCGAAGCTTCAATAGGCAAACTCAACTCTCTTGAACTAAGCAGCATCTAAACCTCCGGCTATTGATGTATTCAGAGACACTTGGCAAGACTGCCATCAATCCCAGACCAAAATCTCCTGATTCATGCTCCCCTGAATTGTATTCTTATTATTCTGTTATGATTCCTCATTCCACTACAGTGTGTCACCTCCTTGTGAGAGAAGTATCACAATGAGTCCAGTCAGAAAGCATCTGTATTTTTTTTCTGCTGCCTTTCAAGGCCAGCGCTGAGTGGTCCGGCTAGCCACCAGCCCTCGGAGGAAAGCTCCTTTTCAACTTGTCCTTTGGCCTTTCTCACCAGCTGCAGGGTGATGTCAGCAAAAGGTCAGAGTAGCTTTACTGGGCAAGTCCTAGGAGATGACTTGGCAACTCCCACAGTTGGGATCATGTGACCTTGACTGCTTTGCCTTTTTTTTTTTTCACCAGTGATGAAATCCAAAATGATAAGCCTCAGATAGCTCTTGCTTTGTAGGCTGTCACATGTCTACCATGCCTGTGAGATGCTGTCACGTGTGTACCATGCCTGTGAGATGCTGCCCTGGTTACTTTACAAACAGGAAAACCTCTGTAGGTCTTGACTATAAGCCCTTGTCAAGGGAGAATAACGTAAGTTGTTTTGGTCAGGCAGGTTTGATTATGAGGAGGAGGGGTTTCGATAGAGGCAGGAACTACCTTCCCATGTAGATTGTCATTATCTGTCTAGAACACAGAATTCACCCAGTAACGGAGTAAGTAAAGAGAAACCTATTAAAATTAATGGAAGTTAAAAGACATTTCTCAAAACACTTAAGAAATGCAAATGGCATGAATACAGTAAATCATACTTTGCAGACAGGCTCTCATCCTGGCAGGATTCCCCATTGGCCTTCCTGATCATGAATTGAAATAATCACAGCATATCCCATAATACTGCAGCTTCAGTATCCATCATGAACCAAAAAACAAACAAACAAACAAACAAACAAAAAAAAAACAGCAATCTTGAGTGGCCTGGACTGGCCCAGAATCTGGATGGCGGGTGATTGTGCTGGAGAATAAAATAGTAGAAGTCTCCTGAGACATGTTTTAAATTCCAGACCATCCAGAGACCTTGGGGGAGCTATTTCCATAGGTACGTTACACTGCTTCTTGAGGAAGAAAAGCTTTTCAAAGAAAAACCCATGATTTATTTGTACACAGGCAATAATATTACAAAGACAAATATTGTTTTCTTGGATGTAAATTATTCCACTCTTTGTAACTTTACAAACATAAAACCCTAAATAGCTTAGGTATTTCTTTTCTTAATTTATTATCCTCTAAGATTTAGAATATTAGTGAATCAAATGTTGAAAAATGTCTCATTGTTTAGATTAGTGTTCAGACCTATAAAATCTTCTATATTGGAAAAAAATGTTAAGGGCATATTTGAGTGGAACAGCACTTGTCTCTAATGTATGAGGCCCTAGATTCAATCCCAAGTATTGAAAGGAAGGAAGGAAGGGAGGCAGGGAGGGAGGGAGGAAGGGAAGGAGAGAGAGAGAGAGAGAGAGAGAGAGAGAGAGAGAGAGAGAGAGAGAGAGAGAATCACAAAATGTTCCTCTAAGTAGAAAGGTAAATCCATATGCCATAAGGTGTCAGTGAAACAATTAGCCATGAAAACTCTTTGTAGAAGAAATTAGATGTTAATTTGTACAATCTGCAAATAAGCACATCTAATATATATGCTGTGTTTACTTCACATTTTTATTTTTACTTACTTACTTACTTACTTACTTACTGAAGTTAAAATTGGCTTGCTCTCTATAGCCTAGGCTGGCCTAGAACTTTGTCTCTTGAGTGCTGGGCTTACAAGTATATCATCATATATATTCTACAATAAGATTTTCTTAGTTCAATGTTGCTTACTTTGAAATCACGAGTTCATAAACGCCTATGTTTTTGAAATATTATAGGCATTGAAAAGTTTCCTAAGCGTAGAAAAGCTTGAAGACCTACCTGGACTTAGCTGAAAGCACTAGAGTGAAGGCCAGAATGCCATGTGGTTTTCCTGGATGTCTGTATGTATGCGCATATGCATGCATCCATGTCCCTAAGCCCAGGGCTTCACAAAACTCTACTTACTACATATAGTGATTTTTAAATATAATTTTGTCTGCTAATTAAAATAAATTTATTTCACCATCCTCCCAAATGGATTTGAGTCCACAGTTTCAAATATGCTGTTTAAAATCTAAATGGGAATTTAGAATTCTTATCAAGTGTAAGAGTACTATTTGGGGGCTTTTCATGCCTACCTTGTCCCTGAACAATAGCCCGAAGACCTTTTATATTTATTAATAAGCTTCTTGTACTGCCGCTGGGCCAGTGCTCATCTCTTCTAACCTGTCCATGCTGGTTACTTCCCAGTCTCGTACCCAGTTACCTGCCATCTTAGTCTTGCGCTGGCTACTCCTGCTCCCCTCCCTGGCCGTTCTTATGGCGACTCCCTCATGGGGGACTCCACTGTGACTCTCTCCACCGGAGACTCCCTCACTGGGATCAGAAGTCTCTCCTTAACTTTCCTGCACAACTATTGGCTCATCAGCTCTTTACTAACCAATCAGAGGTGATGAAGTACAAGTTTTACCCAACATTGAGACAAGAGATACTTTTTAATCATGACCGTGCCAAGACCACCTGCAACCAGGTGCCTGGGGTGCAGAAATTAGCATATGCATATACAGTGTGCAAACCAACCCCAACAACCAAAATTGTAAAGAGTCAATAGCAAGATTGCAGGGGGGGATTTTTTTCTTTCTTTTTCTTTTCTTTTTCTTTTTCTTTTTTTTATTCTAAGGATAGACACAAGGTAAAGAGCCTCAAATGTACTATATTAATTACCTGCATTGTTTTGACTTAGCTGTGAGTAGCTAGAAAATGCTGGTGATGAATTTAGTTTAGAATCTGATTTAGCCTCTGTAGAGTCAGTTTTCCCAGCCCATACAGTGTTCTCCAGTCATCAGAGGTGTATTGTGAACAATGCAGAGTAAAACAGATGAGTGTACTGGAGTTTCTGAGCATCAGCTGGCAAAAATCATTGTTCTAAAGATACTTCCCAGGTTACTGTAACATGAAACCAGAGTCTGCTGTACACCCTAAGGTGATGATGCTTTGGCCTTGTCTGTTGATGACTTTGCCATACTGGTAACACTTCTGCTGGCATGTTTAGAGGTATGTTCCGTGCATTACCCAGGAGCAATGACTGTTAAATAAATGTGCTGAACCTTAGGAAATGGCACAACATTGAACCGCTTCAGGACGTTTATCACTATAGTGATATAGCCGCAGCCACAATTTATTCATCTAAAAACGTAGAAAGAGAGGGGCTGGAGAGATGGTTGCAGCTAGAATACTGTGCATACTGTGCATACTGTGACTCAGGTCAGATGGCTCACAACGGCCTGTTCCTCCAGAGCCAAGGTATCTAATGAGTTTTTCTGGCCTGAGGAGGCACTGGCACTCACAACACTACTGCATGCACAAATAAGGTTAGAACTTTAAATGGCTTTACAATTTTATAAAGTACATTGAGAGGATCAGGTTACATCTTGACCACTACTTTATTAACTGAATGTAGACCCAGAGTTATTTAATTCACTAAGTCAAATATATAGTTTTAATAGATACAAATGTTTACCATGCTTACATAGTCTTTACTATCTATTACCTTTCAAAACTAAATTTATCCTATAATTGTATCATAATTGTGGTCACAGGTTCTAATCATCTAAATGTAATATATGATGTGGAATTGCCAAACTGTTTTCCAAATATGTCTAAAGCATTCTGGCAACTAATTTAGAAATTTAAGATACTGACAAGCAGGAAAATTTTGGGGCCCAACTTAACAAGACAGGAGAAGGGTTAGTAATTAGCATATCCACTTACACCTGTAAAGAGGTTACTTTAAAACAAGTTGTTCTTTTGGTTAATCTCAACATTTCTTCTGCAGTCTTACTCCTAACTTTGTAATGGTGGTGACTGGAGGTATCAACTGAATGCACACTTTTTGAAATTCCCTAAGAATGTGTTCCCTGACCCTCATCAACCTATTTCTGTTCATCTCATGAAGTTATACATAGCCAGTTTTAGCCTTCACATATTTATTTCAGTGGCTATGAAATGAGCACATTTCCTTCACAGAATTCTTAAAATACCTACATAACGTTAATAATTGTCCATGTGATCTTTTGATGATAAAATTGAAATATCATAGGCATGTGATTTTGTAAGACTGTTTTATATTAACGGTCATTGTCATTTAATCTCATAAATTAAGCTGCTTATAGAAACACTTATCTCTGCATCAGCCAAGTTCTATTTTTTTTTTCAAAAGCAGAAGAGTTTCATTTTAAAGTCTGTGTATGTTTTTTCCAGCTGCTTTTAAAAGTTTCCTTTTTAGGTGGGAAGAGCTATGAAATTCCTCAACTGGAAATCATGTACTTTCTGTGTTCCTAGTTCATATTTGTAGACTAATGAACCTATTGTACTTTTTAATATGTCACTATTATATCTGAGTCTGAGCAGCTGTTGACACATGGTTATACCTGATTGTGTGAATAAACCCTTCCATGTGATAGTGCTAGTAAGCATTTTTAAGAGATAAATGGGCTACTAAAATTTAACCTATGTAAGGGAAGGAATTTAAACTTGGGTATCCCCCTTGAAGTATTCTGAAGACAGAATCCACCTATGTCAATGGATCAACAGATAGATCATTACCAAGCACCCATGCCCAGGAGTCCAAGAGCCTGCCACACTCCTATGCCACACATCCATGAGACCTGACTCTCTCTCTGTGCTTTCAGGCTGGTGGGTTTTGCTTTGCGTGTGTGGGAAAAGAACATGTGGTTTTGAAAGACTTTCCTTCCCTTCCTTTGAGGACTCTGTAGTCAGTAGAGTTTGGGGATATTGGGGAGCAGAACAGTTAGTAAGTCAGAACCGTATGCCAAGAAAGTTTGGAGATCTTGGATTCTGACAGCCTGACACAGCACTGTGGCAAAGTACAGTGTGGGAAGCTAAGTTTACCTTCCTTTGTTAACCTTTCTAGAGAGGAGGAAAAAGAACAGACCTGAGGAATGGAATTGGAAAAGGAAAACCCCAGCCTCTGAAAAATACTGTTTCCAAGCCTTTTGAAGTCAACTATAATTACCATGCTGGTTAGAATTCAAGTTAGAGTTTCTGCTTTGCCAACTTAATTAGTAGTTTAAGCCTGCAGAAGTAAAATACTGTGCCATGTGCACAGGGATTTGAAGGTGGAAAGAAAATATGGACATGCTGTTTCTGAAGGAGTCGGGGAAGAAAATCTGAGATTGTGCTTGTTTACCCCTAGTTTATTTTCCTATAGTTGCTCTAAAATCACAGCTCAGAACCTTGCTTTGGCTCTTTGAGAATCTGATTAAAGGTTAAAAAAAAAAAGCCTCTTCTGTCAATAGTAAACATCCAAGTACAAGCTTCTGCTAGGGCTGTCTGACTTCATCATTGTCTAAATCAGCCCCCAGACCTACTTATGCTAATTGACAAATGATTTAGAAATCCCCAGGTCTTCTTCTAAAGTCCTTACTCTAAAATCTACAGTTTTTTCCAAGAGGACCAGCCTGGAAGTCATGAGGTGTGTCCTCCTTTGTGGTCACCTCAGGGAGGACTCTCCTCACTGACCTGTTCTGGGCTTCTTGCTCTTTGTTCCTGACTTGAAGATCTTTTATTTTCTCTTATTCAAACCCTAAATTATCCTGGTCCAAGTTTGCATCCTCTTGTTAAACAGAAAGATATTTCTTTGGGAAAGGTTAAGAAAAACAAACAAGTATTGTTTTTGTGCTGGATGATAGTAATTAAGTGAATTCTTAGTTGTGCTTCATTCTTTGAACTTAAGGAAAAAAATCTGCGGATAATTAACGTTTTGTGCATGAACTTCCTCGTGGCTGCTTCAGTTGTTAATATCTTATTGTTTCAGCTACTCCTTTTGCAAACCAGGATAGACTAGATTGTTCTTCAGTGGTCTGAAATCTAAATGACTTAAGATGGCAAGGGTTTTACTTCCTATTCTTCTTCCATTTTCAGGATTACAGGTCAAAGTCTATGAACTGAACTCAAGATGAGACCAGAGGAACTGATGCTTTATCTTAATCTTGGCTCCCTCACCAGGGGGAAAGAATCTAATAAATCAGTCACAGCTGGTCTAAGTTTATGCCCAGAAGTGGGACTTACCACTTTAGCTCATATCCACTGGACAAAATATATCACAAGGCCAAGGCTAACATCCAAAGGGAGGGTAAAGGCTATCTTACCATCTGCCCCAAAATAAGAAAGGTCAGAGTATTGGGTAAGCATTCAGTTAACCAGGGTTGACTTTTCTAGACTCGCCTCCAATGTCTCTAATGGAAATCTGGTTAAAGTAAGTCAGAGAAAAAAGGGGTTTATTGTCTTATTTTTGATAGAAAAATATACTCCAGGCTAATTACATCACATATTGTACTGATTAACTATGACATATTTTACTCAATTTAATATACATAAAATATGTGACAAACAGAAAAAAAAATGAAGAGTAGGGAGGAATTACAAAGAAAAATGGCTATAGTTCTGCTGCATTAGTGTTAAGTGATCAAAACTTACCTAACCCTTAAAATAACATGGGCACGGGCATGCCAGTCTCATAGAATCAAGTCTCTTTCTATAACTGTCAACACTCTTAGTCAAGGCTAATCCTTGTGGCAAAGGTAAATTGAGTGAATACAGTACCCCTGATATCACTTGGTCAATCTGCAAAGTCTAAACTATGCCTTCTAAGGTCAAGATCAAAGGGACAATGGCAATGTTGCTGCACATCTTGTTTCAGTAGACCTAACTCCTGTTATCCTACTTGACCTGTGAAGTGATGAGCAGCCTGGCTAATGTAATCAGTCATCTTAGCCTAACAGTTGACTTTAGGGCACCTATAGTGGTCTGCACCACTGTCTTAGCTTAGCTTCTGGCTTGAGGGCGAGGGCGAGGGAGAGAGTGATGGTGATGGGTGAAAGGACTTCTAGTTTCACAAATTTCTGAAACACATCTGAAATAAATGGAGATCCCTTGTCAGGAATAATCACTTCTGGAAATCTAGACGTGAAAAGTCACTGGACAAAGGCATTACCCATCAAGCAAGGGCAATATTTGTAAGCTGTGTTTAGAGATGGTAGCCAAAATAAGAAAGATTCTATTCATTGCTGAAGGAGACACTTTTAACTGAATCTTGGGAAGAGTTTCCCATCAGAAGGAAAGATGCTTTTGGTAAAGTTTATGAACAAATTTGACAGCACGTACAGTTTTCTCAGTACCACAAATGATTGCAACAAACAAGTAATTCCTCAGGCATGTATCTCATTAAATAATTCCTAAGTTAACATGTGTTTTCTTGCAATATGATTATCATATGATATTTATAGTCCATCTACTAGAAATATACAATAATTAATACACAAGTTTGAAAAAATTGAAATCAGAGTCTAGCTATGTATAGAAACATAGACAGACTTTAAACTGTGAAAGTGAGTTAGCCTCTTAAGTTAAATTATGTAACAAAAGACTTAAGAGTCTTTCACTGAGCGTGTGCCATATTCTCTACTTTCTTCTAAGTCAAGATCATTTTCCTTTGTTTCACGAGAAATAAAAGGGGGGAAAAAAACCCTCAAACAAGGTATAACTACATTAAAGGTCATGAACCCGGCCTATCCAGACATCAAAACCTATGTTTTTATTATCAGATTGAATTTCCTTCTATTTACAGTGACTGATGGGACTGAGGAAGGCAAATCTGTAAGAAAGCAATCGTTTGCCTGCATTCTTGTTTTTGTTTTTGTTTCCCTCCATGCATACTCCTCAGTGGTCTCTGTTTTAGGCTGTTGTCAAGTAGAGTTAAATCTAACTTTCAAATCCCCCCCCCTCGTAACATTAGCTCTCTACTTGGGCCCCCCATGCCAAGCCAAGAGTCTTCAGCATAGGCTTTAGGTAGACGTTCGTAGGATAAAGTGGAACTGCTTAAGTTCAAAGCATTTAGCAAGGTAAGTTTTACATTTGTTGTCAAGAGCCTAGTGCGACCTATCAAATCAATTCACAAAACTCCCATTTTGAAGGGGGAAATTCAAAGTCAAGGTGTTAGAGAGGATTAGCACACTCTTGGTGGTTGTTGATGAACAGCACAGCATAGAAGGTCTAACTTGGAAAGCCTCCAGGAACCCACTCCCTAGGGCCACAGCTGAACTGACTCACGGCACAGCAGGACCCTGAACTCCACTGTGGTCACGAGCAGACTGGATTTTGGCAGAATGCTTCTCGAGCCTTTTTTTGTTTTGTTTTGTTTTTTGGTTTTTTGGAGACAGGGTTTCTCTGTGTCGTCCCGGCTGTCCTGGAACTCACTCTGTAGACCAGGCTGGCCTCGAACTCAGAAATCCGCCTGCCTCTGCCTCCCAAGTGCTGGGATTACAGGCGTGCGCCACCACGCCCGGCTCCTTCTCGAGCCTTTTGTGTCCCTGTCCTTTCCTGTTCGGAAAAACATCAGCCTCCGTACATAGGCCATTTTCTCCACGTGTGGCTTCCCCGCATGTCTGCGCTTGCCAGGGATCAGTACTAAGGAGATCATCGGATGGTTCTGCAAGCAGGCATGTTTCCTACAGGTTCGGATTTACTTAGTCTATGTAGTTTGAAATAGCTCAATGCAGACAAAGTCTCCTGAATTTGGTTCTTGGGCAAGAGAGGACTCAGTGTATCACTGTGTCCTGCTGGCTGCTCTGAACTTCTGGGGCGAAAATGACCTTCCTGGTTCATCCTTCCACATAGCTGGTCTATCAGGCAAACACTACTGTGTATAACTAACTTGGTCTTAGTAACATATGTTTTCAAAGACATTATATGGAATTAAAAGAAAACGTGATTTCTCTTTTGGAAAACACATTTTTTTTTTTTTAAATTTCTGGGCCTTGCTCCTTGCACACCTGTATCTTGCTGCCATGTGTTTTCTGGCTTGCCTATGACGGGGAATTTTTGTTATATTTACTGAGAGTGGTTGTTTTTGTTAGTTTGAGACTTTTATTTTTTGAAGTTATAATCTAATTGCATGATTCCCCCCCCCACTTCCTCTTACCAACCTCTCCTACACAATATACTCTCCTTGCTCTCCCTTTCAAATTAATGGCTTCTTTTCCTTTGATTGGTGTTGTGTATACACACATTCACACACACAGTTTATATATTCTTATAAGATATGAGTACAGCCTTCTCCATCTGTATAACGTTACCTACCATATACATACAATTCAAGGCTGACCACTTAGCATTGGATGACCAGTGGAGGAGTTCTTCCCTGGGAAGACAGTTTCTGGGAGGACTGTTTCTCCTGATCTCAGCGTTCTCCAGTGGCTTTGTCTATAGTCGAGACCCCTAGTCCCCCTTTTCAAATTAGGATTTTCATTGGTTTCAAGGTTGTTCAGGTCTTGTCTGTACAGCCACGTTGATTAGACTTTGTGGGTATAGCCTGTCTGACATTTCTTAAAGACACAGTCTTATGACAAACATTTTTAAAAGCACTTTAGTATGAAATGAAGAAGTACACTTTCTTTTAGTGCGTCTTTCATTTATTTTACACTCCAGATTCCCCCCCCCCAGTCCACCCTCCAACTGTTCCACTTCTCATACCTCCTCCCCACCCCCCTGTCTCCATGAGGATAACATCCTCATGGAGATGTATACTTTCTTAAAAACCTAAAAAAAATTTCCCTCTTCCCTTTCCCCCCTCTTACTCCAGCCCCTGCTCGCTCTGGGGCCCTGTTTGCTCCAGTGTGAGGTTTTTGTTTGTTTGTTTGTTTGTTTGTTTGTTTCCCATTACGGATGGTTGTGAGTCACCATGTGGTTGCTGGGATTTGAACTCATAACCTCTGGAAGAGCAATCAGTGAGTTCTCTTAACCGCTGAGCCATCTCACCAGTCCCAAAAGCCTTAAAAAAAAAAAAAATTTAAAGGAATCCATGCTATAAATGTTTTCTTACAGAACCACCACTTCTGGGTGCTCAAGCAAGTGGGTTTTATTTCACCACTTCACAACTAAAGAAAATAAAAATATAACCCTCGACATGCTGCAGGCCAGAGAGGACAGAGAGGACACAGCCCACCTGGCCTGCTTGTCACCTCCCCTTGAGCCCTTTGAGCCTCCCTCCTTTGGGATGATGGCGTCCTTATAGCTGTTGTCAGCACTGCGCTTAGCAGGGAATGGGGAAATGAATAGGATTTGAAGGCGTGTAGAAAGGTGTGAGCCTTACCGTGATCCTTGGGATTTGCAGAAGCCTTTCATGTTATTTATGCCGACGCGCGCCCCGTGTCAGTTAATATTTCATCTCTGCTTTCGGTTTCTAAACGACAGATGCCTTAAAAAAAAAATCAGTGTAAGGTTCAGCTTTCTCCCACCTTCCGCCCCATGTCTCCGTGCTCCAGACCAACCCTGTTAGCTCTTTTGATTTAATCTTCACAGCTCTGTACTCAGTGGAGGGACAGAAAAATGGATGCTAATATCCCAAAATAGACACGTAGCAAACTCGTTTTAAAATGACAGTGCAGCTTCACCTGCAAATAGGAGACATAAAGGTATTTCCACCTCACCACCGACGACCGTAAATATTAGCATCAAGGTCAGTTCACACTTTGTCAGCGTTATGGCCGTATTTTAAAGTTACATTTCACTTGATAGCATAACACATTCCTTCAAGAAGTTATCTTTATATGTAACATTACATCTCATGCAGTTCTATAAACTACTTTCCTTTCTTTTTTTGAAAATAGATTCTTCTCTCATACATCAGACCACAGTTGCCCTCCCTCCACTCTTCCCAGCTACCCCACCACCTCCCTTCCCCTCAGAGCCACGCCCGCTCCGTTTCCTCTTCAGAAAAGAACAGGACTCTAAGGGACGACTGTTAAACAGGACAAAACAAGAGGTAATAAGAAGAGGCAAACACCCTCGTAGTCAGCTGGACAAGGCAAACCCAATAGGAGGAAGAGAGTCTCAAGAACAGGCATTAGCATCAGAGACACACCCACGGCCACTATTAGGAGTCCCACAAAACCAGCAAGCTAACAGCCATAACATTTGCAGAGGACCCAGTGCAGACCCATGCAGACCCGTGCTTGGCACTTCTGTCTGTGAGCCCATGCCGGCCCTGCTTAGTTGATTTGGTGGGCCATGTTCTCCTGGTGCTCCCCCCCCATCCCCTCTGGCTCCTATAATCTTTTCTTTTCACTCTTCCACATGGTTTCCATAACTCCTAAGAGAAGGACCCTATGGGATCCTCCAATTAGGCTCTCCACAGAACGTCTGGTTGTAGGTCTCTAAAGCCTCTTCCATCTTCTGGCGACGGAAGATGGACAATTTGAGAATGTCTGGACAAGGCACCACATCTATGAGTATAGTAGAATATATTTAGGATCTTTCCCCCCAGTAGCGTGGTTCTGCCTTAGATCTCTGGGCTATGGAGTCTCTGGTTCCAGAGTCCTGGCCGTCTAGGTGGATAGAGCATGGACTCCCTCTGGTGGTGTGGCTCTCAAGTTAAATGGAGCATCCGTTGGCCACTCCCACAAGTTCTACACACCATTGCCCCAGCACATCTTGCAGGTCTGATGTATTGCAGATTGCACGCGGAGGGTTTTCTGTGCACTTTATGACTTCATTTTAAAATTATATTTCACTTAATAGTAAAGCACTTTGCCTGAAGGTATCTTTGTATGTGATATTAAATTTGTTATACAGTTCCGTAAACACTTTTCTACAAGAAATTTAATGAACATTTATTAATGGGCAAAGTAACTAAACCTTAGAGTATAAGCAAAACAGTTTTTGGAAGAAAACGAAACTTTTCATTTCTCTCCCCGTCTTACTCAGATAAAAATAGTACAAGCAATGGCTACGCTATTAAAGTCAGTTGAATCTGTCCTGAAGAAATGTTACCATATAGTCTGTTACAGTCAAACTATTTGTGGGTGTATTCCACTGAGGCAGCATTGCAGGGGTATATGGTTTTTTGTTTTTTCTTTTTTCTTTTTCTTTTTCTTTTATCAAGTGCCTGAAATAGAATGAACAAGAAAATAGCACCCTCTATGAGTGAGAATGCAAACTGCATCTTTTAAATATATCGTATTCTAAGCCTGAAAAATGGTCTTCACTCGTGGCCTAGCGCAATTAAAATGAGATGCTTTATGCAAGTTGTATTTCCTTATAAGCAGTTTGATGATGAGTAAAAACTAAGAGGAAAAATGTGCTTTTCCTGATGTTTCATTAAATTATGCCTCAATAAGTCCTGACATCATAACGGAGCTCAAAGCCTCCGGGAATGCTCTCTTCAAGCATCACACCAATAGAGAAGGAACCCATGCTAAATCAGGATGCGCGCAGAGGGGCTGGGTAATATGTACGTTTATCAGCCGTTCTCACTCATTTTACCTCTAAAGATGCTGATCGAGCAATCCTGTTTGTTCCAACTGGGCCAGGAGACTCCCGCAGGCACTGCCTTTAAGTGTCTCTCCTTCCACCGCCCGCACCATACCAAGCAGTTCTATATCGCTGCCTCCGTGAAAACACTGAGGGACGTTCTCTTCTCGGTGTAAAACGGAGTCTCTCATACTCATCTCGCTAAAGTCCCCTTTCCCTTGGGATTCTTTCTGTTTGTTTGGCTCTGCTCTGCTAAGGATGAGTTGAGGAAATCATTCTTCAGAAGGAACATTGTCTTTGGCTTTTGACAACTGACAGAAGGGACAGATCTCTTCATTTGGTATTCCCAAAGCTTCTGCCATCCATTCCAGAATTGTCACTCGCGGGAGCTGTGCTAATGTCATTTCTGCCTTCCCTGTGCAGATAGTGGGTTTTTTCTTTGTGCTTAGCAGAATGTCAAAGATATCAAAGCCCATATTCAGCTGACACACTAATGACAGCCAGAGACATCTGTCATTTATAATTTCATCGCAGCTTTTCGCAAATGTCTACAAAATCGCTTTTCTCCCCTACGAACTGTTTCTATTGTGCATGCTAACTCTGGTGTCATCTGTGTTAGTGGTTCCCAGCGTCTCAGAGAGCAGACTCTGCCAACAAGCAAAGCTTCCCACTCAGGAAAATAACATAATCAAATCCTTTGTTTTTCTTATAATCCAACTGTGTGTAGCACACCACTATCCATGTTCCATGCTACTGGGACATACAGAACTGAAGCCATGGTTCAAGTATTGAGTTGAGGTGTTCTGGTTATAGTAACGAAAACATTATTGCAGGCAATTAGCTAAACTTGTTAATGTTCCAAGCAAGGTGATATATTACACTTTCAGGATGGAGCCAGATAATGTCTAGAAAACCAGAGAGAGAAAAATCAAAACTTTCCTATTTTGAGTCTTACTCTTTACTCTTTAGAGTTTCATAAAAGCATATATGTCTGATAAATATACATTCATTTGTGTGTTCTGTCTGCATATGTGCCGATGTCTTTATACACTGTTGATGATTTTCGACCCTGTCTCAGAGCTTTGTCAAATAATCAAATGTGATCATAAATTCACTGTAATTTCCCCCTTTTTTTGTATTTTGTTTTTTAGGTAAGTAATTTGATATCTTCCTTGATCAATGCTGAAAGGAAAATATGCCTGCCTGTTGTAGAACCAATGGCTTAAAAAAAATAGAGACACCGGTGTGAATGGTAAAAATTGACGTGTTCCTGCTGCTGGTAAGAAAATAAGGGGCATTCAGACGAGTTGGTTTTTCCTAAGGGAGGGCGCTGCCAGTCTGGGAAGATAGGTGGGGTGGGTTGTTGCTGTGCAAGTACAGAGAAGATTCTAAAGAATGTTCATGAAATATTCATTCACATCTGCTTAGTGACTAGATAAACAGTCCTGTTCTGAGGTGGGTCACCACTCCTTGGCTGGGAACTATTCTCTCAAATACTATTTTTACACCTTTCCCAGATGGAAGCAAATGTGGTTCTGTTAACGATACTCTTTTTTTCCTCAGTCTTTGTCTCTGATGGGGAGCTAAGGTAGAGGAAATATATTTACTATTTCATTTTCATTTATACAGCTCTGCTGAAACTTAAACATGTGTAACATGCGATCATGAATATGGAGATAAAATCTCCCTCCAGATTCTGGAGAAGTTAGAGAAATGCCAGCACTCTCAAAAGACTCACTCCTTTGTTCTTTTCTTCTTTTATACATGGTAACTTCTGTGTCCCGTGTCAAATACTATGCAAAATGCAATTATAACGATTCACTGCTATTTTGCTCACACCCGTAGTCATTTTTGCGGCTGCATGTTTCAAGATTTTAAAACATCTCTGTTAAACACTGCGCTCATGCTGACAGCAGGATAGAACTTCTGATAATATATTACCTTCAATATAAATTATAAATGATCCTACATGAATGAAAACTATATTATTAAAAATACATTTAACATTGAAGATGAACAAGTTGCAAAGCCAGAAATATTTCTGAGACAAGACCCAGCAGCTAAATAGAGTTCTCTCCGGGTTATATCGGCCTCCTGGGTATCATCCACCTTTCAGTCATCCAGCTGTTGATTCAATTCAGACGCTATGTCTGGTACAAATCCTTCCGGAGGAGTCCCAACACAAACTGACCTATCCTTGTCCTAGGTCGTTCTTCAGTAGAGGACATGAATTATTTTGCTATAGTTTGCTATAACAAATTAGCAAGGACCGATGATCTAAATTAGAACCATTTCCTTCCTTACGGTTCTGAAGGTTAGGAGTCTAAGATTGAAAAGTCTTCAAGGTTGGTTTCGAGGTGATGTAAATTAGAACCATTTACTTCCTTACAGTTCTGAAGGTCAGGAGTCTAAGACTGAAATGTCTTCAAAGTTGGTTTTGATGTAGGTTTCTGTCCTTGGAAGGCAGGTGACTGTCCTCTCCCTGGACCTCCGGGTATCTGTGTTGGGATTTCTCATAATATAAATATAAATTCTCCTATGTTTGGTTCTGTGCTAATGGCCTCATTCTAACTAAGTGACCTCTTTAAAGCTCTCCTTACCATAAGCTACCAGGTGACGTGTAGCCATGTTTCAGTCAAGGACTGAATATGCAGTATGGCTGTTCCTAAGTGCACATCAACAACTGGTTTCTTAATTTCTCTAGGTATGATATATGGACAATCACCCAATTTTCTAACAGTGCTTTTCTTATGATATATCTCCATCAGTAAGTAAAGCGTGATAGTCCAGGCGTATTCTGAGGTTAAAGGGACAGGACTTTTGTATGTAAATCTGGGGGGGGGGTATGTAGTTTACTCCATCATAGTCCACACATGGTTTCTTGCTTAATTCTTGTCAAAGAGTTCCATGTGTTTTATTCTACCTTCTGTAGATAGAATCAGGTCTACCAAAACTACTGATCATATTTTGATTTTTTATTACGTCATGCAAAGCACACGGAGAGCCGAGGCACGTGATTGTTAACACTACACACACATTATTTGAAGATACTGAGACCGTTAGTAAGAGGGGAGACCAAAGAGTGTCCTCTACTCACTTATTGATGATGTCTGCTCCCTCATTTTCACAAGAGAATACAAAAATAAAAACATAAACCCCCCCCCCCAATTAGGCAGTGTTCCAGCGAATCACCTCAGACCCATTCCTGTTAGCCTTCCAGTCAGCAGAGACAATCTGACCTCTGCAGCTGGGTCAAAGAGACGAGGGCAGTGAGGTGTGCATGCCACCAAGAACAATTCGGGCTTCTAGAAAGGAGCTGCCTAATTCAGGGACAGCTAAATGCCAGGTGGAGTTTTGTTGAGTGTATTTGTGAACCTGGGGTAGGAGATGGAATGTTCTGGAACTCAAACTCAAATCCTCAAAATTGAGTTTTAAAGTCCTTACATCTGTCTTACACTCTACCACGTCTAATGTCACACATCCTAGTACAAGCACAAGATAATCATTCACGATAAAATTTCATCACTGAGCTCTTGATTCCACTTATATTGACCTTATTCAGCCTCTGTCTGTTTAGCCATAATTTCTAGGGCCAGCATTCAGAACATCTTTTGTGCACACTAAAGTAGGATCACCCCAAACTCACATCACACTGGCACTCATTTAATTAAATCATAAGTATGGTTCTACTAGTTTATAGAAAATTTCAGGATAATGTAAATCCAGCAAACTTTAAGATGGCTATGTTCTATAGATGACTGGGCATGTTTTAGGGTTAGTTATCTCACCTGCATAATCAATTGGAGATTCTCCACCTGGAAAAATGGGAACGGAGTATCCACTGAGTTCTTTCTGGTATTAAATGAAAGTCCACAAACATGTTCACCCAGTCCTGGCAAAAGAATAGAAAGGGCGAACATTGGGTTATGTTACATGTTCCTCTGCCCCCTTCCCCCCTTGAGCATCTTACAACTAGTTCCATTCTGTTCCTACTCCATGCGACATATTAGATAAACAATGAGAAGAAACAATATTCTAACCCACAGAAAGAGATGGCCACTAGCTGAACGTTCCAAAGTTGTATGAAAAATTATCTTGGTCAAGTGTGATAAAAGCAAATGCATACGGGTGCAAGAGGACTTGGTGACAGGGAGACTTGTTTTTTGTTGTTGTTGTTGTTGTTGTTGTTGTTGTTGTTTGATGATGGTTGTTGTTTTTTGATTTTGTTCTTTGTTTTTTTTTGTCTTTTCTTTGAGACAGGATTTTACTCTGTAGCCCTGTGCAACATGGGACACATTATCTAGACCAGGGTGGCCTTGAACTCACAGAGATCTGTTTGCCTCACCTATTGGGATTAAAGGGACACAGTGCTGTCTTCCAAGGGGTATGTGAAGGTGGCAAGAAGCACTTTGCTAGTATGTATGTAAGAAAGAGTAAGAGCCTGAGGGTATTTTGTGTCCATGTGTGCCCATATGTACACATATGTTCACGTGTGTTCCCTTAGAGATAATGGTTAGAGTACAGGCGGCAGAATAGGAGAAAAGGCAAACTAAGTACAAAGATGAGTGTCTGGGAAGAGCGAGCTGGGCAAAGTCTAGATGTGGAAAACCGTACAAAGACAGCTTGCTGGAAGAAGGCTGCTGTCACTGGGATGAAGGTCACTCAGGATGAAGCTAAAGACAATAGTTAGGAACCAGCAGAGACGCAGCCTCACAGACATTATCAAGGAGTTTGTCTTCTTGAAAAAGAATGATAGTAGCTGACATGGCTCGGTGGGTGAAGGAACTTGCTCCCGAGCGTAACAGCATGAGTTTGATCCTGGGGATACACAGAAGTAGAGAACTGTGCCCTGCAAGAGGCTGTCTCCCCTCACCAGACACGTGTTTTGTCTCTGTTTCTCTTCTCTTCTCTCTCTCTCTCTCTCTCTCTCTCTCTCTCTCTCTCTCTCTCTGTAGGTGTGTGCACTCTCTCTTTCTCTGTGTGTGTGTGTGTCTATCTCTCTCTCACACACACGTACACACAAACACATACACACATACACACACATATACACACACCCGCATGCATGGGCACACACGTACCTGCACATGCAAGTGTAGATACAACCTCATACGCACAATTATAAATAAATAAAATTATTATTATTATAATAAATATATAAATAATAAATAATAATAATTTAAAGAGCTTTTCAAGTGAGTGCCAGTCAGGCAAGCCAGAGAAAGGCTCAGCAGGATGGGAAGCATGGCGCAGAAGCATTCAGATGCATGCTTTGAAGGTTTATTCCCCTCCTTCACTGTTCTTCTTTTGCCAGTATAAATTCATAGCATGTGGACTTAGAGCAAACGCATTGATAGTTCCTTATAGATATTCTTGCTGCATTATCTTTTCATGTGTCCTAAATGACCTGAAATTCTTTAACATTCCAAGATACACTTTGTTTTAAGTTTCTGGATATTTAAATAACATCCAGAAAGGAAGTCAAGCTCATCCAATTCTTTCTACTGGCAGACTGCTCTCTTGATTTCCCTGAGCAGTGGCTTGCTATAGTGATAATGAACCCGGAGGATGGCATGATTGTGATAATTTCCTTATAGTGGCATTTTTGTCATGGATGGACCTTGGCCCACATGCTCTAAGAGAAAGTCACTGAATGAGTCTTAGTGGCCACCTTTCTCCACTCTCAGAACAGCCTGTGAATGGTGTTGACATCCTTCACAGTTCTTAACAGAACAAAGTTTTTGCTCTGTCTCTTTAATAACAAACCTTGCTTGGGTGGGGTGTTTGGGTTGATGTCATCATGCCTTCCCTCTGGGACGATGAATACCATAATGAGTGAGGATTCATACCAGGAGTTCTGGTCACTGGGAGACTCCCACGTGATGCCTATGTGTTGACAGGGACATTCCTGTTCCAGGTTAATATGGGTCCATCTACCTCCTATTGTTTCTACTGAGTCTCCTTTCTCTCTCCTAATTTATAGAATCTAGTTGACAAATGTGTTTCATCAAACTTCAATAAAAGGTCCCTATGTGAACCCTGAACTGAGATATGTATACTCTAGTCATAAAATAAATACCCACTGATTTTATGACTAACTAAGGAGACTCTGTAGTTTTTAAATATACTCAAAAGACCCTATAGCAATGATAGAGGGATCTATAGATAGGAAGTCCAAATAAATAGTTAATGATGAAATTTCTGCCTGTACAATGACATCTTTGGCAGGGATTTGCTTCCCTTACTCTTCCTACCTCCTCTGTCTTAACACACTGTTATCATACTGTTATATTGTCTATGATACATCATCATCATCATCATCATCATCATCATCATCATATACATACTGTCTATATAGATAAGGGTTCTATATATCAAAGGTACACAGAGAATGGGTAAAGACTTAGGCTTTGAGTGACTTACTACTTAAGCAGTCATCAGAAAAGAGAGGGTTCTGCTGTAAGTCCTACTTCAGTCCTCCTGCCTTACCGTCTTTTATATGGAAAATAGAAACAAGAATCTTCTGATGGAGATACAGGCAAACCTCTTGGTTTCTAGAATGTACAATGTCATCATTTATAAGTGTTTACTAGGAAAGCCAGGTGCCCTGGATACTTCAGGAAACATGGCGAGAAGAAGCCCCTGCAGACAGGAAACAGATATTATCTGGGGTAGGCGTCCCCAGATGAAGGAAGAGGGATACAGCCATCAGTTGTTTCGCTGTCCAGACAGCTCAGCGTGAGGTAGCGAGGTCATTCTGGGGTGGTCTCACCCAAGGTGCACCTTTGGTAAATCATTAGTCATGAACAAGCTTGAATAGTAACAGGCCTCATGGCTTGGCATCCCCTTGCTGCTTGGTGGCCCCTCTTTAATTTCCTAGCACAGTTGGCTTCTGCAAATCCTTACTCCAGATAATTTAGTGTGGTCTTATCCTGCTGTCTTCTGTCAGGACAAGATAATGAAAAGCACCCCTTTAATTAACATCTCTGTGTATTTTAATTGATTGGGAAATTTTGTTATTATTTCATTAAGAGAACGTTGCAATGAAATTTAATTCACTTCCTACGTCTTTTTTTTATGTTTATATTCCTTTGCGATTCTTACCCACTTAGCGTATATGTACTCCTCATGCTTTTCACTTTGGGTGTTTTTCTCAATGCTTTTTAACTCCCCCCACAGTTGTCATGCTCCCATGGGACCCCTGTAAGGCAGCACCTGCTGAAGGTCTTCCGATGATGAGCTGAAGTTTGCCTGGTCATGTTAGTTACTAGTCTTAGTTTTATACCTTAGCAGGAAGTCACCTCCATTTGTCTTAGGGAAGGAGGGGGCTGGCATTGCCCAGTCTGAGAACACTGAAATTGCACGCAGAAAGGCATAGCAACATCCAGTATGCTGATGAGTGGGTTTATCAGGTAAGAACGCTAGAATTCACACCAATAAGTTAGTAATGCTACAATTGCATGGGTATCTGACTTTTTTTTTTTAACCCAGTAACAACATTGTGTAGAGGGTGGCAGAGGATCACTTAAAAATGTGTTGCAAATGGCAATGTAGATATGGAGCAGAACCATGGCATAGGTAGAGGAGAAGGAGCTGATGGAAGAGACGGAAGGAAGCTGTGAAGTCTAGCGGCCTCAGTACTTGTCAGTTCTTGGCTAGGAAGCAGGACTGGGAAAGAAGTTAGAGGTTTCCCCAGGATGCAAATAAGACAGAACCCAGCAAGAGAGACCTGGAGGAGGGAGAACTCCCATTTCATGCTCCCTGGTGGTGCTCCCTGGTTGGAAGCGTCTCTGGTGAAGCTCACTGTGTGTCAGGTATGCAGACATGTCTAGAGTTCAGAAGAGAAACTGAACCAGTGAGCTCTCCTGGGAGATGTCCACCATGGGAGGTAGTGGTTGTCATTCAAGTCAACAGTGTCACTGGGGGTGGGGAAGGGATGAGTATGGTGGGAACACCGGAGCCTGGGGGCACACTGGCAAGTGGAAGGGAGAGGAAAGGAAAGGGCTGAAAATGAAGCCAAATAAACAGAGTGCAGACAGTGTGAAGAAGACTCAGTGTGTGGAAACCAAGAGGAAGGAGGACTGCAGAAAGGAGGGCATCCAGGAAGTTAGACATGGTCCCTGGGAAGCCTAACTCAGTTGGCAAGGGAAAGTCCTTCAGCCGGAGGAGCAGAGGACAGACTGAGCTTGACTGTGTGTAAATAAGAGGGGGGAATCGAGACAGGGGGTGTGAGTGTGATGAATTACTTTAACAAATGGGGCTTGTTATGAGGAAGCGGTGGTAAGCTTTTGAACAGATAAATTGGAAATTATTTTTTAAATAATAATTCAGTGTCATCATGCCCTTTTTTATCCTTAAAGGAAGGATTTGACAATAAAGAAAAGTACAGGCAGGATAAAGGTCGAGACTGTTTGTCAGATGTTATAAAGAGATCAGATCTAAAACATCAAGGGGGGGGGGCTTACCTGAGGAGGTAAACTCTGTGTGTGTGTGTGTGTGTGTGTGTGTGTGTGTGTGTATGCATGTCTCACCTCCCTCCGTGTATGTGTATTTGTGTGTATGTATGTATGTGTGTGTATATGTATGTTTGTGTGAGTATGCACAACTCACCCCTCCCTGTGTATGTGTATTTGTGTATGTATGTATGTATATGTATGTGTATGAGTGTGTATGTATATGTGTATGTGTATGTATGTGTGTGTATGTGTATATATGTGTTGTGTATGTGTGTGGTGGAAATGATAGATGTGTGCATGAGTTCATCCCATTGCTGACTGAACGTGGAGAATGCTTCTCTTGTGTGCTACTCTTTTCTAGTTAGTAGGAATATTGTCTGTCATGTGCAGTAAATGGGAATCCAAGCATTTAAGAAGAAGTAAGAAAGGGTATTTGCTGTGATTCTTAGGGAAACTAGCAGATGGGGCTGCTTAATTGTAACCAGAACTTAAAGATATACAAGCGATGCTTGGGTTGCAGTATAAGAAAGGTTGACCTAATTCCCTTAGCCTTTCTGGATTGCATGATGAGCCCATGGCCACTAGAGGGAAACAGCGTGTTCATACTAAAGAGCTTATCTATCTGCTTTGCTCCTTTTGTTACTCTCTGACACTGATGGATTGATATACTGAGTAGTGAATATCTTGACATGAATCAAGATGACTTCTTAAAAAAATTACTAACACATTTCTCAAATGTATGCACAGCTTCCAGAGCAGAGAAAGACTGTGGTACCACCTAGTGACGACTGGCTTTCCCACTAAGTAGGATGTTCTTAAAGTCTCTTCCAAACCTTTGCCTTAAAAATGCTAATGAGTTGGAACTGACAGATCATTTACATAGTCAGAGTAGAGCTTTTTGGCTTTGTGTTTTGTCTCAGAATAAATCAGAAATTGCATGGCTCTAGAAATCAGCCTGGCACATAGAACCAGAACGCTGGAAAAGTAGCTACTGGATGGGCCATAGCACGCAGCAGCTGAATTCTGTTACTCTGCTGCTAAAGGTGTGCATGTGTGTCTGTGTGTGTGTGTGTGTGTGTGTGTGTGTGTCTGGGTGTCTGGGTGTCTGTGTGTATGTCCCCTTTGGTGGTTGAAGTGACAGATTCCAATCTCAATCTGCTTTTTAGAATGTCTAGAAATGGCCTGATGTAAGGTGACCTGACTTGAGAAAAATAGCTATACCATGGAGCTCCTCACAAGTGCCCTTTTCAAGCTGACAATGTATATCAGTGGAAAGGCACGGAGTGGGTGGCATTTTCCTGCCACAGTACCACCAGGTTCCATGACTACCAATAATTTCACAAGAAAACAGTAGTAAACCCAGCAACATCGCTTAGCAAATCCACTCCCCATTCAATGCCTCAGTTTCTGTTCTGTTGCTGCAAAGATACACAAAAACCAGGGTAGCTTAGAGTGTGGGGGAAGGTTTAGAGGGAGAAAGAGAAGGGGGTAGGCGTGGGAATGTTGCCACTGTATTATAATCTCCAAACAATATGAAAAGCATTTAATCAAGGACTTCCTTACAGTTTCAGGAGGAGAGTCCACGGTCAAGGGAACATGGTAGGCAGGCAGGACACTGGAGCATTTGAGAGCTTAGTTCTGATTCATAAGAGGCAGGAGGCAGAAGAAGTCTGGCATGGGCTTTTAAAACCTCAAAGTCAACCTCCCACTAGTGGCACACATCTCTTTCAACAAGACCACACCTCCTAATCCCTCCCAAACAGTTCCACCAGCTGGTGACCAAGCATTCAAGCATGTGTATCTATTTGCCATTCTTATTCAAACCACCATAATCACAAACAAAAACAAAAACAAAAAACAAACAAGCAAAAACCAAAAGACAGAAGTAAAACATCAAGCAACATTGAATAGCAGATCTATCCCAGGTAAACTAGGCAATTGTTGGTACCAATTAGTTTCCAGAGTGAAGGCACATTAGCTGTTCATCTTTGAGCATGAACCACATCTAGTACCAGCACTTAGATGTCTCAGTACATCACCAGCGTTGCTTTCCAATTAGGAAATTTTCATTGGGAAAGAAGCAGAACCTCTGGACCTGAATTTTGGGTCAGCAGAAGCACGTAAAGGGAGAGAGTAGAGATCTATACCATGGGCATCCAGGAAAAGGAATGTTTTTGTTGTTGTTGGCATTTCCAAACTACTTCATCTTTTCATGTTCTCTGTGTGGATCCAAAGTACACAAAGTTCAGGCTCAGCACTGTCGAAGTTGTTCTTTGGATTGCAGATGACACTGCATATGCTGGGAATTTTAAAGCGGTGCTGATTCAATGGTAACAATACACTGGTGTACTGAAAATACAGGGAACTTCATGGCCAGCTCAGCTAGCACTCCTTCAGCACTATGAGGAGACAACACCAGGGTAGAGAGAGTGTGACAGTCAAAGCCCAGAGTACTGGAAAGGAGGCACTGGAGAATGGAAATCAGAAAACAACCAACCTTACAAAACCCCTCCTCAGTGTGGCCAAGGAGTCCTGAGGCATGGCACAGAAATCCCTGCCTCACTCAACAGCCAGATAATCTTCTTAAAACTGACCTTCAAAACTTTGCAAAAAAAAAAATGCTTTCAGCTCTCTTGCTCTTCTCCAAAATAGTGCCAGATCAAGGTGAAAAGGGGAGGTATGGGCAGGAATTTCATATCTGCAAGATCCTCTCGATGTCTGTGTCAAGGTGAGGGCACAGACTGATCTGGGCTGCCAAGGTGTTGGAGTAGCTCACAGGCCTTATATTTTTCAAAGCTACATGCACTGACAGGTCCTTTGACATCAGAAGAAATTGGGAAAAAAACTGCTGTGTCCTGCACCCCATGTAGAGCCAAGGTAGAAGAAATCTAGGGAAAAGTCTGGAAATGCAGTAGGAATGATAGAAAACTGGCTTCTCAGATACTGGAAACATTGGTTTTGAAATTCAAGATCACATTGACCTGAGCATCACTTATGGCTGGAGCAATAGATCTATAGCCTGAACTTTATGTGCTCATGGGTAGGCCAGGTTTCAGCACTGCAGACACGAAGCACAGGGCAGGCTAAATATGGACCAAAATCACAATCAGCAAAGAGGAGGCCATGTGTAGATTCCAACCAAAGTTTCACAGGATTGTCCTTCCTGGCAAGTCAATTCTATCCAAAAGACCAATAAGATTGCCTCAGAGAGTGAAAGAGAAAGAGAATCAAAACCAACAAACAACAAACAAACAAACAAAAATGGAGTACCTTCTTGTTCCCCACATCCCCCACCCATCCATTCCCATCCAGTCCCGTCTTCCCACTCCCGACCCCACCTCAAATTCCTGAGTCAGTTTGCTGCAATGGCTTCACAATCTCAACCACAACTACAAGGAATTACTTTTTAGTAAATTTGGAGTACTGATGTTGCTGATCAGTGGCTTGAATACTTCAGTGGCCACCACCATACTTTGATTCCTCTATACAACATAACCATACCTGACCCATATGGCTTTGTTCCTTAACCTTTTTGTTCTGGACCCAAAGATAAAGAAAGAAATAAAGGAATACTTCATCTTGAAAAGACAGTCTATGGGGAGGCAGTGCCAGGAACACAGCAACTTTTGATACTCTCCTCCCCGCCCCCGTGGAAAGTGACTTTAGTAGGATTAATTACAAATGAAAGTTATAAAGGTTGTATTATAAGAACATTATGGGTTAGAACCATGACATTTTCATAAATTTTTAAAACATTTTCTATCTTTGAACAAAATGTTTCTTAAAATGACAGAAGCAGAAAAACTACAACAAAAAAATCAATATACAATTCAAATTAAAAATTGTACACTGTTCCGAAAGTAGGGCAATAGAAGAATCAAGTATAATATTTTGACTGGACATTTTATAAAACTGAGCAAAACTTTGTATGTAGTATGGAATAATAACAAGTCTAACATAAAATTTTATTGCTAGTAGAGAGATAAAATATGTTGTAAGGTTTTAATCACTTAATGGATATGATGCTACTCACCTGTAAATCATAGTACTTGGGAGATAGGACATGGACTTAAGTATCACAACTACATCTCAGCTGTGGTGTGCTGGGTTATATGGACTGGGTTGAGGCATGGAGCCAGGAGACTGAGATTTTGTTCAGGGATGAGTCCAGAGAGTCATTGGGTAGTTTAAATATAGCACAATCTATGATATTTTCTGAACTAAAATTTTAATTGATTAAATGTGTTCGCTATGCTGCCACCGGTGCTAGCCCTGATATTATTTCCTTGTCCTTATATTATTCTTCATTTTATTTACCTAGCTATGCTTTCCACCTCACTCATCTCAGGAAAGCTTTACTACATTGTCTCTGTCACTCAATGTAGGATTTTAGAGGACAGGAGAAATATGGCACCCATCTATGTGGTTGACGTAAAACAGAAAGCCCATTGACTGTTTATGAGTTAGGAGGTAAGTCAAGACAGTTGGTTTGGTCTTTCCTCTGTTTATTTCTTCTTCTACTTTATTAAGTCTTGTAAGAGGGGTAAAAACCCTGTGACATTTGAAAGAATGATTTGGGTTCTATAAGATGGGAAGCTTTTGGTAGGTAAATCCATAGAAGGTAAACACAGTAGACTCAGCTGTACTATTCTAGTTGACTGAAGATAGATGCGTCTGTGTGTGTGTGTGTGTATGTGTGTGTGTGTATGTGTGTGTGTGCTGCATATGAGGAGTTCATATAACTTCAAGTCTAGCTACCACCAACTCTGGCACTCATTACATAGAACCAGAGAACTGGGAATATAATGTTTTTCAATTAATTGAGCACATTTGATATTCGGACACCAATTCTAGCCATGTTTTTATTTATTACCTCACAGTCTGGTGTGTCCTTTTTAATCAAGCCCCACCCACCAAAATAAACCAGATCTTTTCTTACACTGACATAGATGACTCTAAGTCACAAAAGGAATTTGTAATCCAATATCTAGTTCTCTGTTTCTAATGTGACATTTTGTTGGGTGCATGTGTATTAATTAAATTAATTAATTAAAATCTCCTTCACCAAAACATCTCAGGAGAGTATCAATAAGTAACTTTACAAATTAAAGGGCTTACTATGTGTATTAGTTAGGGTTTTACTGCTGCAAACAGACCATGACCAAGGCAACTTCTATAATTTAATTGGGTCTGACTTACAGGGTCAGTTTCAGTCCATTATCGTCATGGCAGGAAGCATGGCAGTGTGTAGGCAGGCATGGCACTGGAGGAGCTGAGAGTTTTACCTCTTCATCTATAGGAAGCAAGAGCAGACTGTCTTCAGGCAGTTCAGAGTAGTCTCAAAGCCTAACCCCCACAGTAATACACTTCCTCCAACAAGGCCACACCTCCTAATAGTGCCATTCCCTGGGCCAAGCATGTTCAAACCACCACATTATGGTTTTTTTTCAAATGCATAAGGCAGAAGAGATGAGAGAATGGGAAGAGAGAAACAGAACAGAGTGAAATAGTGTATGTATGGTGGGGAGTGGGGAACTAATGCATACCTGGACCTTCACATTACTGTAAATCTTAGATCTGGCAGTATCACACTCTAGTAACTTCTAGAGGTGTTTCTCTTGTGATGTCTCAGCAGATTCCCCTTTGGACTTCCCTTTCAGAGCATTTGTTACACCTCTTAATTCCTTGATGGCAATTCTCCATCTGTGAAGGTATAGCTGATTCTTTGAGACTGCCAAAAGTTCTTTGGCAATAAATCTGTGCTTCAAGGGGATGATCCACTTAGCTAATGCCATTTGGGGTCAATAGAAGGTAACTATCAAAGTCTGTCTTCTTATGCACACTGGAAATAGACTGCAATATTTCCTCAAAATATGCCCCATGGCTTTAGTCCTCAGGACAGTCATTTTCATTCAACAAACAGGATCTTTTTATCCATTGAAATAAAATGTTTGGGATATACTAGTTTGAATTTGCAATGCTGCATAGAGGTTTTGAAAAATCCTCCATACTATTTCACAGGGATTTTACTTAAACGAATATAAGGAAAACAGACTATAGATTATAAGTATTGTCTGTATAAATATTTAATACAAGTTTTCGCTTTGTTATATGATACATGTACACATAGCACACTGGTAAAATGAAAACTGTTATTGCTCTTACCTTTGAAAGTTTTTATACGGCGCTCTTAAGCAAATGCCTGTGTTGTATTATGTAGCGATGAGTTTTAGCTACACCACTTTGTACTCCCAGTAGGTCACATGCTTCCAGGCTAACTCAATGACTGGGCACTCCGAAACCTTCCCCGGCTACTCAGGCCCAGTCAGAGAAGTGGCCAGTGGCCACCCACCCAAATTCTCATGTGGCTGGTTGGCCTTCTCTCTCCTGCAGCTCCTGCATTCCATCTTTCTTCCCTGGATATTCTCCTCTGCTCCTCTCTTCATCCTAGCCAGTGTAACAATAAGGATCCCACCCGTGCCCAGTCATTGGACGTTGCCATCTTTATTGATTGGTCAAAAACCAACCGGGGACAAGGACCTTTAGCATTTGGACACTCAGATTCCCAATTGAACGAAGCATTAAAACCAATCTCCGACAGTATTAAAAATCTAAGTTGTCAAAATGTATTAGATCAGCCTTTCAGTTATAGGGGTTATCTTTGAGCCAATGACAGGCATTCCTTTTTATCTAAGGTGTTAGTTTCTTTTCTGTTGCTGTGATAAAAATACTATGAGAAAAAGCAACTTAGAGAAGAAAGAGCTTGTTTTGCCTCACAATTCCAGGGTGACAAAGTCCATCTCCTGACAGGAAAGATGGCAACAGGCAGGGAAAGCTTGGATCAGAGAAGGGTTTTGACTGATTACACTTCATTTGCACTAAAAAAAAAAAAAAATAGAGAGAGGTAAGGCAAGGTCCTAAACCTCCTCCACTGAGTACTTGCTCCAGCAGGCTCTGCCTCCTACAGGCTCCATTACCTCCCAAAGAGCACCAAAGATGAGGACCAAGTGTTCAGACTTATGAGCCTAATGGGACATATTCCATATTTAAAACACTACACTTAATCAACACCCAGCAGTGTGTAAACAAGCACATGAATGAGGGGAGTTAGTAGCAAAAAGGCTTTTTAAAGGTCTCTACCATGCCATGCTTTATTTTCTTATTTTTTTTAAATGTTTAAGTTTTTTACATTGTATTTTACTCATTATACATGGTCCTATGTTACTCAAGGACATCTTAGCCATTTTTTTTTAGATATTATTACCCATTGTATGGTAATGCAGAAAGAAGTATTATTGTTCCAAGGTGTTTTATGCCCTCTTTTCATATATATATGAATGAATATATATGAATATATATATATATATATATATATATATATATATATACACGCTATTTATTCTATATACATTTTATATAGCATATATTATATATATTGAGTCTTCATTATTTAAGCTATGCCTTCATGCTGAAAGTACTACCTGAAAACTTGTTATTTGTCCCATGTATCATTTTGTCTGCATGGTATCTAGTAAGTTTGACTACATCAATTGCTAATACCAAAGCCATGTGGACAATCATTTTAAATTCTCATTAAGTAACTGATTGCCTATACAACAACAGACAAATTACAACAGGATGTGTATTCAAGCAGTTCAATCTGGATGGGAATCAATGTAATGTCATAAACTGTTATTAGAGCCTTGTGATATGTTACACTAAAACCGTATCAACAATCTACCTCAGTGCCTTTAGAAAAGTATTTCTTGAGGAAAACCCAATGTGTTTCTTACATATATGAAAAATGTCCATTTCTAGTATTTTATCTTTCACTAATGTCAGCTGTTTTAACATTGATTTAAATGCAGGTCTATATTAATGAATAAATACTGTTTTTAATAATATGGTACATGGATATTGATGCTCAATAAATGAGATAATTCTAGGACAACTGATATTCAAGTTAAGTGTGTTACAAGAAGTTCTAGGTCACTGCTGGGTGTGATAGTTACATTATGGGAGGACCAGGTACATTCTATCCACAATGCTAAAATTATGATAAGAATATGACCAGGTGGTAGCAAATTTACTTATTTCCCACCTCAATTCAAGTCAATGTTAATTTGATTTGACATGTCTTCAAGTCAAGTGATTATAAAGGCAAGAAAGAGGTAATGATGTTCAGAATGTGTAGGTCTTGTCATACTGGAACATACCCATGCCCAGGGAGTGGACTACTCTCCACCTGTATGGAGGTTGGGAAATCTCATGTCTTAGAGTCTATGAATATTCAAATTTCAACTCTTATGTGGCATTTTCTACGTTCATTAAATATCATATCAAAGGAAATAATTAAGACTATGTTGGGTGTGTGTGAATTTCTGTGGCAAAAGGAGCACTGTCTCTAAGTGACAGGAACCATGTTACCCAGTCCACTCTATATTTCTTCCATCTACCACACTTGTTTCCCTTCTATGATAGTACCACTTCCTGTTCATCCAAACTAGGCACGCTGAGCTGCACATGCTGGGAGCACTGCACTATCAGGAACACTGCATGCTGTATAGATGGAGCCCAGAAAAAGATAGTTCCTCATTACGGTTGTTCCTGAAAAAAAAAAATGGTTCTCAACTTGTGGATTGTAACTACTTGAGCAAGCCTCCATCTCCAAAAATAGTTACATTATGATTAATAATTAGCAAAGGTTAAAGTTATGAATTAGCAAGGAAATAATTTTATGATCATGGATGGTTACCACAACATTGTATTAAAAGGTCACAGCATTAGGAAGGCTGAGAACTACTGCTCTAAAAGCATCAGTGATGGTCTAGAATGTTCTTCTTTGCCCTATGCCCTTTGTCTCATGTTATGATTCTCCTCATTACACATTTATGTCATTGTGATGACATTAGATGTTTATCAGTGCTGGGGAGATGCCATTGAACCCCCCAAACTAATAAGCTTTTATTTTGTCTTTAAAAGCAACTAGCTTTACTTCATTATAGCAATTGAAACTGCTATATGAACTGTTCATGCAAATGGAGACTGCCCCCCAAGATGTGAGATTACATCTGATAGGCTGGAGTTGATTACTACTTACTGTATATATGTGTTGAAATGCCACATGCAACCCCATTAATAAATATAATTAATACATGATAAAAATAAAATTGAAAAAACCCACCAAATTTTCCAAATGACCAAATTATTTATCTCATTCTATTGCAAAAAAAAAAACCAAAATATTATACATGAATGGTAAGAGACAATGTCCCTTGGCTAAATTATGAGCTTCCAAGCAGTGTGGCATTTGCTGCAACACAGGCTTCATATGAAGAGGTATCACTCCAGAAAGGCCGTAGAGAGTAGGATAGCCATTTTGCTCCTTGGTGCCAATACTTTAACCTTTATTGTTTGTCAAAGAAAAAAGTGATTGCCTTGCTGTACCACTCAACAAAGTTTATCTATTTTCTTTTGTTCTTGTGTTTTCTTTATACAAACTCATTTCAGTGTCTTTTTCTTTCCTATTTCTTGTCTTCTATATAGTTGTATCCAAAATGTCAGGAGGGGGGAAAAAGGGATTCTTCTTAGCTGGGGAGGATAATTGCTTTAGAATATGTAGTGAGAAAATATAATCAAAGGTCAAATTCCGAGTGTATCTACTCTGCTAATCTACATTTGTGCTTTAGAAAGCACACGTCACTGAATGATTTAAAATACACTCGCACCATCTGTTCTCTTGGGGTTTAATACTGTCTGTGATAGCAAAATAATCATGTTAAATACATTCTAGATATAGGACCCTTCTGCTCATAACGGGAATGGCACTGGTAATTCAGATGACCTTGCCCTTTCTTTTTCTGTGTAATTACACCATTGATTTTCCTGTATTTGAAAGGAGAACAACACAGGACATGCTTTTTTCCTTAAGTAGAACAAGCAGTCCAGGAATTCTGCCATTTCTTTTAGAGAAATAATAGAAAACACATTAAGTAAAATGTGCAGACATGTGCTGTAAAGGAGACATTGCATATGATTTGTGAATAAAGTGTGCTGTCTGGACATCTTTGTGTCGGCTCTATAAAAATCGATCAAATTGTCCTTCATAGTCCAGAAGTCATGTGATCAGGTTCATCTCAGAGATTCTGTACTGTGCCCGGAATGACAGAGTGTGAGGATGTCTGTGCAAATGGATCAAGGTTACTTCAGGGATAATGATGATGGTCCCCCCAACCCTTGCAATGCTCTGTGTCTGAATCATAAACTACTGTTTCACATTGACTGAAAATTTATTTACATACTAAAACACAGTATACTCCTCAAAAGATACTGTACACTTAGTGAGAATAATAGCCTTTTAATTCTCCTTTTATGTCTCTTTTTGTAAGGGAAAATAATAATTAAATGGATTGATAGTCAATAGTGCTAAATAGTGGCCAATGATAGGCTGTAATCACGTGTAATTCATGTGTAGGTCCGCTCTTCTTGACCTGGGCTGGCCCGACGTGATGCTCCCTGGCAGAGAGTGTTCAGAGGGTCACTGTTGAGCATATTGAGGGTATCCCCAATGAGCTCCCAGCACTGTTCATATTTGCCCTCTCCTGTCAGGCATCTTTGGCTGTTACATGTATCCCATCTGCTTCTTTTATTTTAATTGCAATTTTTTTTTTAAAAAAATATCTTCCTGGCAGAAGACAGAAGTCAGGAGACATCATTATTCTTTGTTAAAACGTCTCCAGAATGGTCATTAAATCACCCTGTCTTCTCATCTCCAGACAAACAGCGCCATTTATATAAATGCTGTTCTTAGTCACATTGCCCTCTCCTTTGAATTGTCTCTGCCAGCCAATCACTCTTGCCCATTGTACTTTTGTTTATCCAAGAAGGCTATGACAGAGTGAACTCAAGAACGTGTATGTTGGAATTTGTCCTTGTTTTAATATTAAGTTGTTAACATTCTGATCTGTTACCAACTTAAATATCCATATGCACTTGATACCTGATGTTGGTAAACCATACGTGTGTGTGTGTGTGTGTGTGTGTGTGTACATATGTGCATATGAATATGTATGTATATGTGTACATAAGAAGATATGTATATACACACATGTATATATGAATAGTGTTTATGTATACATAAGAAGATACATAAATATATGTATATAAAATATACATGTGCACATATCTATATGCATGTACATATCCATGTATAAATGTATATATAAATAATTTGTATGAATATATGTATATGATTATATTTATATTTGGGGAGGCACTTAGGAGTTGAGTATAGGGTCCCAGAAATGTTAGACAAGCATTCTAGCACTGAGCTATATCCCCTTAATTCAAGCCTTTTTTTTTTTAACCTTTTGTTTTGAGACAGGATTTCACTGAGTTGCTCATCCTTGTCAAAAGACCTTCAGTTACCCAGGCAGGACTTTAACCTACCATTTTCCTGCCTCTGACTTCCAAGATCCTGGAATTGGACCTGGCTTGTGCACCAGTCCCAGCTGCAAACAAAATCATGGTTGCAGTGCCCGGTTTGTGTTTACTCCGCCAGTTACATGGCTGTCTAGACTGATTCTTCATTCAAAAACTCACTCATAATATCAGTTGTGTGAAAACTCATGAAAATAATATACTTTTATTTGGGTAAGGTATTTGTAGGGTCTCTTAGTGTATATCCATATATAATGGTGACTTATTTGGTGGGTTGGAAAATCCAGGTAGATATGTGGGTAACTGGTTGAAGCTCACAAAGGAAGAAAATTGAGAAAGCGATTTTTCTAAATGGTAGATCATTCATCCAACAGGGCAAACAGAGCAACGAGGACTTGGAAATGACAGTGAAAAGAGGCAGAATAAAACCAACATTTGCTAATAAAAATAACCAAGATGTCCAGTTCACATTCTGAATTAAGGATGTGCTGACACTGCCATGAGCATTCTCCAGTATGACCATAATTGAAGCTGATTCTCTCTCTCTCTCTCTCTCTCTCTCTCTCTCTCTCTCTCTCTCTCTCTCTCTCTCTCTCTCACCCACAAGACTCATGTCACACACAGGGTATTAGATTTAGTTCTGACATCATGTTTTAAGAGAAACCAACAAACAGAAATCATTCCAGAGACACGTTTCCAGGGTGGTGGAACCTCTGGAAATCTGCATGTACTAGATGTGGTAGTATGTGCCTCCGATCCCAGTACTTGGAAAGAGGAGACTTGGAAGCCAAACTTCAAGGTTGCCATTGGTGACAAAGCAAGAGAGTTTAAAGCCAACTTGAGCTACATGAGGCCCTGTCTTTTAAAAGATAAGAAATAAAGCAAATAAAAACACCACGTGGTGAAGTAATAAAGAGTTTCAAATACAAAGAGTTTCAATTAGACTATATGGCCCAGAACAAAGAATAAAATCTCTCTCTCTAGCCAATCACAGGGCTCTAAGAACAGTAAATAAGTCTTTAGTATTTACATCTGTACAGAGATAAGCCTGGAGCAGCAGAGAGCAGTGTGATGTTGGGGCAGGCACTGGAGCTGCCTTCTCCTTTGTCGAGTCTTCACACCTTGACAGAAGGCAACACTTTGGCCAGGCTCCAACTGGGAGTATCTATTATGTGAAAAATCCTTAATATGACATCCGACAATTCCAAGCAAACGCTCAGTAGACATTTTAGCTACACAAATGATTGCAGTGACTGTCCGTGAACATGTAGCTTACCATTTGTCTGATAGTCACAAGGAAAGATGCTTAAATTTTTCAAAAGTCGTTTAAAGGTTTAGAACCAGCTTCTGTTGTTAAATAATTAAGGTAGTTAATGGCATCCTGTGCTACTCGGGACCGATTTAATCTTAATTTACATTTCCTTTTTGCCCTTATACTCTCTCCTACCTAGATTTGAGATTCATTCAGCAGATTTAACAGAAAAACCAAATCTCAATTGCTTATACTAAATTATCTAGTAACTAACACAGAAATAGCTCATCAACAAAGGAGCGGTCGTGACAGGGAAAATAAATGACTCTCTTCCATTAAGTAAAGGAGATGTTTCGGTTTAGGGATTTCTACATCTCAGTAATAGTTAATTTCTACATCACTGACTTTTTCTCCTTTGTGGTTGCTGTTTTACATTTGTGCCTACTATGTGTTACAGGCATCTGTTTATGTATTGTATAATAAATGTTGCTCCAAGCCCTTCACATTCTCCCGCTTTCATGCCTCTATATCCTATTTACTCCTTTATGAGTGAGTCATCACAAGAAATCCCAGCTGTAATCCTTGGTGCACGGCAGTAAGGCAGGCCCTGTTCTTGTCTCCATCACTGAGATCCTCGGGCTGTTTGTTGCTGCTGTTCTTTCTATGAGGCCTCACGCCCCATGTGCTGGATCAGCTGATACTCCTGTCACTCTGCCTCTGCTTCCATCGATTCGATGAAAGCAGGGCTGCCTGTCTAGTATGTTTACTTCTTAAATCCCAGTCACCAAAGCAGTAACATGACAGATATTTGTGGGATACATGAATAAAGCTCAAGTATCAAGTAAATAAATGCTGGAAGGGAACGAATTCTCCCCTACGGCTGTCTGAACTTTCTATGACAATGCAGGGTTGTGAACCAACAACTTCATTCATGATCTCTTTTGCTATTACAGATAACTTGGGTTTCATGAATTTTTGACAACAAGAATAACATCCCACAGATATATGGATGCATTGTAAGGGGATGCTTTCTTTATGGTCTAAATTTAAGAGGTGATCCAGGCCAATATTTGTCTACATAGTTTCCATGAGGATCCCTCTTCTACATGTGTTCCCTCTCTAGACTTCATCAGTCTCATAGTTTATCATACGTTTTTCTGCTGTCCATTATAGTCCCGTGAGTCATCAAAATTTGAAGAAGAAATGATAAGTAACACTCAGTGTTTGGTTTGGAACCGCTTTCATCCACGAGGCTAAGGCAGCCTTGTAAGTGTATATACATCTCAAGTTCTCTGACAGCCAGATAATTTATAACCCATTCAGTGCTTCTGAGAGCAAAGGGTGGTAGTCATTTAATAACTTCCAACACATCAAATGTGTGCTATTCAGGCAAACTGGAGAGCATTGTCCTTTACTTTAAAAAAATTAATGATCAATTATAGGTATGTGTCTTTTTTTTTAACAAACATCTACTGGGTGCCAACATTGTACAAAGAAACAAATGAAACACTATAGAGTGTACAGCAATCACTGAGTATTACAGAAAATTCAAAGACAAATGTGCTGTAAAACTGCCTACCAGGTGTTTTTATAGTCTACCCCAGAAAGAAATAAAAGATACTGAAACTACAATATAAGACAAAAAGTAATGGAATAGGGTTAATATAAGCTTAAGAATATTATTCTTCAAATAGGCATATTCTGCTAAAGCATATTTCTTCTTCCCTCCTAATATCAATTGAAATTAGTTTGCTCCTGAAGCATTCAACTGGACATGAAATGAATTATTTATATGCATTTCTGTATTTTTTCCTCGACAGACAATACATAATCTTCTAGTATGTAAACAAAATATATGTTCAGCTAATGGTGCCTGGCTGACTAACTGCAGTTGAATGAATTAAGAGATTAAAAAAAAACCATCTGGCAAACAAATATAGAGTTGTGTTTGCCAAAGATACCCTGTTTGCTCAACCAACTTGTCGTCAAAGAATGAACTTATAGGATGATTATTTTTCATCTCATGATTTTATAATGATACAAGACATTTGGTTATTTGGAAACAGCTTAAATCATTTTAATTCTTTCCACTGGCTCCTACTGTTGGAAATTCATTAACAAATGAACATTGGCAACATTTTGCATCTTGGCAAGTGTTGTACGTTTTTATGTATGAAAGTGTGGGAAGTAGTGGAGGACATCTGTCAAAGGAAACTATCTTCTCAGTTCCTGTTGTGTATATTAAACCCACTTGTTTCCACTTCCATACATTCTAGAGGAAAATGTCCCTCCATTCAAGGTTTAAATAGCTGGTAGCAAATGGGCCTGCTTGAAACGTTAGTGAATAAATGTCACTCTCTGTGGCTGACTGTGTTGCTACTTTAGTTCAAAGCCTATACTTTGGATTCATGATACTGTGTTGAGACAAGACTATTTACACAAAAGTCATCCTCTGTGTTCTTCATGACTGGAAAATTAAATTGCCTTACCAATCTCAAGAGCTTATTGACATAATTGGATGCTAATATTCCTTATCAGAAGTGGTCCAGTTACTGCTAAAGATGCTGATTTGGATGAATGTTTTCAACTTCCTTGGGGGAAAAAATCAAGAGTAATTTTCCAACATCATTATTTTGACAGATACAATATTTTTCTTCATTTCAGTGGGAAATAAAACAATTTACATATTTTTTACTAGTTTAGAAAAATATTGAAACAGCTTCCATGGCTGTTAACTTTTTATCTGCACTTTTGGTATTTATCCCCAATTGTGCACATGACTACATAATGTCTGAAAGCTATATTTACAGAATGGATTACCAGGAAATTGCAGTGTCTCATCACAGGTAGATAACAATTCATAGAAGAGAATTTACTAACAAATTTTAGTACTTTATGAACTTCTAAACTCAACAGGATTTCATGTTTATTCAAATGATTGAATTTCTACTTGGATAATTCATATTTATTAAGTAGAAATATCGGCAATAAGGCAAACATCAGTCACTTACCTCTAATTAAAATCCATACACTCCCAGCTCCCTGAGAAAAGGTATTTGTCTTTGTATTTCCGTGGGTCCTTTGGAGAAGTAGATCCTGTTTGCTCATAAATGCGACTATGGAATCTACACTATGTCCAGTATGTCTCGGTGGTTAACATTTCAAGTCTCAAAGGTTAGTATCTTTACCTCTGAAGAGCAGCTGAGAAGCAAGTTAATAGAAGAGGTAAGAGATCTTTGAAACACACATATTCTACAGCTCTGTCTGTGTTACTTAATCTGCCAGTCAAGAAAGCATAATGTTAGCTAAGAAAGTGCAGTGTACATACAAGGCAAACTGTATAGTCTGATCTGATCTATGGACGAAATCAACTGCTATCTAACTCCTACTCTATCTGCTAACATGCATCATGACTCAAGATGTAGATCTAAATCCCTGAGCTTGCCAAGATTGCCTAAACTCACATTTCTATGTTAATTACATGGATTATTTCATTTCAGTAACACTCCCTAGAATCTCAGAAGCAGATGATCACCACTATTATTATTATTATTATTATTATTATTATTATTATTACTGTTGTTTTCAGTAATGATATTCATGTCTATAGCATTTGAGGCCCAATTATCAATAGTCAGATCATTTGCTGGATAGTGGTAGTACTAGAAACCACAAGGAGAGGGTATGGGGAGAGAGAAAATGTAGGGAAAATGAGTAGATAGGAATCAAATTGCAAATGTTGAATGAGCCATCTGTGGGGCTTCCACGTAGAATTTTCTCAGTAGTGGTTCATGTTAATAGCAGGAAGGTATGGACTCTGGATCTGTTTTGTTGGTGGTGATTAGTTTTTTTGTTTGTTTTGTGTTTCCCTTTGTTTTGTTTATCACCTAAGTGGTAGTATAAAGCCTCTCCTTGGATTCCTTGTCCAGGAAATGTAGAAGGCAGAATCACCAACATCCCGGAAAGTTAAAGGAAATTTTGATCTCCAGTTTTCCCATGGTTGGAGGGAATCTGGAGAGTCCCATCCCCCACCCCCCCCAAGTTACAAAGTTTGTAACTCGGAACCCAAGTTACAAAGCAGAAGAAATTGTTGAGTTGATGTTTATGCCCTGGTACAGTCATGAACAGATGATGCCCTGCTGTCCTAAAGAAGTTCCCCCAGATTCTCCCATTGCCAAATTCAAGCCAAACTAAAAGCCAAAAGAATCTTCTTTTGTAAATACTGTTGAGGTCAGAATACGGTAAATCCTGAGGCCTGAAATTGCTACTTCTTGGCATCTGTGTTAGTTGCTGTGCTGGTCATTTCCAGCAGCCGAGCTGATCCGCTGCAGAATATTGATGTTCTGCATACTGTTGTGTTACGTCTGCCTTTGTCTGAATGTTCTCAAGAATTCAGGCTAACGGCATGATGAATGGGATTTATTTGGACTCCATGCTTCTAACCAATAATTCAGAGTGTACAGAACCAGGTAGAATAGATGGCTCAGCCTTGTCATCCTTACCAAGAGTTGATCTCTGGTTTTGCTACTAGCCTGGTTTGGACTAAGGTTCGCACCTCTCGGAGAGACTCAATTCTTCAGAATATTTTAATCTTCTCAAAGGTCAAAGGTCCAGCTACCCTGTCTAGTCCCACAGCCAGCAAGCTGTTGAAAGCAGGAACATTCTGTTTCCCCAGGCCACTACCTGCTTACTGGCCAGAGTTCTCATTGACTCTGGACTCTTGGCAAGGAGAATCTTCAAAGTAATCCCTTCTTGTCCCCGTTTAAGTACAATTAATCCCCAGGAGTCCCTGCCAAGTTTCTGGTAAACCATTGCACAAGTACAAGCAGAACTGTCCCTGCTAAGAATTTTGCCCTTAGATTTACATTCATTCCCAGGAAGTTCATGTTTTACCCTTCAGATTCTGATTTATACCCTTTGGTGGAAATTTTCATGTGAAAAATCTACTGCACAACACCCTTGAATTATCTTGCTTTCTCGTGCCGTTGTTGTTAATATTCTGGAATGGAGGAGGAAGTCTAAAGGCTATCTTAAACCTAAGGACATTAAAAGTTCATTAAATGATCACATATATATCAATGTAGACCCTACCCTCATATGATAAAACTGGGGATGCCGCCCCATTATACAATATTATTCCTCAACAATCCATTTCTCTATGCCCCGGCAGTTGCAGCTTTCAGCTTCCCTTAGCTTTGCAGGCACCTTAGTAAGAGTTTCAATTGAACAAGTAATCTGTGCAATCCCTCTGCATCATTGAGGTTAATTGCCTCATACTTAATGTTATGTACATTTTATCACCTTTGTATGTATGTGTGTGCATTTTATGTGTGATATTTCTCACATGCCTGTGTATGCGTGTGCATGCAGAGGCCAGAGGTCAACCTCACCTATCAATCTTCATGAGCCGTCTATCTTGTTTTCTGAGCTATCACTTCTTACCTGGGCGTGTCCAGCAAGCCCCAGGGATCTGCCTATCTTGCTCCCCCAATGCTGGGATTGCAAAGAAGTGCCACCAAATCTAACTTTTTACATATATAGGTGCTCGGGACCAAACTCAGGTCCTCAGGTTTGCGTGAAAAAGATGTATCAACTGAGATGTCTCTCCAGACTCAGTTACCGGGCTTTAAACATAAAGAAATAGACTTGAATATCATCAAGTAATGTTTGGAGTAGTGTGGGGAAATTGATGTGTGTCAACAGGACTCAGAAAATGTGAGCTGGCATAGCCCAGTCAGAAGAAAATACATATGATTTTCATGCAATGTCTCACTTTCAGAAATAAAAGCACGTATCAGAAAATAAATTGAAAATTTGTTTCTTCTTAATAGAAGCCATGCTTCTAAGTACCTAAAAAGGACTAGTTGAAGAAATATTAACACTGCCATGTTATGTGCTCTCATGTAAAAAACACTTACTAGACTGCCATGCTTTGACTAGAAAATTGTCCATTAGGTACAAAAGTATGTATAGATTATATATGACAAGATCCAAATTCCCAAGAACAAATTATCCAAAGGAGCACACATGCACAAGCACAAACATAGACATGCCCACACATCTGTACATATATGCATATATAAGTATGTACACATGTACTTGCACATACATATATATAAGTGTGTTGGTGTGTTATATATGCATATGCTTGTTTGCATATATTACATGTTTAAATATATTTGGGAACATTAAGAAAAATAAATATATTAGCAAACATTGAGAACAATACAATTAATGTGAAAAAGAAGATATTTGTTTATATATCTCTGTGTAATGTGATAGGTTTAAACAAGTATGGCCAGGAATGGTAGCAACTATTCATAGTCCCTGCAACTTAGGAGGGTGAGACAGGTACAATAACCAAAGCCATAAATTCATGGCTAGCCTGGGAACAAAGACAGGTACAATGTGTTTAAAAAAAGATCCTGTATCATCATTTTGTAACTCAGAATGTATAAAATAAAATAATTGGATAAAACTAATCTACATTTTTTAAACTCTTAAATTAGTGTCTGACTTTAGCCACCTCATTAAAAGTAATAAAACTTTCTTTTTATATATTTGATCACTGGCTCCAAGACATTTTTGTTGTTGATCTTGAGACAAAAATCTCACTCTATAGCATTGGTTGACCTGGACCAAGCTAGCCTCGAACTCATACATGTCGTCTGCCTGCTTCTGCGAGTGCTGGGTTTAAAAGCATGCGTCACCACTCAATCCATGAAGAAACTGTCTGTGTAGGGCAGACAAGACAGATCAGATGTTTCAATGTCTGAAAGTGCTTACAGTGAATGGATGAAACCCAAGTTCAATTCCCAGGCTTTAACCGAGAAGAGAGAACTGACTCCCAATGGTTGGTTGTTCTCTTTCCATGTGCATGCCATAGCACATATATCCT